>OY986044.1:13250898-13578598 GCA_963920215.1 Nineta flava | reverse complement strand
ATATATTATATAATATATAATATATAATATATAATATATAATATATAATATATAATATATAATATATAATATATAATATATAATATATAATATATAATATATAATATATAATATATAATATATAATATATAATATATAATATATAATATATAATATATAATATATAATATATAATATATAATATATAATATATAATATATAATATATAATATATAATATATAATATATAATATATAATATATAATATATAATATATAATATATAATATATAATATATAATATATAATATATAATATATAATATATAATATATAATATATAATATATAATATATAATATATAATATATAATATATAATATATAATATATAATATATAATATATAATATATAATATATAATATAATATATAATATATAATATATAATATATAATATATAATATATAATATATAATATATAATATATAATATATAATATATAATATATAATATATAATATATAATATATAATATATAATATATAATATATAATATATAATATATAATATATAATATATAATATATAATATATAATATATAATATATAATATATAATATATAATATATAATATATAATATATAATATATAATATATAATATATAATATATAATATATAATATATAATATATAATATATAATATATAATATATAATATATAATATATAATATATAATATATAATATATAATATATAATATATAATATATAATATATAATATATAATATATAATATATAATATATAATATATAATATATAATATATAATATATATATATAATATATAATATATAATATATAATATATAATATATAATATATAATATATAATATATAATATATAATATATAATATATAATATATAATATATAATATATAATATATAATATATAATATATAATATATAATATATAATATATAATATATAATATATAATATATAATATATAATATATAATATATAATATATAATATATAATATATAATATATAATATATAATATATAATATATAATATATAATATATAATATATAATATATAATATATAATATATAATATATAATATATAATATATAATATATAATATATAATATATAATATATAATATATAATATATAATATATAATATATAATATATAATATAATAATATATAATATATAATATATAATATAATATAATATATAATATATAATATATAATATATAATATATAATATATAATATATAATATATAATATATAATATATAATATATAATATATAATATAATATATAATATATAATATATAATATATAATATATAATATATAATATATAATATATAATATATAATATAATATATAATATATAATATAATATATATATAATATATAATATATAATATATAATATATAATATATAATATATAATATATAATATATAATATATAATATATAATATATAATATATAATATATAATATATAATATATAATATATAATATATAATATATAATATATAATATATAATATATAATATATAATATATAATATATAATATATAATATATAATATATAATATATAATATATAATATATAATATATAATATATAATATATAATATATAATATATAATATATAATATATAATATATAATATATAATATATAATATATAATATATAATATATAATATATAATATATAATATATAATATATAATATATAATATATAATATATAATATATAATATATAATATATAATATATAATATATAATATATAATATATAATATATAATATATTAATATATAATATATAATATATAATATATAATATATAATATATAATATATAATATATAATATATAATATATAATATATAATATATAATATATAATATATAATATATAATATATAATATATAATATATAATATATAATATATAATATATAATATATAATATATAATATATAATATATAATATATAATATATAATATATAATATATAATATATAATATATAATATATAATATATAATATATAATATATAATATATAATATATAATATATAATATATAATATATAATATATAATATATAATATATAATATATAATATATAATATATAATATATAATATATAATATATAATATATAATATATAATATATAATATATAATATATAATATATAATATATAATATATAATATATAATATATAATATATAATATATAATATATAATATATAATATATAATATATAATATATAATATATAATATATAATATATAATATATAATATATAATATATAATATATAATATATAATATATAATATATAATATATAATATATAATATATAATATATAATATATAATATATAATATATAATATATAATATATAATATATAATATATAATATATAATATATAATATATAATATATAATATATAATATATAATATATAATATATAATATATAATATATAATATATAATATATAATATATAATATATAATATATAATATATAATATATAATATATAATATATAATATATAATATATAATATATAATATATAATATATAATATATAATATATAATATATAATATATAATATATAATATATAATATATAATATATAATATATAATATATAATATATAATATATAATATATAATATATAATATATAATATATAATATATAATATATAATATATAATATATAATATATAATATATAATATATAATATATAATATATAATATATAATATATAATATATAATATATAATATATAATATATAATATATAATATATAATATATAATATATAATATATAATATATAATATATAATATATAATATATAATATATAATATATAATATATAATATATAATATATAATATATAATATATATATATATAATATATAATATATAATATATAATATATAATATATAATATATAATATATAATATATAATATATAATATATAATATATAATATATAATATATAATATATAATATATAATATATAATATATAATATATAATATAATATATAATATATAATATATAATATATAATATATAATATATAATATATAATATATAATATATAATATATAATATATAATATATAATATATAATATATAATATATAATATATAATATATAATATATAATATATAATATATAATATATAATATATAATATATAATATATAATATATAATATATAATATATAATATATAATATATAATATATAATATATAATATATAATATATAATATATAATATATATAATATATAATATATAATATATAATATATAATATATAATATATAATATATAATATATAATATATAATATATAATATATAATATATAATATATAATATATAATATATAATATATAATATATAATATATAATATATAATATATAATATATAATATATATATAATATATAATATATAATATATAATATATAATATATAATATATAATATATAATATATAATATATAATATATAATATATAATATATAATATATAATATATAATATATAATATATAATATATAATATATAATATATAATATATAATATATAATATATAATATATAATATATAATATATAATATATAATATATAATATATAATATATAATATATAATATATAATATATAATATATAATATATAATATATAATATATAATATATAATATATAATATATAATATATAATATATAATATATAATATATAATATATAATATATAATATATAATATATAATATATAATATATAATATATAATATATAATATATAATATATAATATATAATATATAATATATATATATAATATATTATATAATATATAATATATAATATATAATATATAATATATAATATATAATATATAATATATAATATATAATATATAATATATATATATATATATATATATATATATATATTAATGGTAGAATTTCATTACCAATTATAGCAGAAGTTATACTTTTATTATTCTCGCGTAAAGGAAAAAGTTTAATAGCTTACTTACCAATCACTGTTAATTCCGCTGAAGCAATTTGCGCCGAAAAGAAAGGGGCGTCAGTTGTAACTTCACAACTGAAATTTCCTGATAATGATAACGGGACATCACTCAATACTACTTGAGTAGAGTTTGAAAGGGTGTCCTAGAAAAAATAACCTTTTTTACAAAAGAAAATTTTGTATACAACAGTTTTAAATTACTTACGTCTACATTAATACCATTTAATTTGAACAATTTAATTGTAGGTATTTCACTAGGACTATATCGATAAAATTCATGTGTCCCGCGATACCAGTTAACTGAATATAATGGCGCACCTTCTAAATCATATCGACATAATAATGTAACACTGCCTCCCCGTTCAACTGCTGGAAATAGCATTTCTAGTCGTACGTCTCGCAGGCACCAACATTCTGAAATTACAAAAAAAGCAAAAAACTTCGTTATTACTCATAATTTTCGGTGACATAAAATGTATACTGTGATACGCATTTATAGATTCATTTTAAAAATAAGTGCTGAGGAAATTCCAATGAATTATAGACGAGTCACTAATCAGTAAAATTTTTCTCGAAATTAAAACAATTCGCGTCAACTTAGAGAATTTCCTTAGAATACATAAATCACTCTCTAGCGGTCTTATTTTTAGTGTGATCAAAATGAAATATAATATCTGATATGACTTTAGTATTTGCAAAAATTAAATTTATTAATAGCCAAAATAGAACGATGTATAACGATTGTAGTTTATAGTTACTATGGAAACGACAATCAAAAGTTTTTACAATAAAATATATTTCATGTATTCGTGTCAAACAAACACAAAATATTAAAGATCTCTCTTAATAGAGAATAATAGAAAAATGTAAAAGGAGTAAAGTTGTAGAAAATCAAGTTTACTACAATTCATTACTTGATCATTTTTCTCAAACTCTAATGTCAACAGAAATATTTAGAATTTTAACGTTCAATCTTTAATTGTAAATATTTCTGTAAATATTAGTGTAACAGAAAAATGATAAGAAACAAAATTACAGTATAACTTAGTACCTACAACTTAACTTCTGATAAATTTTTCGATTTTTCATATATTAAGGGAGATATACGAAATTTTGTGTTTCCCCTCCCTCTTAACCCCCTTTCCCGTTGTCTGTTCATTCTCGACACATTACTGGTGCAGCTCCATTTTAGTTTCTTTGCTGCCATTGTTACATCCGTTAGGTTTGTACGAGCTTTTATGGTGGATTAGTTTATTCGATCAAATCGTTTTATTTTAAGGATATTTATTTCGATGCTGCGTTGGCATGTTCTGTGTCTGGTTAGATCTTGGGTACCTAAAGTCGAGGTTTGAGTCACATACATCATCGCCGGTGGAATGCACGCATCTATAAACTTTCGTTTTTTGTTTAATTGTATATTGCTTCATAGTATATGCCCAACGACCAAAATTTCTTCCAAGCAGCTATTCTGGCCTGGATCACTAACTTGCTATTGTCAAAGGATATTATTTTCCCTAGGTATTTATACTGAGACACATACTCAAGACCTACACCATATATTTAAATATATGTTTAAATTCTTTTAATTAGACATGGCCTTGGTTTTTGTGACATAAATTTTCAAACTAATTTCTTTAAACTCATCATTTAGAGAATTTACCATAAATTGAACGTCACTAGGATTGTCCAATAAGACAACGTCGTCTGCAAAGCGCAAATTGGTAAGCCTGGCTGCATCGATTTCAATTCCCATCTCCTCCCAAGCCAGTTGCGAAAAGATATAATCCAGCAAGGTATTAAAAGGATTTGGTGAGAGGGGATATCCCTATTTGACACCTCTGTTAGCTGGAAAAGGTGGGCCCAAGCTCTCCAATTTTATTTGGTGTGTCATATTATCATATAGTTTTTTTAAGAGAGTTATGTATTTATTATGAACACCAAAATGTTTTGGAGATTGCTAGATGAAACGCTGTTCGGAACTGTCAAACGGTTTGTAAAAGTCTATGAATACCATACACAGTGGCCAGTTCTTGCACTCTTTTGCACGATTAGCTGAGAAAGGGCTTGCAGATGATCACTGGTTGAATATTCACTTCTAAATCTAATTTGTTCTGATGGTTGACATAGATCAAAAATGCCTTCTACCCGATTTAAATAATTTTAGAAAAAACTTTGTAAATGTTGGATGTTAAAGTATCGGTCAATAATTTTAAACTTTCGATTTGTAGACTTTTTTTGGTAGAAGCACTATAGATGTATGTAGCCAGTATTTTGGTATCAATGGGGAATCGAAGATGAAATTAAATAAGTCTGTTAATACTTTAATTAAAGCACTACCAATTTAGATATCTTTTTTTAAAATTATTTACACTTTTTTCGTGTTCAAGATTTTTAAAACAATACTTAGTTCACTGTATATAATCGGTGGTTCATTGGATGTTATTTTTAATTGCGTATACATTTCTAATTCCATTATTTTGTCTTTTATATATGTCCAGTAAGCTAGCAGAGAAACCTGAGCAGAAAACAATTATAATTGTCTCATAATTAAACGCTAATTAAATGCGAATGAAATGCCCTAACTAAATATTAAATGCTCTTTGTTGTATTGTGTTACCGCATGGTCTGCTAGCTTAATGTTAAGCTAGCAGAGCAATATTTAAGAAATCAATTTATTATATTGTATTAAATATCAAATTTTAAGCTAATTGAATGCACTAATTAAAACTTAAATGCTCTTTGTTGTATTGTGTTACCGCATGCTTTGCTAGCGTAATGTTAAGCTAGGAGACCAATATTTAAAAAATTAATTAATTATATTGTATTTAATATCAAATTCTTAAGCTAATTAATTGCTAATTCCCTCAGCCGTGCTTGTCTGTCCGTTCGCGATAAACTCAAAACCTACTGAATTGATTTTCATGCTGTTTTCACCAATGGATAGAGTGGTTCTCGAAGAAGGTTTTAGTATATAATTTGTCAAGTTTTTGTATACATTGGCTAAAATATAATTACATTTGTTGGAGGTGTCGGAAAACATATTATAAAACAAATATGTTAAATATGCTATGCATAGATAGCGATGCATACAACAAATACGTTTTAAAAATTTGCCTATAGATGGCTGTATACATGAGTACTTAAAAAATTTTTCCAATAGGTGGCAGTGCATACAACAAATGTATTTAAAAAATTAAACTAAATTTAGCAGTCCTTGACGAGAGAAAATATTATGTTACTTGGTTATAAGGGCGTCACAAAATTTTTGCGGGCGAAGCCGCGTTGGGTAATTCTAGTTTATATATAACTTTTTATAGTATTCTCTTGCTGCAATCATGATGTCTACACGGCTTGTACTAAGGTTGGCAAGTGTGTTCTGTATTACAGCTATCCATCATATATGTAATACTCCAATATGGTCAGTTTCTGTAAGTGGAAGCTGTTCCAACTTTGTAAGACAGAGAGTGCCTTGTGTTCTCTATCCTCTGAGTACCTATGCAATGATTTATTGTCAGCTCGACATTCTTTTTTATTGTATAAATAACATGAGTATACCAGTTTATGTTCCCACTACAGTATGGACATATACAGTATGGACGTAGTGTCACGGAGGAGAGAGAGAAAAACATAGTCGGCACCCTAATGTTGGTACATTATTTCCTATACCAACTGACCATATAGGACTACTACATGTATGCTTACCATTTACGTTCTCGGTTTATCTTCATTACGATCTTTTGGTTGCTCTAGAATTATCAAGATAGGATTCAATTATTTTGGTGTAGTATTCACGATCGTTTTGTCATATGCGTTTTTTAATAACTATTAAATTCGGACATTCTACTTTTTTGAATATTTGTTGTTTTATTATTGTATTGTTATATTAAACGATCCTAAATTAAGCTCTTTGACTGAATGTGATTGTTTTCTATGTTGATGCCATATTCGTTTTTTGTAATGTTGTTTTAGCACTAATTATTATACAATTTTCTACTTGGTTGTATACTCAGTCAATTCATCTAGTGAAATATTATCTTGATTTGAATCGCAATCAATTGTTTTTTTCCAGTAATTAAGATCAAATTTACATCTGATTTGATGCTGGTTGGAATATAATTTGAATTGATGTTGTGTGTTGTAATGGTATTGCCGTATTTCAACAATGGGTTATTACACAATAATAGAAAAAGTAAAAACTATTAAATGGTACTTTGGGGGACATTCGGCAAAGGAATGTGTCAATTTATTTATTGTGGCATTTGAGTATAGACAATCGGCAAGCATTCGAATAGTTAGCTGTATGATTAGTTGTTTTGAAAAATGGGGTTGTATATCTGACTGCATAGACTGCCACAAAGATAAAGATGATGAAGCCCCACAAAAAAATGAAGAGAGAGATATAGCAGTATTTAGTTTATTAGGATACTATAATTTATTTTTTAACATTCCACCTACAAATAATAAGGGATATTCAAAAAATAATTTTCAATTGTTAGAAGTAATGCTAAACTTAAGAAGACAACAACGAATATATTTAACCCACTCTCATTACATGTAAATGTAGTACTGACTACAAAACAGTAATCACACAGGCCAGGCAGTAATCACACAGGCCCATTATTTTTATTTCTTTATTAAGCATTGTGTATAGTTAATATGGTAAATAATATTAACATTGATTCTCTATTAGCAATGCTTTCCAACTTTCCAACACATATTGTATATCTTAGATATCTTCAAGTATTTGTTTTTGTCAGAAATAGGAATAAATAAATTGTATATGTATATTGTATATCTATATTATATAAATATATAAATATATATATATATATATATTTAAACATATATATATATATATATATATATATATATATATATATATATATATATATATATATATATATATTATATATATTATATATATATTTATATATATATATAAATATATATATATATATATATATATATATATATATATATATATATATATAATGTATATATATATTACAATTTCTGACAAAAACAAATACATTAGGATAATTTATATGGTGATATCAGGAACTGTACTAGATATGAAATTCAAATTTATGAAAAAAAGCATCGATGTGTTTTTCTTCTAATTATCATCCGATCAAAAACATCAATGTAAAAAAAGGCCGAGTTTTCGGGGAGATACTTCATATAATAGTTTCTTCTGAAAAAGTGATGATATAGGATAGGACCGAGCTATTTACTAAGAGTGAGTGAAATGAATATAAATTTATTATGTAAATTTTTCCTTAGAAAATTTTTGGAATTGGCGCTTTTGGAATTCAAAATGTCAAGTTCGTTAATGGTTTAAATCGGACAAGGGGAAAAACGGTTTAGAGGAAGGGGGAAACACAAAATTTGGCACATCTCCCTTAATATTCGAAAAATCGAAAAATTTATAATAAGTAAAGTTGTAGGTACTAATTTGTACAGTAATTTTGTTGATTTTCATGTTTTCTGTGACACTTATAATTACGGAAATGTTTACAATTTAAGATTGAAAGTTGAAATTCTAAATATCTCTGTATTAATATCTTGATTTGTGGAAATGTTATTACTTTTAATTAATTTATTTCATCGGTTATCAATCTCTTTCGATTTCAAATTCGCCCCTTTACCTAGATCAGTTTTTTGTATAATCAATACGTATTTCGACTACAAAGTAGTCATCAGCACTATAAATTAGCTAGTCGTAATTTACTCTTTGACAATTCGAAATAAATAGAAATTCGAGATCAATAGACAAAACTAAAAATAAATAGAAAATTAACTAAAATTTATTACATTTAAAATATAATAAATTTTAAAATATAATAATATTTATTGAAATTACTCTTTCATTCACATTTATTCTTGTTAACCTTACTCTTTTCAAAATTACTCTTATATAGTCTCAGGATATGTTACTCGTTGCTAACTTGGTGACAGCTTTTAATGTATGAAAAATTTTCTCTGTTAAATTTTTTATCAGCTGAGTAGAAAGCTCTATCAACCATGCCATAAATAATTACTGCTTTTTTTGTTGAAGTGGATGTTGTGAGCTATAGCTCAAATATCTACCTGAATTAGTTGGCTTCCTATAAAAATTGGTTTCTAAATATTTGTCAATTAATTTTATATCTAAAAAACTAATCTCATTGTTGTTATTTTCTTTTGAAATAGTAAACTTAATTCTATGGTGACAATTATTCATTATATTAAAACATTTCTCAATCTTGTCTTCTGGTAAACAAACAATTAAATCATCTACATATTTTTTAATAAACCAAATGTTAAAGTTTAAAAATGTGAGTCTAGTGTTTATTAGCCAATCTAAAATGTAATCTGCTACTATGAGCGATAACGGTGAGTCCATAGGGAGTACCAAAAACTTGTAAATAAACAATATTATTATTTTTGTATTATATATATAGTGTGTCTACTTAAGTTGGCTCCATATGGAAAACTTTTTGTTATTAGGTTTACGAAAAAAAAAAAATTCTTTATAAAAATCTCGGCATTCGAAAATATTAATATACAGCTATTCACTTTTGACATCGAATGTACAGGGTGCAACAAATTGAAAAAGTTCGATAGGAATGTTTTGACAACTTCAATTTTAAATTAAATTTTGTGTATTTTTGTTCTAAATGTAGACCATATAGAACAGATAATAAGGGAAACGGTTTAAGCACTCTCGAGATATGTAGGAGTGTATTTAAAGAATGTTGTAAAAGAACAATTAAAAAGTTTTCATTGTTTTTTTACAAAGTCTTCTCAAAAGTGCATTAATAAAATTAGTTTATTGATTAATTTTTTTAATAATGCAATAATTAATTTTGTAGAATTATCAAGTTTTAGAAAATCGCAAGATATGCACCCCCATAAAACAAAGATACCACCCCTAAAAATTTACTTTCCTGTTTCTGTGGATACCATCGCCAGATAAAATTCATAGCAGCTTTGGGAAATTATAGTGAGCAGATATTTTTTTTTGGATGTCCCAAGCGTGGTAAAAAATCACCAGAGATATGCGCCTTTATAAAACGAAGATCAAACCCTTCAAATCTCAACTCTTTCATTTAGGTTTCAAACTCAGTAAAAAGTCACTTTCATTAACGAAAATTAATGAATAAATAAATTCAGCGACCACTACCCATCATAACAAAACTCCAACCTGAACAAACAGAAAATCAATTTTCTACCTCAAAATATATCTACGAAGCAGCAAATTGGGCCCTATTTAATAAACTCACAGAAATCGACACAAAGTTTATCTCAAAATCCAACGGTGAAACAAATATATCCATACTCACAAACACGATAAACAAAGCAATTAAAAAATCCATACCAAAAAAAGACACACTTTACAAAAACAAACTTGTTCCATGGTGGTAAAATGACATTATTAAAAGAAAAAACCAAATACCTCAAAAAATTTAGACTCACAGGACTAGATATTTATAAACAAAAATACAAAATAGCTAAAGCATAAGCCCGCAGAGAAATAGTTATAAAAAAATATGGATATCCAACAACGTACCAGAATCATGGAAAACCACACACATAATCCCGATTCTCAAACCTCAAAAAAACAAACTCATTAACCATATGGCAAAAATTATGGAAAGAATGCTTTACAAAAATTTAATTTGGATCCTGGAGAAAAACACCTTACTGAACAACAAACAATTTGGATTTAGAACAAAAAGTTCAACTCTAGACTGTCATACAACATTCGACACTGACATAAAAAATGCACTCATATGTAAACAGAATTTAAACGCCATATTCTTTGATATAAATAAAGCTTTTGACACTATATGGCGACATAAAATTATAATGCAACTTCAAAACTGGGGACTCAAAGGCAATCTACCCAAATACCTACAAAGCTTTTTACACACCCGAACATTCCACGTAAAAGTTAATAACACCATATCAGAAAAGTATATCCAAGAAAATGGCATTCCACAAGGCTCAGTTCTTTCATCTATATTATTCCTTATAGCCATTAATGACATAACCGACGTTCTAGCCTACCCCATACAAAAAATCATATACGCAGACGACATACTAATATACATACCATCACAAAACCAGGAATACGCTAAAAAATATATAAAAATGTGTATAAACAATCTAACATCTTGGAGCAAACACAATGGTATAAAATGCTAAAACCAAACATATATGCTTCCACAAAACAGCAAAACAGAACCTCACATTAACACTTAACAACACTATAATAGAAACCATAACAAAACACAAATTCCTAGGACTATGGCATGACGAAAAAATGACATGGAAGAACCACATAAACATATTAAAAGCAGAATTTACACCACGAATAAACATATTAAAAATACTATCCAACAAGAACACTGGTTCCGACAGGAAAACACTGAAACAAATCTACAATGCAACAATAAAATCTAAGATAGATTACGGCTCACATATATACGCTTCAGCAAAACACGCAATCTTAAAACCTTTAGAAACAATTAACAACTCAGCACTAAGATTAATAACTGGCACCTACAGAACTTCACCAATTCAGAGCCTATATTGCGAAGCTGGATTCCCTACTCTAATCGAATCCAGAAAATTAAAAATACTTAAATATAACCTCAACACACTCCAAAAACCTATACCTGATCTCACAAATATCATTCAATCTGACTTATTCAAACACAAATTCAACAAAAACAAATCATATCCAAAACCAATCAACATAAATATAAATAATATCTTCCAAACAACACAAATTCAGAACCTCAAACCAGTCAAACTTCAAATCCCACAGAACATACCCCCTTGGATGAAATGGCACATGAATCTGGATGACACGCTGAACTACCTCCCAAAACCAACAACCGACCCTCAAACATTTCAACAACTATTTAGAGAAAAAATACAGACAACCTATCACGACTATAAACACATATACACCGATGGCTCCAAAACCAAAACAGGGGCAGCATGTGCATTCATGGAAACAAATATTTATATAAATTAAACCAACACGTATCAAATTTCACAGCAGAAGCCACTGCGATAAAAAAAGCTATGAAACACATACTAACCAAAAACCGACCAGAAAATTATGTAATCATTTCCAACTCCCTCAGCGTATTACAAGCAATCAACAACAGTCAAACAAAAAACTCTCTAATCCAACAAATACGACACACATATATACAACTCAAAGAAGGAAAATTAACGCTTAAATTCTTCTGGGCTCCCGGACACGTTGGAATCACTAGAAACAAAAAAGTCGATGAGGCCGCCAAATAAGCCCAAAACTAGGGAACACCATCGCATGAAATTACAACACAGGATACAACAAATCATGCAAAACAAAAACGAATATCCCTACGAAAACAAAATTGGCTTAACTCCTCCTCCAGCAAATTAAAATTAATCAAATCTGATTGTCAGCCCTGGGACTCCAGTTATCAACAAGATCGGAACTTTGAGGTGGTCCTCGCAAGACTCCGCATCGGACACACCAAACTCACCCACTCATATCTGTTGAAGGGGACACAGCGGCCCCTATGTGAAACATGCCAGACCTCAATGACAACAGAACACATACTGATCGCATGCGCAAGATACCACATCTCCAGGAACAAACACAATCTGCCAAGGAACCTCAACCAACTGCTATCGAACGACAACAACATATTAAACAACCTAAAGCTTTTTTTAGTGGATACCGGACTCATGTACTTACTGTAAAATCAAACTATATATATTATCGGCTGTACATATGACCAGAGTTGTTCAAAGTACAGTCGTTAAACTACAAAAATTAAAAAAATTAATAAATTCGTTATTACGAGAAGCATTTCTAGCTGGGGGGAGCCATTTTCTGGAAAAATCTTTTTGCTGTAATAAAATATGTCTCAAAATTTATTATTATCAAATAATTAACTATAATTTTTCGGTTAATGTTTTTTAAATAATAAATGAACAATGATAATAATAATAATAATAATAATAGGCCCTACCGTGGGTCCACCTTGTCGTAGTGGGAGGCCCTAGTACCTAGCCTGCAAGCCAGCAGGAGGGGAAGCAAACGGACCAAAACTTCTCAACGTTGGGGTCAGTGCGTGTATGTCGTGCGCTGTCATCATCGTCATCGTTCGTTTCGGTGTGCGATGTTCGTGGACTGTCTCAGCATTACTTGTCGGCCACGTCATCTGGCCGAGGAGAGCTGGGGCTGGGGCCTCGGTTTCTCCGAGATCTGATGTGAGCTTGCTCTGCCGAGGCAGGGTGTGCGGGACTTAGCCACCAGCCACGTCGGTCCTTTGTAGGATAGTGTGCAATGGATGCAGAGATCGGAATCTGCATTGCTTCGGGCGAGTTCCAGTCCGTCCGCGTATTCCGGGACTGGTAAAGTGGAGGCTGGGCTCTAGAGTACTGGGGTAGGGCTATTAAAGTCCAAGGGTTCCCGTTCCCGGCTAATCCAGCCCGCCCTTTTGCACACGAAGGCTGGTTTAAAATAATTTTAAGGAATAATTAAAAACCCACAAACAAACGGATGTGCCACCTTCCAAAAAAGGAGGCCCGGGTGGCGTCCCGGTTATCACCGAAACGTCGGGAGGACCAAACTCCCCTAAAGATAAAAGGAAATTCGGAGGGAACCTGGCATCGCTTCCAGGTTCCCAAAAGCAAATTTTTTTAAAGTATTTTCTGATAAAGAAAAAGGATGATTCATGCGACTTTAAGTCGGTGAGCCCTTTTTTAATAGCAAAAAATTTGTACGAGGCTGTTGGATGTCTAAAAGACGTTAAAAAAGTAAACAATGGGTTGTTGGTCGAGACTTTCGGCGACAAATCCACAAATGAAAAACAAGAAAACATTCAAAAAAATCCAAGAAAATCCCCGTGCGTCCGTACAATCCAGCACCGATGCGATGCTATCGGTGTCAAAGATACGTGCACACGGCTGGTAGATGTGAAAGGCCTCAAATTTGTGTCTGCGGGGAGCCATTGCACGAACGAAGACCGTGCAATGAGCCTATAACATGCGTTCACTGTGGGGGTAGTCACTGGGCAAAGTCGAGGAACTGCCCCAAACACAAAGAGGAGATGGCTATCCAGAAAGTGAGAGTTCTGGATAAGCTCACATTAAACAACGGTACTGTGAGCTAAACATGCATCTGGCAGAGCAAACACCTATGTGTGTATGTATACAAGAGACACATCTTAGACAGGCGGAGACATATACCCTGAACGGTTATACCATCCGCCGGCGAGATGTTCTGCTAGATGTTAGAGAAAGGGGAGGTGTCGCAATATTAATAAGGCAGGGCCTATCTTACCAGGCCCTTCGCCTTGACACCCCCCTACTAGCTATCGCTGTTAGAATATACGGAACCCTCGAACTCACAGCATGCACAATCTATCTACCGGACTTCGATTGGAGTATCGAATGATGCTAGGTGATTTTAACGCTCACAGTCAATTGTGGGGCTGTGAGCATAGAGACGCACGTGGGAGACTCATCGAAAGTTTTTTAAATGAGTCAAACACATTTTTTTAAATACCGGTAAGGAAACACGATTAAATGACTGGAATGGATGGTACTCCCTGAACCTTGTGGGAGTGACCATCTACTCATCAAAATTTCTCATAACTTACCGATGTGTACACATCCTACTTCGCCGAGATGGCGTCTTCGTCGAGCCAACTGGGACACTTTCATGGAAAGTTTTCAAGTTCCCACGTTGGGGAAAGACGTAAAAGAGGAAAGAGGAGTGTGCAAAATAACCTCCAAAGTAATTGAAGCAGTTACACATGCTATAAGTAAGTCTTCCGACATTCCACCGAAGAGAAAGATCCCTGGTGGAATGATGTCGTGAGAGTAGCGGTTGCAGAGAAAAAGAGGGCGTTTAACAAACTGAAAAGATGCCCCACGCAGGAAAATTTGATAACCTTTAAAAGAAGAAGATCAATAGCAATAAGTGTTATTCGAGATCAGAAAAGGCTTTCTTGGGAGCAATATATTACGGCTATCAATACCTCCACACCATCTTCGGAGGTATGGAGGAGAGTGAAGGCAATTTCGTGGAAATATTCCTCATCACCGGCGCCTGTCCTCCTCAATTTGGATGGCCGAGTCATATCGCAGCGTGCCGAAATCGCGCGAGTGTTTAACGGAGCATTTCGAGCGCGTCTGCAGCTCCCAAAATTATGACCCGGATTTCCTGCGGATCAAGATGCATCATGAACAACATGATGATCTTGATTTTTTCTCAGATGAATCCCTCCAGTATAACAACGATTTTACAATGCAAGAACTACTGGAGGCGCTAAAGGGGTCAAAATATACATCACCTGGCCCCGATACAATACATTATGCCATGATCCAGAATCTTCATTATCCTGGTAAGTGCGGATTACTGAATCTTTACAACAATATTTTTCGGCAGAGCGTTTATCCTCAGCAATGGCGGGAAGCCATTATTATCCCGCTGCTTAAAGTGGGTAAAGATTCATCGCAACCATCAAGCTACCGTCCAATATCTTTGACTTGCTGCTTCAGCAAGTTATTGGAAAAAATGGTGAACAGACGTCTCGTCAGGTGGCTGGAAATTAATAATCTGATAAGTAAATATCAGACAAGCTTCCACCAATACCATTCGACGACAGATCAACTTGTTCGCCTTGAGAATGCCATTCATAACAACTTTCTCCGGGGCTATCACTTTGTGGGAGTGTTCTTCGACCTGGAGAAAGCATATGATATGACTCGGAGGTATGGCATTCTCAGGAAGCTGCATGACTGGCGTCTAAGAGGATCTCTGCCTCAGTTCATTCAAAGTTTTATGTGTGACCGCAAATTTCGTGTCCGGGTGGGTGGCACTAACTCTGGGATCCATTACCAGGAGAATGGTGTTCCCCAGGGCTCGAAGCTTAGTGTCACCCTTTTTGCTATAGCGGTCAATCACATCGCAGCTTCAGCCCCGATTCGTCAATGTCTGTATGTTGATGACCTTGCAATTTTCTATGGAGCTCCATCAGTGGATACAATTGAAACGAGACTCCAGCAGGGCATCAACGAAGTGGTGCATCCTGCAGATAGTGTTGGTTTTCAGTTCTCCACAATTATAAATAAATTGGTCCATTTCTGTAGAAAACGGAAGGCACATCCTGGTCATCATTCGTCACTATTAAGTTTCTGAAACTTGTCTTTGACAAGAAACTAACGTGGCGTCCACACCTACAATCCCTGGCAGCGAGTTGTCGCAAGGCAATGATTGTGCTTAAAGGATTGGCTGGTACGTCGTGGGGTGCGGACCTGGATATGCTACTGCGGCTCTATTCATCGCTGGTTCTGCCCAGGATGGATAATGGCTGTGATGTATTCTCCTCCGCCCGGATGGCATCGCTCAAAATCCTAGATCCTATTCACCACGCAGGCATTAGACTTGCAGCAGGAGCCTTTCGAACGAGTCCCTCTATGAGTCTATGTGTAGAGTCGGGATTGCCGCCATTGAGGTTGAGGCGTGAGCACCTACTCCTCAATTATGTCGCGGGGGTATGGGCTAAGCCCAATCATGTCAACTTCCCGGCTCTATGAGGAGACTCTATGAGAGACGTGCCACGGTCACCAGACCTCAGGCCATTCGAACGCAGGAGCATTTAGAGAGTCTTAACTTCGAATTCGCTCGGGTACTTTCCAATAGTTTTCATGTAGTACCTCCTTGGCTGATCCCAAAGGTAAGGTGGAAAAGGTGGTAAGGTGAGGTAAAGAAGAGACCCAGTTCTGTCGGATCTGCTTCCAACAAATTATTAGCGAATACAATGACTCTCTGTGCGTGTATGCGGATGGATCTAAAGCCGTTACTGGTGTGGGGAGCGCTATTGCCATCGGCAATAGCTCACACACTTGGTCGCTCTCCCCACAGGCATCCGTGTACACTGCTGAATTATATGCAATTTTGCAAGCCCTGCGATATTGTGAAGAGTTTTCGAACCTTCACAATACATTCCTCATTTGTTCCGACTCGTTGAGCTCGCTGCAGGCACTAATGTGCACGCTTTCAAGGGATCCTCTGGTGCAAAACATCCAAGCGATACTCCACGTGCTCCAGCACATGTCAATCGTTTTTGTATGGACGCCTGGGCACGTGGGTATACATAGGAATGAGGTGGCTTATGAAGCTGCGCGGGTCGCGACTGATTCAGACCACCTGGATCTAATTCCAATACGCCCAGAGGACCTGAAAGTGTGCATACGTCTCAAAATTCTTGAAAAATGGCAGCGTGAGTGGAACAACCTCACGGAAAAGCTCAAACAAGTCAAGCCAAGTATCAATAAGATGTCGACACCGCGTAGAAAAAGTGTGGCCCTTACGCGTTTGCGAGTAGGCCACACTCAAATCTCGCATGCATATCTTCTCTGCGGTGAGGATCAGCCAGGGTGCACTGTTTGCAGGACAGTGCAAACCGTGAGGCATATTTTTGAGGAATGTGTGGTCTTTGAACCTTTACGGCAAAGACTACGGCTGCGAAAAAATGTAGCTCGTGCATTATCATATAATGCGAGCTCCGTGAAGAGGATGGTTACATTTTTTAATGAATCTCACCTTCTACGGAGACTCTAGGGCAACAAACATCTCAGATTTTAAAAAAGTCGTCTCTTTTGTATGTTTTTTACGTACAGCCTCGTACGATTTTAACTTCTTTTTAAATGTTTTGTTTTTTTAAATTATTTATTAATTTCATTTGTGATATTGTGGGCCCTTTACACCCACAATATCATATTTTATTACACATAGTTTTTAGTTTTATTGTTTTTACTGTATTGGTGTGGGCTCTTTACACCCCCACTATTACACGTTGTTATATTTTTTAGTTTTTAAAACTTTTTATTGTTATCTAGTTTTTAAGTTTTAAATTTTTTCATATTATTATCTAGTTTTTTAAGTATTTTTATTTGTTGCAGTGAAGGCCTTTTACACCTTTACTACAACGATGTTATTTGTTGTTGTTGTTTATATTTTGTTGTTATTTTTTGTATATATTTTATTTTTGTTTATTTTTTCCTACCTAGCCAATTCATTTGACTAGGTAGTTTTGTGATTTGTTATGTTTTGTTTTTGTTATTTTCTAACCTAAATAACAAAAAATAACAAAAAATTAAATTAAGGGGGCTAATGAGCAAGTTCTCGAAGCGCCAAAAGGGGGGTGGGTTTAAGTGGATAGTCTGGCTGGCCAGGAGTCCCACACTTTGTGCGTCAATGCATTTCCCACCTCCCTGCCGCAAAAAAAATAAAATAATAATTATAATTATAATAGGGTCAAACAACCTTATTACGCTTAATTAATAAATAAATAATTATTTAACGTGCGTCTAATAGAAAAATGTCTCAGGACTTTTCGTTCCAAAATCTTTCCCTCTACCTACCCTCTTAAGGAACTCGACTACTTTTAGGCACTCTGTATATATATATATATATATATATATATATATATATATATATATATATATATATATATATATATATTTATTTATTTATAAATATATAAGTTTATGTTTCCGTGGACTCTCTAGCGGTCACAGTTTTATTCCGATTGAAATGAAAATTGGTATTCGAAGTGCTTTTGGTATTCAAAAGGTCAAGTTCGTAAATGGGTAAAAACTGACAAGAGGAAAGGAGGGTTTAGTTGGAGGTGGAGGTGGAGAAATTACGTTTTTCTGTTCTATACATGCTAGAAAGATCGAGCTTTCACCAATCGACCCGAAATGAAGTCAAATTTCATTACTTCTGAATTACAGAAAATTTCATTACTTCTATCGCAACCTTCCGAAAATGGGAAAAAGCCCCTAAAACTACCCTTTTCACTTCTGTTCATGTTAGAAAGATCGGGTATTTTCCATTTGACGTCGAACAGGTTCAAAATAACAGGAATATTTGCCAAAATTACGTCGTTCTGTTATATACATGCTAGTAAGATGGGATTTTCACTAATCGACCCAAAATAAAGTCAAATTAACACAATGAAAAAATTTGAAAAAATTTAAAACTTACATCGGAACACCCCCCTTAAAATACCCTAAGACTACCCCTTCTATTCATGTTAGAAAGATCGCGTTTTTTTTATTCAACGTGGAACAGGATTAAAATAACAAGATTATTTTATAATAGTAAGTTTTCCCATCACAACCATTCCCAAATGGGAAAAACACTCCTAAGCCCATCCTTTTTCTTCTATATATGCCAGAAAGATGCGTTTCTTGCATTCGACGCTTAATAGCTACAAATTAAGAAAGTAATTAGAGAAACTTAAAATGTTTCAATACCACCCCCTAAAAAAATGGGAAAACAACCCCTTAAACTACTCTTTTAACTTCTATTCATGGTAGAAAGATGGAGTTTTTTGCATTCGGTAGAGAATTTCTTCAAACTAATGGGGTTATTCGATAACGCCCCCAAAAATCACCCATTTACGACTTAACATGCTAGAAAGATGCGTTATTTTGCATTCAACGCAGAATAACTGCAAATTAACAGGTTAATTCGAAAAACCAAATAATTACCCCCTCCCAAAATTGTGTCATTGCGCCGTCCCCCCAAACCCCCCATCATAAACCCACCCCCTAAAAAAGTTATCCCCCGCCCAAAAAAAAACAAAAATTTCCGCTCTATGCATGCTATAAAGAAGGACTTTTCACCAATCGACCCAAAATAAAGTCAAATTAACAGAAAACTTCATAACCTCTATCGCAGCTTCCGAAAGTGGGAAAAACACCTCTTAAACTGCCCGTTTCACTTCTATTCATGTTAGAAAGATCGGGTTTTTCCATTCGATGTGGAACAGGTTCAAAATAACAGGATTATTAGAAAAAAAGTAAATTTTTCTATCACAACCTTTCATAGTTGGGGAAAACACCCCCAAAATTACATTTTTCTATTAAATACATGCTAGAAAGATGGGATTTTCACTAATTGACCCAAAATAAAGCCAAATTAACACAATAGTTTGAACAAATTCAAAAATAACACCGCACCCCCCCCCCTCTTAAATGAGAAAAACATCCCTGAAGCTGACCTTTTCACTTCTATTCATGATAAAAAGATCGGGTTTTTTCCATTCGGCGTGGAACAGGTTCAAAATAACAGAATTCTTTGAAGAAAATTTTTGCATCACAACCCTTTGCAATTGGGAAAAACAGCCCCAAAACCAACCCTCTTGTTCTATACATGCTAGAAAGATTCTGTTTTTTGCAATCGACGCTAAATAGCTACAAATTAGGAAGTTAATTCGAAAAGCTAAATATTTTTCATTGCAACCCCCTGGAAAATTGAAAAAATATCACCCAAAATTACGTTTTTCAGTTCTATATATGCTAGAATGATGGGATTTTCACCAATCGACCCGAAATTAATGTCAAATTTACAAAAAATTCTGAAAAATTTCATTACCAACATCGCAGTCTACCGAAAAGTGAAAAACATCCCAAAACCTGCCATTTTCACTTCTTATCATGTTAGAAAGATCAGGTTTTTTCCATTTGACGTGGAACAGGTTTCAAGTAACAGGATTATTAAAAAACAAAAAACATAAGTTTTTTCATCGAAAGATTGAAAGTTTAAATTCTAAATATCTATGTACACATTAGAGTTTGGAAAAATAATAACATAAGGAATTATAGCAAACTTGATTTTCTACAACTTTATTGCGTATACATTTTTCGATTGTCCTAATATTAAGAGAGATATTATATATTTTGTGTTTTCTTCTTTCTATGTGCACTTTTTTCCCTTGACCTTTGTCATTTATTAATAATCAGATTCGACATTTCACTTGTGGCCGACTATAATTGTGGCCGCTAGAGAATAATTGATATATTCTAAGGAAATTCGATAAGTTGGCACGGCTCCTGCGTAACGAAGATGACGTATTATAGGTAAAGCATAGGCTAGGAACTTTATTTTTTAAGATGTATTGTACTACAATATTCGTCAAATAATGATGATAAAATATACTTATTTTTTCTTACTTATATATATATATATATATATATATATATATATATATATATATATATATATATATATATATATATATATATATATATATATATATATATATATAAAAACACACACATATATATATATATATATATATATATATATATATATATATATATATTAATATCTATATATATATATATATATATAAATATATACATATATATATATATATATATATATATATATATATATATATTTATTTATTTATATATTGCATATATTTATATACAATATATTTATTGCAATTTCTGACAAAACAAATACATTAAGATAATTTATATGGTGATACGTAGATATCAGGAAGATATATATATTTATATATATATACATATATATTATTACTTATATATAATATAATAAAATTTTATTACACTTATATAAAAAAGATTAGTGTTTCGTCCTTCCTCTAAATGTCTAAACCTCCCTTTTCTCTTGCCCGATTTTACCTATTAACGAACTCGACCTTTTGAATACCAAAACCACCTCAAAAAAACAAAAATGTAAAAAAGGGCCGATTTTTGGGCGAAATTCTTAATGTAATAGTTGCTCCTTAAAAAGTTTTTTTTTCTTTTGATTAAAAAATTTTAAAACTTACCGCATTATAAAATTTTAAAAACTACTAAGAAAACACTTACGAAATAAATTACAACCGAATTTTTTTTTACATTTAATCAATTTACCCCTAATTAAAATTTTTAAGGAAAAATTTACAAAATAAATTTATATTCATTTCACTCATACTTGGTAAATAGCTCGTAGTAGTCCTTTCAACCATGTCATCACTTTTTAAGTAGCAACTTTTATATGAAGTATCTCCCCGAAAACTCGTCTCTTTTTTACATTTATGTTTTTGATCGGATATCACTGCTTTTTGAAATGGAGATGAAAATTCTACAGCTGTTACAGCAGTTAATACTGCATCCACAACACCAACTAAAGAGGCTACTGAATCAGGTACTAAACATGCAAAACATCATTCAAATCCAACGCATCCACGTACATCAGAATTAGTTGTAAAGACAATTTAAAAAAAACTCGTAGGTTCATCTTTTCAGGCAATCAAGAAATTCTTGTTTGTTCACAAATTGAAAAAACATGGTCCGATTACGTCCTTTAACGAACTTGACCTTATAGACTAGTAAAAAACCTTTTTCCCAATTCCGTCTCGCCTTCTCAGAAAATTATGATCAAGGTGTCATTCGATTTTTAATTGCATTTAGAAAGTTTTTGAAAAAGTTGAAGTCCCGCATAAAAAAATTGCAAAAGTTATAAACAATTTAGTAAAAAAAATTGGGTTTCGTTTTATGCAAATATCTCATAATCTATTGTAGATATCGGAAATTAAATAAAAAATTCTGAAAGAGCAGGAAATTTCATAAAAAAGGTTTTAACTTACGAAACTGTAGCACTAATATTTATAATTTTAATTGAGAGATGAAAATAGGTATTGAAAACGAGTGATTCAGCTCAGCAGGATTCAGACACTTGAGCAAACAAATTTTTTTACCCATTAAATATGAATATTAAGAAAAGAAAAAATGTACGTACTTACTGGATACTTCAAAAAACAATAATCCGAAAAAATTTTTTCCCCAATTTTTCTATTAACTATGCTTTTGTTAACTAAAAAAATTTTCCAATCTGGATAACCCCGATAAGTTTTAAAATAAAAGTCTGGATTTTTTTTTACTTCTGGAAGCTTTTCTTTGAACAATTTAAAAAACATCCCCGTTGGAAAATTTAAAAAATTTTGATTGTCGATTTCCGAAAACGGAATTCGAAAAAAAGGCACTTCTTTACTAGTCTATTACTTTTATGATCTAGAACACACACACAAAATTTGGGCTCGTTATCTCTTTTCGTTCTTGAGTTATTGCATCCACGGACAGACAGAATTAGGCCATTTTATGAACACATATTCCAAAGATGGGTCAATATTTTCAAGCCTTACAAAATCATGATCAAACTTAATATTCATTGTACATTTACATATACTGGGTATGAAAATATCTTTAATATCGAAAAGTTGTTGTGTAAAATTGTTTAAACAAAATTATGTACGTATACTACGTATAGTTATTAAAAATCCAAAAAAATTCTTTTTTTATATCTAGTACATGTAAATATACAAGGTATATTAAGTTTAGCCCCGAATTTGTAACGCTTAAAAGTATCGATCATAGACGTGAATGTTTGGCATATGTGTTCATAAACTGCCATAATTCAGCCATTTTCGCATGACCATCCGTCTGTCTGTCCATCTGTCTGGGAACCCGCTGACTCAAGAATGAAAAGAGATAACTAGCTGACATTTTTTGTGTGTTCTAGAGCAAAAAAGTAAGGTCAAGTTCGTTAATGAGCAAAATCGTACCATATTTTGGAAAAATGGGCAAAACTGTCTATCTTTGAAACCGTGAAAGGTAAACCAAAAATTTCATAACAAAAAATCTTGTTTTATTTTTAAATAAACAACTTTTGTTGTAAAAATTTTTTCCATCAACTCAATAATTTTCTCATAATTTGTGCTCAATCATCTGTGGGACAATTCAAACATTGATATACGACTCAGTATTTACGGGATATTCAAACTCAGGTAGTGGTTAAATTACTTACTAATTAATTACTTTGTTAAATTTGAAATCGTTCTTACTGCTTTGAAATCGTCTAGATAGAGATAGATTGTAGAGGCTGCTCTGGACGGGCTACACTTCGACCATAAAGTCAATTGTGATGTCTAAGGATATGAAGTGTGACAGTGTAGTCAATTAACCGCCTGGTTTTTTTCCTAATAATTGACAAGGTGCCGATGTCGGGATTCGAAGCCATAACCTCCCAGTTTCCAAGTAGGCATACTGCGCAGACATTACGCCTTAGACCGCTGGATGGTGCCACTTGGACTGGTGAAATACTCTAACTAAATGATTAATCAAATAATGTTGTTTCAAATATTAATACATTGGTCTTTGGTCATATTAATTTCTCGACGAATTAGAATGCAGAATGAAAAATATTATGTTCAATGTTAAATTTATAAAAATCAATAAGCTGAAATTTTCAATTTCGGGTTTTCATAATTTTCTTGTCGGTTTAAGTACTAGATCTATATGCCTAATATCAATTCGAAGGGATATCGGAAAATACGCTAGAATATTGATAGATCATATGCGCTAAATAGATGTCTGGTCGACTTTTTCTGGTTTTTGAAGTTAAATATCTTTTAAACTATTAATTTCTTAACGATTTGTGAAAAAAACTCACCACTGGTGAGAAAACTCACCAATGTCGCTCTTTTCGTTGAAAAGTTACAAGGACCCGATATTGGCTCTGATATTTCACGTATATATTGTCTTACGCAAGTTTACAAGCCAAATACTTCCCCTTTTGTTTGTACTAAGGCACCTTCGGTAACAGCAGCTTTTAAATATTTTTTAATAATGAAATTTTATCAGAGTCAACTCTATAACTTGCAGCCAAATATTTCTTGATTATACGTATAAAATTTACATTGCCTGAAAATCTCTTTATTGAGATGTGGTATATAAATTGTATGGTTCTAATTGACTTAAAATGAAATAATTTGCGATTATTATTTCGATATCTCTATTGGTTTCCGAGATATTTAAATTTTTGGCAACAGAAAAAATTTTATTTATTTTGTCCAAACTTTTAAAGAAAAAGCGAAATTTTCAAATAAATATTTTATGTTTGAAACTCATTATTAAAGTTGAAATTAATTTATTCAATTCAACCAATAGATCACGAAACTAATTTACAAATATTTTTTTTTTTAACCAAATAACAAACATTTGTTCATACCTGCAAAAACTATAGCATTCAAATGGTATTTCATTCAAATTGAGTAAAATATTGATGCACGGATAATAAGCTCATCCAATATGAATTTAAGATGGACCAATCATAGAGGAGTTGATTTCTGTATACATTTATAATGTTAATTTTATCAATACAATATATGCAAAAAAATTTCAATTTTGAGATAGAAATTTTGTAGTTTCATAATTTTCTTTTCGGTTTGTGCACTAGATCTAACTGTATGCCTAATATCAACTTTAAAGGACTTATGGTGTAGAACCTGGAATTATGATCGTGTATAGAGAAGAATTGTAGGCATGGTCGCTATTTTACGATTTTAAAATGTGAAATTTGGCTAGTAATATCACGGTAACGTACAGGCAAAAACCGCTTAAACTCGGCCTGACGCAGTACCGTGCTCTAGATGGTAAAAAAAATTGGCGATAAAATATTTGAGGGCGCCGAATTTTCTGGTTGGCTCTTTCTTGGCGAAGGTAAGTGATTGCAGTCACTATATGT
Organism: Nineta flava; assembly: GCA_963920215.1. NCBI lineage: Eukaryota > Metazoa > Arthropoda > Insecta > Neuroptera > Chrysopidae > Nineta > Nineta flava. The sequence goes on along the minus strand of OY986044.1, from coordinate 13,552,151 downwards.
ACTGTCTTTTCTAAAAGTTTCATCCTCTAGTTAAATGGACACCGTTTGCGGCAGCTGCTTGTATTATATACAATTAAACAAAATGTAGGATAGTATGCACTTGCATTATACAATGCTTCAACCACGAACACAGTGTTGGAGAGTTACAGTGTTGTACACTTTTTGAATACTAAAACGGTTTGAAAATAAATTTTCTATAAAAAAATAACAAACATATACCTTATACAAAACATACAACTTATAAATATATTCAAAAAATATACGCCACCATTACTGTTAAATTATACTTTGAAAGACCAGCAAACTAATACGTATACTCCCGTTCAAAAAAAATGAACCAACTTGAATTTTTAGTTTTCTTATAATTCATAAAAGTCCTCACTTTTGTTACGCTCTGTACAATGTATAATACTATTATTATATTTACCAAATGTATTTCATCTCAATAGTATATTTGTTTTTGCAAGTATCAGTGTACTTTGTTTATTGTATTGATTGATATCAATGTGTATCCTTCTTTAATTTAGTATCTAAAAATAGATTAAGTACAGGAAAAATTGGCAGATAAATATAAAAAAATTGGCAGATGGTTCTGTTGCAATTTTTTTTATCAATCCTTTCCAGATGCAGCACTGATTGTAGATATGCATTTTGCCATACAGAACTTTGGTCCCAATTTTTTTAAAGAAAATCTTTTAAATAATTTGAAAACATTCTTGGTTTTGAACGGAATTAACTTTTTTCATATTGTTTGGCTACATTCAAACATGAAAGATTTTGTTGCTTTTGCGTTTTGAAAACACTTTCAAAGATAGGAGTTTTGCCCATTTTTCCCAAACACGGTCCGATTTAGGCCAGTCGTTGTAACTTACGTTTCGTCGGTACTAAACTTTATATACCCTGGAATATATTTTTTACCGAGTATAAAAACCGTATCAGAATAGTTTTTGATACAATTTGTTTGTATTAGTCTATTCTATTAGTATCAATAATATTTATTTAAAAAATATTAAAAACCTGTTATACTCGTATATTAACAAAAGAGGTCTACAAGTTTGGTTGCTTTGTTGAGCTATATATAAGATATATCATATATCTCATTTATGAGTGTATTTAAATTTAATAGTTTTTGTTTATTATTATGAATCAATGTCAATAATTATATCATAACATTAAAGCAATGTAAAACATTAATATTGCTGACGAAGGCCTATATCGTCAAAATTTTAAGATTTTAAAGTTTTTTTGTTTTCAATTTTTATAGGGGTTACGTGTAGGGTATTGTTTTAAAGACTTGAATTATATTTTTCAAATTTTTTTATTAATAGATTTTAGCATTTATGGACAAAATTACCCGAACAAAAGTTGTTTTGTTCTTAGAGGGATATGTTATGATGATCTTATTTTTCACCCTGAGCATGAAAGTTATTAACAAAAAAAAATCGATCTGTATTAAATAACATCATTTTCTTCTTGATAAATGTTTTCTTAAGACTATATTTCTCAAAAAAGCTATCTTAGCCAATTAGACCCAATTACCCAGCTTGAATGTTTTGTTTTCGTCAGTTATTCCGTTTTGCAAAAAAAGGTTTTCCCTTGAAAAGTACAAGTTGGTTTTCAAATAACCTTGAAGGTCGTGGTTAAAATCAAAATAACGCGCCTCTCTGCAAGAACAATTTTCATCATTTTTACCAAAAATGAAACAAAGTTTCGTTGAACAAATATTCAGGTGCCTTGTTTAAACTGCACATTCTGTATAAATCTTAAAATCTGAATGATATGAAAAATATACCTAAATAAAAATTTCGATCATGTCCAGTTATAAGTATAATATTTTTGCTTGTACCTATTAAAGCCAAGATAGATATGTAGTGTGTATAGTGTGAAAAGAAGTATATAATTATATAAAATGATAGTTATATATTCTTTTATATAACAAACATTTTATATCCGAGATAAACAGAGAAGCCTCTAAAAAATATATGTAAAATAAATTCAAGTAACTTGTTATATGCATTTGCTACAAGACTAATGTAAATTGTGGGCCACTAATGTGGTTCAGGTTGGTTCATTTTTTTTAACGGGAGTGATAATATACATATAGTGTCGGAGAAATTATAAAACAATATCTGTTTCAATTTCAGAATTACGTGTGGGTAATTATTATATTTTTATTACTTTTTCCAATTTCATTACCTGTTAGAGCCCGTTATCATTATTATTATTATTATTACTATTATTATTATTCTTGTTATATTGTTATTTTGTCTTTTTACTTTTCCCGTTTTAAGAGATTTCCACCGCACAGACATAGCTAAGTGACAGTGGGCTATTTTCCTTTGCTTGTCCTAGTCGATATTTGTCCTAGATGTTCATGTGTATTTATTTATTTTTCCAAATAATATATTATTATATTATTAACGGCATGGTTATAGTCTAGTGAAGGTAAACTATTCCTCCGTGGGTTCTTCTAGTCAGTAGTTTAAAGTCGTAACCTAAAACCCTCAACCTTTCATCGGCGCCTTAACCATTATTTTGTCTTCGCAAGTACTGCTGCTAGGTATTGCTTCACGGGGACGACCTCAACTAGGCAGCTTTTCTTCCATTATCAGATGTTTGTCGCCAGTTTCTACCCAGCAGGAACTTCTTCTTTCTACGTTATTCTTGATGGAGATCTTTAAAGAATTTCGATGCGAAGTTTCCGACAGGATAGCCTAGTACCCTTATAGGATAGCCTAGTATTCTTTCGAGTTATTTTCAATGGCAGACAAACTGCGGGCACTGAAAGTATACGTGTTCTGCATCCTCTAGTACTCCACTGTAAGTCAGCCTTTTCAGAGATTCTGCCTGTTTATACTTTTGCAAGTATGCGTTGAAGCACCCATAAACAAAAAGCAGTTGTATGAAGTAGTAATTAACATCGCCGAGGCTATTGTTTCGCCCACTGCCTACTTGCGGGATCAAGCGATGGGACCCTCTTCCATTGGTTGATACGTCCCACAACAGCTGCCATCGGTACAAACTATTGGTTCTTTATATCGTCCTCTTGGATGTTGTCAACCGTGACAATTTTTTGGCCAGGTAGAGACACCACCGTTCCTTGCGCAAATGAACGGCTGGGATGTGATTATTTAGTCTCAAAATCGCAACGTTATCGTTTCTAGTTGTTTACTGCTGGTATTAAACACCCCGCCGATTTGCGTTCTCCCAACTTCAAACCAGCTGAATCCAGTCACTTGAGAATCCTTGGTAACGTCACCAAGAAGTCCTTGTTGATTCCTTCAGTTTTTTGCCAAGGTTACGACGGCCACATGGTCTGAAAATGCAACAAGCCTGGCTACACTTGACAATATCATCTTCAACAGACCATCGTGCGTGATGGTCTGAACACTGAGGCCTAGGTTACTTCACCGATAACTCTTTATTCCTAAGGGCTGTCTCCAGTATCATACTTGAGAATCCTGTTGATGAAGCACCTGGCTACAATCTTTTGAAAGTATGCTGGCACACGAATTCTGTTAAGCGTTTCAGACGGTCTATATTCCACCAAGGTAGTCTGTGTTCCACCATATGCTTTCCGTATAGGCTTTATCGGCTGAAAGCGAATTCTGCTTTCTGTTTCATCATCTTTCTGCAGGACCCCGAGGACTTTTTACTTCGCTGTGGTTTCGTCGATGTCTTTTATTTCGAGTTCTTTTTTCGATCCTTTGTTGACTACTGTGGCCTCTTTCTTAACGAGATCGACTATGAGCTTATGCAAGCCAGGAGCTTTGTCTGTTTTCTCCTTGGTCAAGACGATAGGCATGTCCCCGAATTTTTTATAGGTCAATTAGTCTGTCATCGTTTCTACTAAAGACAATGGAAACATTAATAGTATTTCATTTAACTCAAGGGGCACAGTTGAGAAATCCGCTTCATGACAACGAGCACGTGTATCAGGTGGGAAAATCCTGTAAATCAGGTCTCCAACCTAATATATAACCTAATATACAGGATTGAGGAGAGATTTGCAAGGAAACAGGTCATTTTGTACGTGATTCTTGGCATTGAGGGGGCATTTGATAGTGCCTCTTACAATTCCATGATAAATTCTGCAAGTCAACACGGAGTAGAAGACATTTTCAGCAGGTGGATAAATTCTATGCGGATAGGTAGAAGATCACAAACTTCCCTTCTTGGAAAGTCAGGTACTGTGAGAGCCATCAAAGGATGTCAACAGGTGTTTTAACCTCACTCCTGTGGAGTTTGACAGTGCACAGCTTACTGGCGAACCACAACCAAGGACGATACTACACACAGGGATATGCGTACAAACAAACGATTAAAAATAAACCCTGGTAAAACCACACTAATTCCATTCACACACAAAAAGGAAGGTGGATAAAATAAAACCACCCACCCTCTTCGGTGAAAGACTACAAACCGCAAGGGTAACCAAATTCTTAGGTGTGATGTTAGAGTCTAAACTTACATTGAACCCTCATCTAAAATACATAACAAATAAGAGCAAATCTTCTCCCATGCTTTGCAAGAGAGCATGTGTAAAAATCTGGGGTCTAAACTCAAAATGACCCACTGATTGTACACAACACTAGTTAGGCCAATTATAATCTATGCTACCCTAGTGTGGTGGCCAAAGGTTCATCAAATAACAGCATGCACAAAGCTGTTCAGTATCCAATTCCTGATCAATGAGCAGTACACCCACAGCTACTATGGAAATCATACAAGAACTGACTCCGCTAAGCATTGTAATAATAGCTTAAGCGAGGTCCAGCGCCTATAAACTATCTTGCAATAATTACTTGATTACAAAAAATCAGATTGGACACGCAAGGATCGTGGGAACATCAATTATCTCAGATCACGGTTTCGAAACGTGCACATATATATTTACCAGAATAAACTTCTTCTCAACACCTTTCACTGTAACCTGTCATAGGGACATGTGGACGGAAGGAGAACCACCCTATCTCAAGAAAGGAATAAATTGGTATACAGATGGATCCAAAACTGAGGAAGTGCCGAGGATTGTATGGTGAAACGCCTAAGACAAACATAAGCCTCAACTTGGGGAAATATGTCACAGTCTTTCATGCAGAAGTTTATTGGAGAATAATTTTTTTTAGTACTCCACTGTTTAAAATTTATTATTATTTTGTTTTCATATTTTTATTATTCAAAAAATAATAATTTATATAATTATTGGTTTATGCGAGTTGAGAATTTACATAATTTCAACAAACATTTACTTAGATCGGATATGACTTGCGTATATCCAAGCTTACTTCGATATTTCCGCACATATTTCAAATCAGTTACAAAAAGTACTTGTCTCAAGACAGTTACTAAAATTAGTTGGCTCAATACAGTTACTAAAAGTAGTTGTCTCACATGAATTAATCAGATGGTATTTTGAATTTTTATTTCTTCAATTTACAAATTGAATATTTATTATGGATTGTGCTGAAGTATCGAATAGGCGAATTAATGGTTTCTATCTGATTGTATCTAAGTATATTTTTTTTGTATAATTTATTTAATTCACCATTCCGAAACTTGTGGTTTTTCAAACTTGTCACATTTCAATACACATTCTATACACATTTTGGCTGTACAATTTATGTATTTTATGTGAATATGCAATGACTTTTTCAATTTATAACTATATTGTTTTGTATACGCTTGGTATTTTTGGCCTTGTAGTTTTTCTTTACAGAAGCGTAAAGTCCCCTTTATATACAACTATGTATCTGAATTAAATTTGTAGTGTATATTTATATTTTTGCAAATCAGACATATTTGAACATTTTTTTTTTACTGTAGTGTCGTTTTTTTTTTTATACGATATTTCTTTTTACTACAGTTCAATCTAGTACATATTCATGTAATTTTTTTTATAACTTGTACAACCAAACTTAGTATTTTAAGGATAGTTATACTATCAACATATTAAATGAAAAATTATTTATTTCAAATATATTTTATTTTTACATATATTTTGTTTTGTTCTTTTTTTGTACTTTTTTTTATTTTCAGTATTTCTGATTCGAATCACTAGTCGATAACTTAGACACTTACTGGATAGTAAAGATCTTACTACCTCAATATTATCTTTTTTAATGGGCCCAGCTTTTATTGAAAGACTTTCGGTTCAACGTGTTATTTTTTTATATTTACGTGTATCGCGTTAGCACCGATCGTTTTCCAATTTTCATAATTCCACATACAATACTCTGCTTTGGATTTTTTTTTCTAAAGTACCGTATATTTAGTCTTCATTATTTTTTTTTTTTAAATACATCATAATACCTCTTTTAATTAAAATTACTAAATTAACTTAATTTCATATCTATGAAAATAATTGATAATTCAATTATTTTCTATAAAGTGTTTAGTTTTTTTTTAAAACTAAACACCAATTTTTTTTTTAAACTAAACACTTATTTTTTTTTTAAATACACATATGGTAGCAGAGCGTAGTTTTTTGGAACCGTAGTACTAACATTTATATTATCCTTCTTTCTTTTAAAACAAAATTTAAAATTGTGATTAGTACCTTTACAGAAAGTACAAAAAAGTTTAGTGTTATTATGCGTATTTTGAATTGAACTAACGTTTACACTGAGGGGTGTTGTAGATATTCGCGCTTGAATTTCCTCAATTTTAGTGATTAGTTGATACAAATCTTTATAAGTATCGGGAATTTGATATAAACCAAGAATAGTTAGGACAGAATTATTGGCATGAGCAAAAATAATTTGTATGATTTCGGATTCAGATGAATCATTAAGTAGGATGTTCGCGAATTTTATTATTGAAGGAACAAATGTCGAAAATTTTTCAGTGTCAAGTTGATTTCGCCGGACCAATCTATCAATTAATATCTGTTTAGTCAAAGATGGAATATAAACTTGTAATAAATTATGTTTAATATTTTGCCAAGACAAAGAGTCAGCCAAACAAGTAGACCAAAATGTTTGTGCGTTCGAAGCACACCTATTGATTAAAGATTTCAAAAGAACGTCTATAGGTAAAAAATTTTTATCAACTAAATGTTGAGTATCGACAATAAACTGTATAATATTTTCTGGAACCGAAATGTCCAGAATAGTGATTTTATTTATAAAGGAATCTATACTCGGTTTTGCAAAAAAACTAAAATTTGAAGTTAATTGATTTGAACTAGTGTTATTATTTGATAGAGTAGTTGTTATTGTTGCCAAGGCATCGGTAATGCTACTAATCTGCTTGCTTTGCTGTTGTATTTGTTGCTGTACATCCGAAACGTGCAGCACTGACGCATGGAACTGTTGAGCTGTAGTCTGCATCTGCGTAGTTATAGCCGCTAAGTTAACCGCTGATACTTGATGAGGCGTGATGAATAAGTCATCTGGTGAAGCTGGAGGATCGTCATCTCCTGGGGTACCTGGTGTATTACGAGTTGTTCTCGGCATAATGAAAATTTAAACCACAAACAAAATAGAAGAAAGAGAAAAAAATTAGCACTAAGTTAAATATAATTATAGAATTAAAGAGAATGTAAAAGATATAAATGTATAAATATAAAGAAAAAATTATAATCATTTCAACTTTCAAAAAGAATTTCAGAATCACAAGTCGAGCGTTGTGAAAACTATCGAAAACAAAAGACACATATGGATATTTGCTCTGCTTCCATATGTGTATTTAAAAAAAAAATAAGTGTTTAGTTTAAAAAAAAAATTGGTGTTTAGTTTTAAAAAAAAATTGGTGTTTAGTTTTAAAAAAAAACTAAACACTTTATAGAAAATAATTGAATTATCAATTATTTTCATAGATATGAAATTAAGTTAATTTAGTAATTTTAATTAAAAGAGGTATTATGATGTATTTTAAAAAAAAAAATAATGAAGACTAAATATACGGTACTTTAGAAAAAAAAATCCAAAGCAGAGTATTGTATGTGGAATTATGAAAATTGGAAAACGATCGGTGCTAACGCGATACACGTAAATATAAAAAAAATAACACGTTGAACCGAAAGTCTTTCAATAAAAGCTGGGCCCATTAAAAAAGATAATATTGAGGTAGTAAGATCTTTACTATCCAGTAAGTGTCTAAGTTATCGACTAGTGATTCGAATCAGAAATACTGAAAATAAAAAAAAGTACAAAAAAAGAACAAAACAAAATATATGTAAAAATAAAATATATTTGAAATAAATAATTTTTCATTTAATATGTTGATAGTATAACTATCCTTAAAATACTAAGTTTGGTTGTACAAGTTAAAAAAAAAATTACATGAATATGTACTAGATTGAACTGTAGTAAAAAGAAATATCGTATAAAAAAAAAAACGACACTACAGTAAAAAAAAAATGTTCAAATATGTCTGATTTGCAAAAATATAAATATACACTACAAATTTAATTCAGATACATAGTTGTATATAAAGGAGACTTTACGCTTCTGTAAAGAAAAACTACAAGGCCAAAAATACCAAGCGTATACAAAACAATATAGTTATAAATTGAAAAAGTCATTGCATATTCACATAAAATACATAAATTGTACAGCCAAAATGTGTATAGAATGTGTATTGAAATGTGACAAGTTTGAAAAACCACAAGTTTCGGAATGGTGAATTAAATAAATTATACAAAAAAAATATACTTAGATACAATCAGATAGAAACCATTAATTCGCCTATTCGATACTTCAGCACAATCCATAATAAATATTCAATTTGTAAATTGAAGAAATAAAAATTCAAAATACCATCTGATTAATTCATGTGAGACAACTACTTTTAGTAACTGTATTGAGCCAACTAATTTTAGTAACTGTCTTGAGACAAGTACTTTTTGTAACTGATTTGAAATATGTGCGGAAATATCGAAGTAAGCTTGGATATACGCAAGTCATATCCGATCTAAGTAAATGTTTGTTGAAATTATGTAAATTCTCAACTCGCATAAACCAATAATTATATAAATTATTATTTTTTGAATAATAAAAATATGAAAACAAAATAATAATAAATTTTAAACAGTGGAGTACTAAAAAAAATTATTCTCCATTATACCATACTGCCTTGCATCCGTGAGAACCTACGTATAGGCTACATAAAACAGAACGCATGTGTTATCTCGGACAGTCAAGCTGCTCTTAAAGCCTTGTCTAGAACTAAACTCATCTCAGAGATAGGCAAGGATTGTCTGGAGGAACTGCTGGAGCTGGCAAAATGGAATAATATTAAAAAGATCTGGGTACCGGGTCACAATGGTTTCGAGGGAAACGAAAAAGCAGATAACATTGCAAAGAAGGGAGTTGGAATACCCTTCATACGTCCAGAGCCTATTTTAGGAGTTTCAAAGATTGCATGTAATGAGGTGATCAATGAGTGGATGAATGTTAAACACCGTGATCACTGGGAAAATATACCGCAGCAAATCTTGGGAGAATATTACTTATATTATCCCTCGATGCGCGGAAGCTGAACAGAATACAACTGCGGAAGATTATCGGGTTCATTGCGGACATTATCCCTTGCGGAAGCATCTACACACAATGAGACTCCATAACGGATCCTTTATGTGCAGATTGTGTGGCTAGTAGGAGGAATCATCGAGCCACATTATCCTTAACTGCAAATCGCTCGTTTACAGCAGATAGATATTCAGTGCATATCACCCGGTATATTTGAACCTTCAAGGAGACCTAATCAGCAAGCTCTTGACAATTGCCAAGATATGGGAAAAGCGAATCTCCACAGACTGAAGTAGAAGGGGGAGCACGATGAACCAAAAGGTCGAAGTGTAGTACTTTTTGTACCCTAGGCTGTATCTATCATCTATCTATGTCCCCGATCGTGGTTTTCTACATCTTGTCCACGCATACATGGGCCTGCTCAGGAAGAACGTTTTGTTTCACATGTTTCAGCACGCTCGCATATGCAACTTGGTCTTGCATATGGGCTATTATTGTTCTTATTTCTGACATATTTCCATTCTAGAGTCCGGTCAAGTTCATCCCTCCTTCAGCTTTTTTAGCGCATTAGCCTATATCCCGTACAAGTAACGCTTCCGTCTTTTAACTGCTTAGATAGATAGAGAGTTCGGCGTTAATGTCTCGTACTCCTGCACTTTGGTGCAGTTCGGTTCATTGCTGTAGTCTCGGAGAATGTCCGGTGGGATATACTCCGAGATGACTGAAAATTTGGCGCTTGTGCTTCTTCTTCCATATCGCAGGTTATTTGCCCTATTTTTCACTTACTCTCTAGTTCCTTAGCTACCCTAAAGGCATTGTTTATCGAACCTTTCAAGTTTCAAATCTCCATGAGAACATTTATTATCCCTTTGATGAGAGGGCGATCAGGTTTTCCAGGGTGCCAGATTTTGGGCATATGTCCCACTCATTCCCCTACTTCTTTTTCTTCATTCTTGGTTTCATTTTGGGATTCCTTCCACTATCCTGTTTTGTCCACGGGAGCTATTTTTATTATACCTCCTACCCGCTTCTTCAGCTGGATGTGTTACTAGTATTTTGCAGCATCGGCGTTAGGTTTTCTTGTTTTCTTTTTCGTCGTGTGTGAGTCGTGATAGTTATACAAACAATATACTGTTTGTATTTGGTTTTGATTAAAAGGGTGTGTGAGGTGTATTCTCGTGGTTGAAGTATTTGTAGTTATGTTGGGTTGTGATTATTTGGTTTCTTGTGTTATGCTTAACGTTTGTATTGAACTATTTAGTGCACAACGAACAACTACAGGGCACGACAAACCACTGTCTTGTCATGTTTAAATGGCAACGAATAAAATAAACCGATGACTTGATTATTTCAATTTTGAAATAATTAGTTCATCAATCACAAATCCATTCAAGTTTCAGGTTTCTGAAGACAGTATTCAAATTTTATTTGTGTTAATACTGGAATGTTGTCTTTTATACCCGAATAGTATAATTCCGAATGTTTTTATTTGATTCTAGGAATTACGTTGTTTTTAATCATAAAATAAAAAGTAATATTTTTAAATTAATTTATTTAATGAAATGATTATAGTATCACCTTACATAAATTTGATTGTTCGATTTCCAACGGTGAAATTTTATCAATAAGAAAAAATTAAATAGGATTTATTGACTAAACTGTCCGGATATGTATAAGAAGGAAAGTAGCCGCCCATCCTTGTGAAAGTTTTCTGCAGTTTTCTTTCGCAAACTTCAGATGAATGTCGGCATTGTTATTATCAAAATCGGAAACAGCCGCACAACCAACAAATTCCTAGTCTGTATACAAATTATTTGTCCTTTAGGACTCGGTAAAAAAGCCCTTATTTCCAGGCTTCCACCTCCCCGCCGCTTCTACTACTACTACTTTGAACAAAAACTTATTATTATAAAGACGATTATTATAAAGAAAAATAATTTCCATAGACACTTTTTTAATTATATGCAATAAAACTTTATGATATTTGCTGCAATCACAAATTTGGAACTATATTTAAAATTTAAACGAATGCGAGTAACAAATTTTCGGAATATTGAGCTGAAATTTCAAAGTTTTATTTATATTACTATTGCACGGTAGAACATATAACAACACATACACCATAGCTGTGCACAGTTTGACTTCATTCAGCTCTGAGTGAGAGGTAGGAAGAAAGATAGAGTAAATACAGGGGGCCAGTCAATTAATGTTATTTTCTTTTTTTAATTAAAACATTTTCTGAAAAAAATAAAATAATGCAATATAAATTTTACTTATTATTTATTCAATCAATTTTGGAATAGTTTTGTCTACGCTTGGCCAATATATAGTACTATTGGCCAATATAAAGTACTATTTGTGCTAGTAAAAATTATTTTTCGCATAATTTCTTTTTTCAAAAAAGTAGTGATTTTAATAATGGATTTCAATAAATTTTATTGAATCAAGCAATGAACTATGTCCTTCGAAGGTTTTTGGTAATGAAAAAAGTACACGTAGGTACCAAACTTTTTTGTTGGTCACTATAGAAAGTATACAATACAATACATACAATTCTGCAATTCTGAATACATGCAATGGTAATTTGGGGCATAAAATGTTCCTTTTTAATATATTTGTGTTTGAATAAAATATAAATGATATATAAATCTTTTCATCCTTTACCACTTGACCGTTATAATAAAAGAGGTAAATGCTAAGAATTTTAACACAATTGAAAAATAGTTTAGACTGTTAGAGATAGCGGAAAATTTTTGTTTGTGGTTTAGAAATTGCGAATAATTTTCCTAAACTATGACCCATCGGAGAACTAATAAAAAATTATTAACCTGATTTAATTATTTTTTCTTCGTAATGTCCGCGGAATTTGATGTCACTGGTGGTATACAATAAACATGCCAATGATAAGCCTGGAGGGAGGGGGGGTGGTATAATTTGTTACTTATTTCTCAATAGTTAAATTTTACATACAATGGGAATTTTAGGTCAGCTTACTCAACCTGACTGAGTTTCTTTGAGTTAAAAAAGTGAATTAAAAAAGTGAAAAGTACTATTCGTGCTAGAGAAAATTATTTTTCGCATAATTTATTTTTTCAAAAAAATAAAAGTAGTGATTTTAGTGAAACGGAAATTTTACAATTGAATAATCGATTTAAAGATTTTGAAAATATTATTCTAATGATTGATTTTCTAGTGGCCCATTTTAATAAAAAATTTAAAATTCCCGCTTTAATAGAAATTTTTCTCAAATTTATTCCGGCTTCCAATGATTGCGCGTTATTAGACGAAATTATTACCCTTCCAACAAACTATAATTTATTAGGAGCCATGAACACGAGCACAAAAAGTATTTGGGAAATCGTCACAGAAAACCTATCTTCGTTTATATATCTGGAATTATTAAAAATAAATAAATTTAAAAGTTTACTTAGTAGTTGTTTCGCATCTTCTTATCTATGTGAATCAGGATTTTCACATATGCTACATATCAAATAAAATAAATAATTGGGCAATAATTGGTAATACACCCTATTTGAAACATCGTCCCGTCTTACTTCAAAACATACCTCTCTTGCTCACTCAGTTTATGGAGAGCATAGTTGCTCTGAAGGGAAATATGCCCACCTCGGACATACACTCCGACTAATGCAATTCCACATATGCCAAATACGGAAACTTCACACGATAACTCACACGTCACACAGTTACAAACATGTCACCATACCATGTTTGTTTCTTGTGTTGTTTGTATTCGGCTATTTAATGTGTAAGTTCGGGTGTGAAGTTTCTGAATTTGGCGTATGTGCAATTTCATTGGTCGGAGTGTGTTTTGTTGTTTATACAATAGGGATCAAAAGTTGATGTTAGTTTTTTTAAATTTTGTAATTGATTTGTGCCTGATTGATTTTCAAAAAAATGCCTCGGTTAAAAGTTGTTCATTTTAAATATGGTAGTAACTTTCTTTCGGATGAATAAGAGACAAATCAATTATAAAATTTTTAAAACAAACATCAACTTTTCACATCTGTTGTACCACAGTGGTTGGTCTTTGCCTGGATAGCTCTCTTAATATGCGGCAAGTATTAAAAAGCACCGCCATTTGTAACTGTATGTATGTGTTTTGGTATAGTATAAGTGGTTTAAGGTGTGGTGATAGCTGCTTCAGTGTAATATATATGTTTTCCTGTGTATGTAGTCTAGGAGTTGCGCGCATTTGGTACTGTAACATCTATGGGAAACGTGGTTTTTGTTTGTTTGTCAATAAGTGTAATGTCTGGTGTATTAAGGTGTACTGTTATATCTGCCATATGTGCTCTGCCCCAGTTGAGCTTGTTGGTGTTGTTTTCAAGTATGGTAGAGGGTGTGTATTTGTATTTGGACGTGTGGTCTATGATGTGTTTGTGTTTTAGTTTAAGTTTTTGGTTTATTATATTTGCTATCTGATAACCGGGAATAGTTTTAGTATACATCATCTCAAAATACATAGATTTCGTGATTCAATTGAAGAACTAAGAATTCTTTAACTGGATTGATGGCAGTTAAAAAAAACGAGATAATTCGTTTTATTCGTACTTAGTAAAAAAAAAACCCGATTTCCAAGAAATTTTTAAACTAATAAAAGGACAGTACGTATAGCATAAGATACACATATAGACAATGTAATTAACTTTGCTAGTAACAAGTCTAGAGCATAGGTGGGCAGGGTTTAACTTCACAAGCTCTGAGTGAAATGTAGGAAAAGAGATTAAGTAAATACAGGGTATTTACTTAATTATTATTAAGTAATATTATTATTATTTTCTTTTTTTAATTAAAACATTTTCTGAAAAAAATATAATAATACCAACTCTTTTTTATGGTCACTATTATATAAAGTATACAATACATTGAATACATATTCTGGAATTTTGGGCTGGTAATTTTGGGCATAAAATGTACCTTTTTAATATATTTGTGTATGAATAAAATATAAATGTTATATAAATAATAAAATATAAGTCTTTTGATCTTTTTCGTTTACCGCTTGACAATTGTAAACCGCTTGTAAATTTTTTGAAGATTTAGCTTTAGTTTAGATTTTAGAATTAGATTTTTGCAAATTCCAAATAATTTGCCTAAACTATTTATATCCGAGAACTAATAAACAATTATCTACCTGATTTAATTATTTTTTCTTAGTAGGGGGTATAGTGTCATGGAAATTTGATGACACTGGATGCAATAAACATGCCAATGATAAAACTGGGTGGTGAGGGGTGGCTAATTAGTTACTAATTTCTAAATGGTTAAATTTTACATAAAGTGGAAATTTTCTGTTAGTTTACGCAACCTGACTGAGTTTCTTCGAGTAAGTCTACTTCGAATTAAAAAGTGAAAAGTACTATTCGGCCTAGTGAAAATTATTTTTCGCATAATTTCTTTTGTCAAAAAAAATAAAAGTAGTGATTTTAGTGAATCGGTAATTCTACAATTTAATAATCGATTTCGATAATATAAATGTAATGAGTGATTTTTAGTGGCCCCTTTTAATAGAAAATTTAAAGTTCCTGCTTTAATAGAAATTATAATTTATTAGGAGCCATGAACACGAGCACAAAAAGTAGAAACCCATCTTCGTTTGAATATCCGGAATTATTAAAAATAAAAAAATAAAAAACTTAGTTGTTTTTGTGGTTGTTTCACATCATCTTATCTATGTGCATCGGGAATTTCACATATGAAACATATAAAATCAAATAAATTATTGCGCAATAATCGGTAGGCAATCTGTATTGAAACATCGTTCCGTCCTACTTCAAAACATACCTTTCTAACTTACTCTCACTTTCTAGTGGAGAGCCCCGTGGCTCCGGAGAGCTGTCTATACCCTATGAGCACTATGGGACATGATACACATTGAAGTGGTATGATTAACGATTCTGCCACTAACGACTCTTTCCTGGTAGCTAACACTTTTAGAAATACTTTTTCCAATGCACTTAATCTAACACCCGTCATACCTCATGGTGTAAACATCTTAAACAAGCTTGAAAATTCCAACTCCGCTGGAGTAGACAAAATACTAATAATTTTACTAAAGAAGGCTCAAACTCTCTCGATGGGACATTATCATATAATTCATCCCTCGTTTAATTAAGAGATATTCTCTCCATGTCAAAAGTCATTCTAAGACATACCTTCTTTGCCAAATATTTTTGAATATGCTTTTTTCGATCGTATACGCTATTTCTAAAAAAAATAATTGAATAATAAATCCTCATCATCACGGATTCTGTAAAAATAATGAAAACAGCATTAGGTTTTTAATTGATAACGGCGTCTCTCTCATCGATAAAGAGCTTGAAACTAGTGTAATTTACTGGGTTTTAGCAAAGCTTTTGATACAAATGATCAGGAAATTTTGTTATACAAATATTTTGTTATACACACAATATAATCATCAACCACAAATAAAAACGGTCGGTAGAAAAACAAAACATGTAATCACTGCTGTAGAACAAGATTCTGCAAGTAATGGTTTAGTGTTAAATAAGAAAAAGACAAAATTAACGTTTTTTCTTAAAAGTGTTAACTCGAATCCCCAGTACTCACAGCCAATACCAATTTTAAATTGCTCGGTTTGAGCAAAAGCAGTAACCTCAGAACACTCGTTTAATGTATTTGATTCTAAACCTTGGACTCTTTTAATATCGCGACAGCTATGTAGAACAATATATTTGTCACTAAACCAAACCTTGTAAGTACCAAGGTCATGTATTGAATTTGCGAAAATCTTAAATTATTTTGTGAATTTAACCAAATCAGAGAAACTCACTCTTTGAGTTTCGGTTTTGGTTTTTCGTCATAAATTCATTGTTGGCAATGTTATTCATGGCATTGTATTTAATATTTGTTTATTTGTGTATACATAAGCGTCAACATAACGATGTTTGTCCAAATTCCTCTCGGCTACGTATGACAAACTGTAGAAGACTTTAGCGTATACTCCAACAAATTTCATTGTCATTGAATTTTTTAATTAAATTAAATACTGATATGAAAAAATTAACTCGTCAACCAGTAAAGTATACACAAATAAACAAATATTAAATAAATAAATAACTGCAACAGAAGTAATACTGTCTAAATGAATAAAAATAAGAATAATATGAAAAAGTTGGCTATTACGTCACAGTCGTCTTTGGTGTAGCGGAAGCATACTGGACTAGATATCCAGAGGCTCGAGGTTCGATTCCTGATTGACGAGTTAATTTTTTCATATCAGTATTTAATTTAATAAAAAAACATGGCATTGTAGTTTCATGGCATGGTTTCATGGCATAATTTCTAAAATTCAACTTGAAAATATAACATATAACATTATTTCTGCCATAAAAATTATAAACTCATTTAATCGTAAATGTAAAAGATGTCTTACGAAACTTACGATTTTCTTTTTAAATTTTTTTATTTGAAGTCGGTTTTTAAAAAAAGTTTCTAATTTTTCTATTATGAATGAGTATACCCTTTCAAACAAACAAAAAGTTTTCGCAGAAATCGGTGATCACATATAAAATGAGGATTTTCCTCGATTTCCAGGGGAATCCTTCATCAAAATGCGATTTGTGACAATGGGAAATCAAACCCTTTAAAACAAAAAAACACAAAAAATTCAAAATCGGGTCTTAAATTACGGAGTTCTGAGGTGACACACATAAAAAAAAAAATACAGACGAATTGAGAACCATCCTCCTTTTTGAAGTCGAGTTCAAAAAGGATTATATACGGGAAGTTCAAATCAAACCTCCATTATCTGGTAGCTCTAGAGATTCATGTCTGTAATACAGAGGCTTTCTACAGATCCATACCCCAGTATTCATTGATACGCTAACACGTACTTTGTTCAATCTTCTATCTTTTTTTCAAAAGAAGTTCTTCAAGCAAGGAAACAAAAACAACCTGAACTAGAGCAGCTATGAAATGAAGGCAAGTATGTTTTAGTAATACATGATTAAATCAGAATCTCCAACAAACTTCTAAAAGACCAATCCTTTAAGCCCCCTAGCTCAATTCGTATCAATGAAAACTCAAATGAAAATACAAGATTGCCCTCAAGATCCCCAGAAAAGAATATAATATAATTGATAATATAACGAACGCTACACAAGTTACACCAAACATTAAAAAAAACCAAAGCTGTTCGAGCAGAAACATACTACCACGGAATGTTTTAGACGTCACAGATCAAACTCTCTATCGAATATGAAATTAAAGGCTCTTACTATTGAAAGAATGGAAGAATTGGAGACACGTACCATAAAAAAATAAATAGAATCAAGCGAAAGGTCTTCAATGGTGAGGGCAACGCGAGGAACTGGAACACTGCTATGAAATTTATTGAATATTTTGATCCAAACCTTAGAAATATAGACATAACTACTGAAGTACAAATATATAACGAAACATTACTGCTCTCAAGATGTGTGAGAGAAAGTGTCCAAATCCTCTGGTTAAAAATAAACGTACTAAAATCACGCGTACCAACCTATCCTTCCACCTTTGCACTTTGAATACACGATCACTAGTTAACAACTCAAAATTTGAAGTACTAAAACTATAGCACCAACATATTAATTGCGATATAATCGGATTATGCAAAATTATACACAAAGGCAAAAAATAATAATTGAAAGTGATGATTACATCTTTTACTATTCTGGAGAACGTCAAGGGCAGTTAAGAGTGGGTTTCTTCCTTAAAAGACAATGGGAAAGTTGCATTAGCGAATTTAAAGAAATTTCAGAAAGAATTGGCATACCACGAATCGTAATTAACAAAAATCGTTAATAATCATACAAGTACAGAGTGCACCAATTTCGATGTTTTTATGGGATAACTCGGTTGCTATAAGAGATTAAAAAAATGGATAGCACATTCTCGATCTCTTTTTTTGAGACTAATTCATTGGTGTCAACAAAAATTTTCTGCCATCTTTTGTTTGAGAATTATAAGTAAAAATTCGATTTTTCGACTTTTAAACAATTGTGGATATCTTGGTTGTTTGTAAAGCTAGATGAAAATAATTTTTACATTCTGAAGGCACTATCATGGTATAGTCCAGTGGCGATGTGAAAGTTTGAGAAAAAAAGTAGGTTTTCGAGATATGACCTAAAGTTGTGTTTTTTTTTAAATAGGAAGTATATTGGCCACGGTTTAGTTAGAACCGATTTTTTCGCCTCTTTTTAACCATGTATCATTTATCGGGTCGCTTTTCATCCGTAATACTGAAATAGCCGAAATAGTAATTTCCTAGTTTAATTTTTGCGCTTTTTATATTAATTTCAAGGAGGCGATGATTATTTACGATTTTGTTTCCGCCATAAAAATAATAAACTCATTTCATCGTAAATGTAAAAGATGTCTTACGAAAATTACGAGAAATTCGATATGTTAGTAATAATTCAAAGTAATAACAATTGTGATATTGTATCTGAAATATATTTCAATCGCTAGCCAGAAAGAAGACAGCCTGATAAACGTATTTTCAAGAGCTTAAAAGAAAATCTTCTTGATTGCGGGTCTTTCAACAATCCAAGACCCAAAAATTACAACACCGAAGATGCTGAAGAAACTACTATTTCTGTAATTGGAATGACGGATATCTCTTATAGTAACCGAGTTACCCCATAAAACCATCGAAATTGGCCCACTATGTACATGCTCTTATTGAAAGCCACCCCGATTATGAAGTTCACCGTTTGAATAATGAATATATAATAATCTATCAGGATATCTCAAAAACAAAATTTGAACTTATTTTCGTGATTGGTGATATTAACAGTAAAATTGGCACAATTTGGTGAAGAAAATGTACTAGAAAAATATGGTTATGGATTGAGAAATGAAAGAACAGACCTCCTAATTCAATTTTCTGCAGAATAAAAACTCAATTAATAAATAAGATTAATTTTTTCTCCGATCGCCGACTCCTGAGGGCAACTATTTATTTGAAGAAATTAAAAACTAATAGGAAAGTTCTTTACAACAATTCAAGAATGACTAAAGTAATCTCTGATTAAACTATATTAAGGTACCATGCATTGTTAAAACAATCACTCAATGGATGCTCCTTATCACCTCACAATCTACAACAAGACTATCACCTACTTCAACAAACAATTTGTAAGGCATCCGAGGCTCTAATGTTGCCAATACAAAAGACCAAACAAAGTAAGATTACGCAAAGCATCAACAAAGTGAATTCGAAAAAATACAGTTTATAGAACTTAATAAACTAGTCAGAAAACAGATGCGAAAAGACATAAGGAATACGGATGAAGCTCTAGTAGAGGAGGTGATAAGTAAAAACACTGCCACCAAGAAACTTACATGCCAACTGAATCCAACAAAAGTGTGGATGCCGGCTATAATTGACAAAAAATACTAAACGTGACCACCGAATTCTATGTCATTGTACAAATCCCAACTGTCATCTAACTTGAAACAGAATGTTATGCCCATGTGATCCGACGAAGCGTAAAACATACCCAATATCTGTGCGAATGAGGTGAAATCAGTATTGAAAGAGCTTATCTCTGATAAAAGTGCCGAAAGTGCGGGAATTTTTAATGAGTTTCTTAAATATGGTGGTACAAGTTTGATAAGAGTTCTTACAAAGCTAAATAATTTACATCTATTCAGTGAAGTGATACAGTCATAGTGACTAAATGCAACTATGTGTTTAATCTTCAAAAAAGGAGATCCATTAGATATGATCAATTATGGACCGATTAGCATTATAGACCTTATTTATAAAGTATTCGCCAAAATAGTTTTGCAATGAATAGAACCCTATTAGATGATATGTGTGATCGCGAACAAGCAGGTTTGAAGAAGGGATTGATTGATTGATTAATTTGTATTGGGGTCTAACAAGTATTGCAATTCGACCTTATGGTCCATTGTGCTCCCCCTTCTACTTCAATCCGAAGAGACTCGCTTCTCCCATATGTATACAATAGGAGCTTGGTTATCAGGTCTTCATGAAGGTTCATCATGGGGGAATTGCACCGAATATCCTGTATCTGCTGTAACCTAGAAGTTCGCAGTCAACGATAATTTGACTGGATGTTTCTTCATCCTCGCCACACAATCTGCACATAATGGATCCGTTATGGAGGCCCATTGGGTGCAGTTACTTCAACAGGGGATAATGTCCGGTAATGAACCCGGTAACCCTCCGCAGTTCCATCCTGTTCAGCCTCAGTGCATTGAGAGGCAACCTCTTTGTAGCACTCTGAAGCAGTACCTTCCCGAGATCCTGCCGCGGTACTTTTTCCTAGTGATCACGATGTTTAGCATTTTACCACTCGTTCATCACCTGTTTACATGCAGTCCTTGGAATTCCTAAGATAGGCTCTGAGCTAATGAAGGCGACTCAA
Organism: Nineta flava; assembly: GCA_963920215.1. Taxonomy (NCBI): domain Eukaryota; kingdom Metazoa; phylum Arthropoda; class Insecta; order Neuroptera; family Chrysopidae; genus Nineta; species Nineta flava. The sequence continues at coordinate 13,531,258 of OY986044.1, read as the reverse complement.
TATCTGTAAAATTGTTCAATGCTGTTCAGAATCATGTTTTCAATTTACTCGATTGGCATCATTATGGAATAAAGCTCGATAGGTTGAGCTCTTCTCTGGCAACATTCATGACTTGCAAACAATGTTGAATCACCTAGCTTTTCGAAGTAAACTCGTAAGTTTAAAAATTAACGTCCAGAAAACAAAATGGATGTCAAATGCAAACGAACATGCACTCAACCTCAGACTAAGTATAGAAAATGAAACGATAGAGCGAGTAAATAAGTTTAAATATCTTGGCAAAATAATATCTTTTCATGATAAGCACAGCATTGATATTCAAAAGAGAATAATAAATAGAGAATAAGAAAATTTTGGTCTCTAAGTGAAATTTTTAAAAGTAAATTGTACATTTCTTTAGAAAGAAAGGCTGCGAATGCGTGCATTCTTCCGATTTTAACATATGGTACCCAAACATCAGCCCTGACCATTTCAAAATACACAAAACTTAGAACATGCCAAATAAGTATGGAACGATCTATGCTAAATTACAGGCTTAATAATAATAATTAGTTTAGATCTAACACCATTACATCAATAACAAAAGTTAAAGATGTTACTGTCTGTATTAAAAAATTAAAGTGGAAACTGGCTGGGCATGTCACAAGGATAAACGATGATAGATGGACGACTAGATGTAAATCATGGGTGCCATTAAATCTATCACGTAAAAGAAGTCGACCACCAACTAGGTGGAGAGATTAAACTGCTAGGTTTGCAGGTGTTCTGTGGAGCAGCCAGAAATAGAGAAGCATGGAATACACTAGGGGACGCCTTTGCCCAAAGGGTTAAATTACGCTATTGATCTAATATAATCTAACATTAATAAAGCTATTTTTGTTTGAGGTTTTTTTCTGGAGGAACATCGTTCTTTGTTGTCCAACGTTTTGGACCGTTTTTTTAATTTTATTATTGTACTCGATTCTAAATGTTAGACTTCTTCAATATCTAGACGCCTTAGTCTAAAGCCAATATCTAAAATTCTAAACACCCATTCAGTGATCATGAAGACGCTCATCTGAATCAGCATAACTATCATTCGCTTAACGTGAAAATAGTAATATTTACGAGAGTAACTAAATAGTTAACTAAATTTTACGTATATATTGTTTTTTCGATTAAAAAAAAATTTTTTGTTGCAAGTTTGTGACACAAACTATTTAGAATTAATCTCCAGTATGCCGAATTATGGAGCGTTATTATGCGGTGAGGAAAACACTTTCTTAATTTGTTTGTTTTTAAAATCTCAATGCATTTTTAGGATATTGTAGACCACTCATTTATCAATGAGTGAGTTAGTATACCGTTATTATAATTATCCGACGAATAACCGCTTCAATCAATGAAGTGGTTAAATTAAAAAATTGAGAAGATTATGTATTTAAAATAAAGACAAGCCATTCCATTTGAAATTTATATAAAAAATTAATTACATTAATTGTGAATATTTGTATGCAGTTAACATTGCACTTAATTTTATTATTATGCATTTTATAACAAACGAAACTTATATCTTTACCGACGAAAAGAAGGAGGTACTCAATTCAACCTGTACATATATATATTTTTTTTAATGTATGATCACGCATAACTTTTTACAGAGTAGTCCGACTTCGATAATTTTTTTTTCTTGGATAGGGAATGATTCAAAGTTGGTCCCATAAAAATTTTAGCCACAAAAAAAAATTAATACGACTTGCCGGTGCTTCCACTAAAGAACACATATCATAATCGCTGTATATTGTCTGTGTGTAAACACTTTGAAAGCACTTAATATCGTTATATATATATATATATATATATATATATATATATATATATATATATATATATATATATATATATATATATATATATATATTTTGTATGACCACGCTTAAATTTTTATAGAGTAGTCCGATTTCAATAATTCCTTTTTTATTGGATTGGGTATAATTCGAAGTTGGTACCATAAAATTTGAAAAAAAAAATCATTCCTAAGGGTAGAAAAATAGGGAAAAATGGATTGTTCATCCACTGAATTGTCATCTATGAACCGATTCTGTTGAAACTTGACACACTTATGTAGTTCTAATGTACGAAATGTACGAAAAACAAAAGGCACTGAAAAGTGAAGAAAAAAAACTTTTTAACAAAAATAGAACCAACGAAGAAGAAAGTAACTGAAAAGCAAAAAATAAAAACGCATATACAAAATACTAAATCTTCGAAAAAAGAAAGGAACTGAAAAGCAAAAAAAACTAAGTCAATGTAAATACCTAAATAATTTTGAGTCGGCGCCAAAAAATCTCCATCGAAATGGGTGAAGGGTGAATCTGATTTTCGGTTAAAAGTAAATATTACATATATTGTTTGTTTGGCACCGACTCAAAATTATTTGGGTATTTACATTGACTTAGTTTTCTTTGCTTTTCAGTTCCTTTCTTTTTTCAAAGATTTAATTTTTTGTATAAAAGTTTTTATTTTTTGCTTTTCAGTTACTTTCTTCTTTCGTTGGTTCTATTTTTTGTTAAAAAGTTTTTTTAAAAAGCTATACTTGTTTTATTTTTATGTGTATAATATTCCGGTAATATTGTATTATAGAATTCATGAAACGAAACTTCCTAAAAAAAACTTATTAAACATTTAATCAAAATACTTGAAATGTTAGTGAAAAAAGAGTTCCATCATACGTATATGGAACATCGCAAGATTTTTTATGAAATTTGAACAATTTTCCAGGTTTACCAGCAGTTAACTACAATCACCAGCATCCGGTTTTGCAACGAAAAGTGTCGTTAAAAATAGTTACAGAATCAGTCTGGAATGATAGTTCCGCTACTTGTCAGTTATATGTATTGTTCTGTCCCAATATAACTTGTTTGTGTTGTTTTCGAGTATGTTCGAGGGTGTATATTTGTAGTAAGATGAGTTGTTTGTGATGAGTTTGTGTTTTATTTCCGGTTTTTTGTTGTATTAGTTTCGCTATGCATTGGCCTATAGTGCACCAGCCCATATAGGTATTCCATACGTGAGTACAGACGTGATTACAGACGACAGTAGTTTTCTTCTACTTTGTTTCGGACCTCAAATGTGTCGCATTAGTCGGGACAGAGCAGCCCTGATTCAAGACGCTTTGCTGCTTACATGTTCTATGTATTGCCTGAAACTCAGCCCCTCATTGATTATAACTCCAAAAAAACGGATGTACGGTTGAGTTATCAGCTCGCAGTCTTCGGTCTGAAACGTTATTGCTTCTACTAATTTTCTGCCAGTAATAAGTACGACCTCAGTTTTGTGTGCTGCTAGTTTCAAATCGGCTGAATCCATCCACTGGCAGATTATTGCAAACGTGTCGTCAAATATATAGTTGATTTCTTGCAGATGTTTTGAAACGACTACGATGGCCACGTCGTCTGCAAATGCTACAAGCTTCGATGCACTTGGTAACACAAATCTTAGCAATCCGTCGTACACCTACGCTTTATTTCATAGAAGTGATCCTATCACTGAACCTTGAGGAACACAACCAGTCACTCTGTACTGCTTAAAACCATCTTATGTGTCGTAATAATAAATTTGGTAATGAAGTAGCTTGACTCCATCCTCCATCGTTCATCAGCTATTGTGACTCTGGCAGTCTCGACGACTAAGTTGATGGTATCAAGGATGAACCTTCCCCTACGGAATCCGTATTGGTTATCGGCCATTTGTATTTCCGTTCACGGTTCTATTCGCCTCTGGATAATGCGCACTCTAGTATTTTTCCCGCTGTATGTAACAGGCAGAGTGGACGGTAAGAAGAAGGGTTGTCCGGAGGTTTCATTCTTTTTGGTCATATATATTCAGGAATATATTAGTTGGTGTGTCGATGGCTTCTTTGGGTGCGACGTTAGGAGTTCCATCTGAAGCATGGGCCTTAGTATGTCCTGTTCTACTACAAGGATCTATTAGTCCCTCCTCCGTGACTGAAGGAATCTCATCAGTTCTGGAGCGAAATGTGCTGTGCTCAAGTTCCGGTTGTGTGGGAAGCAATGGCATAACAATCCATTCCAAGAGGATGGAACAAGGTGGTGTTGGCGGGTGGCTTTTTCAGCTAGTCATGACTACCTTATACGATCGGCCAGATGTATCTTTTTTGAGAAGGTTCTTCCAGCATTCGTTTTTGCTGTTCTCGATAGCTTTGTCCAACTTCCTTGTAATTTTCTCCCAGCTTCTTAAAAACTAGGCTTTTTCCGGCCACGCTATGACATACTTCTCGCTCGTATACATTCCTTACGTAAGGTGGCGGTCGATGTTGTCATTCCGTCAGTATACCGAATGGTGCAGGCTTCGAGAACTCTTTTCATGACCTTTGGATCAAAGAAACGTACATTCCATCGACGTGCGTTCGTATAAGGGGCCATTCGCCTGCTGAGGTTCTTTTGACTGTTGATAATTTGCCAGGATATCGCTCGATGGTTACTGACAGTATGTGCCTCTATCACTCGCCATGAACCGTTTCCTTTTGCTAAGTTGCTACTCAAAAAGGTAACATCCACAATTGAACTTTCCACTCCTCTTGCGAAGAGTGGTTCATCTCCAATGTTAACAAGACCACGTCCAGTAAAGACATGACCTAAAATAAATCCACGCCCCTCTCGTTAGTATTTTTGATTCCCCGGTCGCTTTCTCATGCGTTAAAGTTTCCGGCAATTGCCGCGGGAAAGTATTGCTTAGCATCTATGGTAAGACGTTCCGTGAGATCATTTAACTCCTTGATTAAGAGGCTTGGAGAAGCAAATCAACTGTAAAATTGATCCCGTTCAGTTGAGCTATTACAAATCGGTTATCTGTGCAATTGGTGACACTCTGGAACAAATGGTTACCACCAGACCAGATAACTGTTTTGAGGCTTGCGTCGGAAACCCATTGTTGAGTATCTAAAAGTTTATATGGCTCCGCAATCATAACAAGGTCGATCTTAAGCTCTCTTTGGGCCTGCGTCAGTAGGTCGCGAGCCACCACCATCCGAAACACATTAGAGGTATTTTTTCAAGTACTCTTTCACGGCTGGTCACCCAATCTATTTTTAGCCTCCTGCTTTCTCCTAGGACTGTTACGGCTGCAGCCTCACCACAGCATTCTGAGTACTTCCATATGATTTCAATATTTTTTTTTTCTGGGCCTTTGCTTAATACCGTTGCTTCTTCACCTAGAAGATCCGGTATTGCTTTTTGCAAGCCTGGAGCTTTATCGGTATTGTCTTTGGCCAAGAAAACAATTTTTCGCAAACTATTCGAAAACCCTAAATTTAATCGGAAAAAATATCATGAGTAAAAATTAAAGTTATAAAAAACAAACAAACAAGTTGGTTTTTTTATGTTTCCGTTGGAGTAATATTAACCCAGGTATGACAAACGAAAGTTTTCTGTTTGTTTACCGAAAATCGATGTGCAAGCTTTCATCTCTGAATAGCGGAAATTGAAACTTCAGGAAAGTTCATAGATCATTACTTAAGGTACGTTAATAGAACTTCAAAATGTTTTTTTTTGGATGGTTCTCTAGCATGAGAGCTGGCAAAGTTACAACAAACACAAAATTTTTACTCGAACGTTTGAAAATGTAATTGATTTTTTATCGTATCTCATTTAATTTTCAAAATATCAATTCGTTTAAGAAACCGTTATATTAAGAAACGTTTAAGAAACCCGCCGTTCTACGTAGATGGCTACATCCTCAAAAGCTGGATCACTCTTGAATTTTACCCTGCATCTGTTGCACCACTCTCTTCACCTATAATTTCACCAATTTTATTTTGACATTTAACCTTTGTCCAGAGAAGTTGAGTTGTGTGTGCAAATTTCTGTATTTGTGTGTCTTTATAATTGTGCGTGTATAAGAACGGATTTGCGTGCGTACATTTACATGGGAAAGAGTCATATGTTCTAGAACTGTATCTTGACACCTTAATAGGATTGATTCTGATTTCAATTGTTTGACCATCATTGACGAAGCCCCTCTACGTAAACAGCAGGATCCTAATCCAGGCACCACCTACCACTATTCTATTCATCGAGATTCTACACCGGTTGAAAGAGTATCTCCCTATACGTGCAAGGTAAGGGTGGACTCTTGTACTACCCTAGGTTTGTCACTCCCAGTTTCTTGCGTCGATATGACTCCAAAACTATTTTTCTCTGGAGCCCAGCTTTGAGTGCGGAGAATTGAGCACAGGAAGCAGACCCAGTTCATGTTTAATGTGTGAATGTTGTTTAGTGTATTCGTATTTGTATAATTTGAGCATGTTTCTTAGATCGTGAGTCTTAGTCTGGTCGATATGAAACCATTTAAACATGAGGGTTCTTGCCAATAGACAAAAAATCATATTTCCTATCGCTGGGTTAGCTACCAAAGTCATTTCGGTGCTCTAGCCTAGTGGGAAATGACAATCAACTTTTGAAGCGACCAGGTTCATTAGGTTAATAATAAATAAGAAGCTCAAAAGTCGATGCAAAAAGCTTCCAAGATGAGAAAAGGAAACCAAGCTAAGCTAAGTAAAAACTTTGTTTGGGCTGTCACAATCACATATTTATTGGGCCAAAGAAGATTAAAGAGTTATGTAGCAGGATGTTAATCTTCCTGAGGATCAAAGAGGCTGGTAACTGGAATTTGACGTGTAAAATACGTTTTAGTAACCCGAAAATCATTCGCGATTACTAGACCAGGCATATAACCATTAATACATAATGGCTACAAAGAACCTCTAGAAAAGAGTAAATGCCTACGGAGATTTCACGTGGTCCAGTAGGGAAGTGTGTCACCTGATTTCTGGTAATAATGAACAAGTTATCAAAAGATTTGTTAAATCATTAAGGATAAATATGATCTACAGAAAGAAAATATCAGGTTACTGGTTGAGGTTGTGAGGTGACGCTACAAATGTGTTCACAGTTTTACGTTTAAAGGATTCTCAATTCACAGATTGTTTAAGAAAGTTAGTGACCAGCAAATGTATACTGGATGCAAAGCCAAATGATTGCATGCTCGGTCCCAGAGCAATGGAGTGGGAGTTAAGTCTGGGTGGCATCTCAGTTATAACCGAAGCATCGGGGAATCAAACCTTCTGAAGACAAAATATTTCGTGGGAACCAGGCTGCGTCAGTGGGTTCCCACAAACGTTAGTGCCGTTAATGTCGCCACACGAAACATTAAATAGTTTCCATGGGGTTACTCGTTGCTAATTAGGTTCATGTGTCACAACACAGTGATCAACGGGTAACTTATATTCGATTCTATTCCCGGATAAAGTTACGATTTGCTCATTCATACTCATGATAACTACTTTGTAGTCGAAATACGTATTAATAAAATACGAACATTGAATCTGGGAATTGGGACAAATTCGGAAATTTATTACTTTTAATATACACCTTTTACCTGAAGTATTATTCTCAAAAAACGAATGAATAAAACACAAATTAATTCTAAAATTTTAAATAATATGCGCTGCTTTTGTGGCCATGTCAACAAGTATTGAAATTAAGTATATAGATAAAATTTTAAAAAGAATATGAAACTCTACTTAGCGAATCAGGAATGCTATAGAGCTAGAAAAGATTTCTGATGCACGGCACTGAAGCACGACTGTATGGATCTACGCTGGCAAAGAATACTGATGCTAAGGAGGACGAGGAATCCACTTGAAAAGATGCAGGGAGAGAATCAGCAAATGAAGAAAGTAGTCCGGCTTGATTGGACAATATAGTATCAGCAGGTTGTCAGAAATAACTGCGTATATAAGATACGGAGAACAAAGAGAGGGGTCTGCTGATTGTGTTGTCGATGGACAATACCGAAAAAGTTCCTGCCTTGCAAAAAGCCCTAGCAAATCGTTTGGAAGAAGAGACCATAGTTATAATTAAAAGGTCAGCGCAGGATGTTGAGATCCGAGACTGATGAACTAACATCGGAGTAAGAAACCATTAAAGCCCCGGAGAAGCAGGTGAACAAAACAAATGCTTGCAGTAGAAAATACTCCAGCAAATATATCATGATAGTATCTATCCATGATAGCATATCGGAGGCTGGCACTTCAGACACTTCATCGTTAGCGAAATTGACCGATGCAATCTTTGTATTACGTGCGGAATGGCTGAACATAAATTTTACAAATGTAAAAAGGCAGCTCGCTGCGTTCTTTGCCTCAAAAAAGACAACACAGAAAATTTCGTCCACATTGCATTGGTTCCAGCAGTTGCCCAACTTACAAGGAGGGGCTACAGAAGCAGACGAAATCGGCCCTTTTTCAATATCAATCGAAAGTTGAGCCAACTCTGGGTTTTCAACGCAAGTAACAAGGTAAGTATCTGGTCTTGCGGTAGACACACCTTCGAGAGTGCAATCAGTAACGCGGAGAATAGTTATATAAGAACTGAGCTGCATGAGTACAACGTTTTCATAGCTGATTGGTAGCTCAGTCTTCATGGAGTAAAGACATGTTTTATTTACGCTGATTAATAAAAATTTAAGATTGTTTTTATTTTATAATTTACATTATTTTAAGTGTAAAATATTTTTAAGTAATTGTAGTGTTAAATGTTAAATGAATATTTTTAGTTATTAAAAGAAATAAATTAATTGACGGTTTTAAATATAAAATAAAAAAATTGTGTCAATCTAGTTACTGTTTAATGGCCACCTAAAAAAAAATATAATTGTGTTGTGATTTTAAAGTGTTGAAAAAACAAAAGAACTATAAACAAATAATTAGTGGTGAGCTTTAACTGCCATAAAAGTCTGAACTTATGTATATAGAACTCCGTGGCGCAATTGGTAAAGAGATGGAGTAGTTTCACGGTGAACATAACATAGTATAGCAAGTTCGAACCCCCCCCCCCCCTGGAGTTGTACTTTTTTTCTATTTATTTAACGGCATGTTTTTTATCCGTCAAAAAATTGATTTTAATTTTTTTTAATTTAGATTATTATTTTAAATAAAAAAAATTTAATCTTGCTTTTTATTATTATTATTAATTGTGTTTGGGGCAGTGTTCTCAAGAAATTTCAACTAAAATAAAAGATAAGTTTTAAGTGACAATGCCGATGTATACGAAAGCCAGCTTTCCAGTAGCCCCACGAAAAACAAGAAGCAACATGTCGCTTACAGTAAATACATCTGTTCCAAAGGGACTTAATTTCAGCTACAGTACAATTATACATGACGAAATAGACGACAAAAAGTTGACCACGTAACACAACTTAACGATTTGCGTTATAAGCTTGCGGCTGCGGAATCTGAGATCGCTGAGCAAATTATAAAATTTGCAAAACTGCAACAGGACGTTAAGGATTGGGACAATAAAATCGTTACTTTAGATGAGAAGATAAATTAGTTTTTCAGCAAATTAGCAGTGTGTTTATGCAATCAAGCAGCGCAAACGGGCGATGTCGAATTCACTCTTAATAAAGTAACGAAGGAAGCTTCCGTAGAAACAGATAGTGTAGTACAAGTAATAGTTGTAGATAATTACACTCAAGTAGAGAAAAGTCAGTATGTCGATGGATCTATTCAGACCGATAATGAAGTGACCGATAGGGGTATTCAGGTTGATATGAAGGTTTCAATAGAAACAAGTCAATCTAATTTTCTTGACAATGATATTATAGAGTCATCTGATTCAATTGAACAAAGTTTGATCTCGGCATCGTCACTAATTGAAAATAACGTAGTCTTGGGAAGGGGATTAGTGTGGTCTCCTAGGATTGATCCAAAAATTTTAATAGTTGGCGATATGTTGGCCCGTGATTTATCATTCACACTTAAAAGGTCTTTACCAAGTCGATTTCACGTTTCTTCCATAGTTAAGCCTGGTGGAGGCTTTGAAAATGTAACAGGGGATTTGCAACTTGAGACTAGTGAATTCACTAAATCTGATTTTGTAATTTTGCTATTTAGTTCTTCTATCATAAATGAAGTTAATGAGGACGAACGATTAAAGGATAAATTCTCTTGGCTTATCAGCCAGTTTTCAAATACAAATTTATTATTTTCGACAGTAGCGTATGATTATGTGGGAAGAATCGACAATAACTTTATATTTTCGATTAATAAATTAATAGAACTGGAACTTTTCAAGTACGAGCACAAAATGTGTCTGTATTTGAATAAGTTATTACATAGGTTTGATTTGGTAGATGGGATGTGCTTGCTTCGACAAAGAGCACAAAATAAAATTTGCAATATTATTAAAGCATTTGTAAAATGGTGGCTATGTGGATGACCGATACATCGAATCAAAACAAATAAAAAAAGGAGCGTAACGTGCGTCACACTGCTGGTTCTGTTTCTAATCAAAATGCTGACATGTCCGCGTCTCCGCTCCCCAATAGTGGATTTAGTATGCCGTCCAATGTTGGAATGACGTCGGGAGTTGAGAGGCGGTGCAGGAGGCCGGCAAAAAACTTGTTGAGACGCTTGCTAGAAATACTAACGTAAGGAATAATTTTTGTTTGAATTTACTAAATATATGCAGCCTTCGAAATAGCAACTTCAACTTGAAAATTTAATTGAGGAACGCCAAAGTAGAAATAATGATTTACCCAATTTCTTTTGTATTACGGAGCATTAGCTAAAAAGTCACGAATTGGACGCCGTAAAATTTAATAATTATGAAATAATTGCAAGTAGTTTTAGAAATGCATCTAGTGGAGGGGGCACTTTAATTCTGTCTTCAAACTTAAATACTGCAAACGTAAAAGGAAGATTAGATTTACAAATAAATAATTGTGATAAAGTATTTGAATTTAGTGCATTTGAAGTTGTTTGTAAGAAGAACCATATTGTAATTGTCTGCATTTGTAGATCACCTTCAGGAAATATTGAAGATTTTTTCACTAAAATAGATTCTTGTTTGGATAAAATATGTAAAGAAAAGAAAAACTTCATTCTTGCAGGTGATTTCAATATAGATTTATTGCTTAATGATGATCATTGTAGATCATTCCTAAACATTGCCAAATCCTTCGGAGGTAAATTAGTAGTAAAGGAACCGACTCGAATTACCCTTAATACCGCTACTTTAATTGATAATATTGTAACTAATATGGATAATATTAAAGTTACTATCAGTCCCTGTAATTTTTCGGATAACGAATTGATTGAATTTTGGATGAATAAGGAGAATGTTGCAACTAATAAAAGGGTCAGTTTTTTAAAGAGAGATAAAAGTGCTGGAAATATGTTAACACTTATAACAATGTTGAGGGATGAAAATTGGCAATCGGTGTTTGAGGCTCATACGGCAAACGATAAATTTAATAAATTTTTAGAAATATTTCTGGGCTGCCTCAATCTCAGTTGTCCAGTAAAAAAATCAAGTGTGTCCAAATATCGAAAACTTGATTGGATTACCTCTGGTATTAGAAAGTCCACACAAACACTTGGAGATTTAAAATTTTTATCTAAAATAACGCATAACGTGGAAGTAAAAAGAAAATTGAGAAAATTTTCAAAACTTTATAATAAGGTAATTGAGGCATCCAAGAGGCAATGTATATCTGCAAAAGTTCGTTCTGCAAAAGGTGATTCTAGGGCCCTTTGGAATATTATTAAAAATGAAGTAAGTACAAGTAAATCCCAAAATTTGAATGAAATAATTAATGAGGATGGAAACATTTTGAAAGAACCTCAAGTTACTGTAAATTCCTTTAATGATTATTTTCTAAATATAATGAGCCACTTGGGACCAAGTTCGAACTCTTTAATGAGTTCCGGTTCTAACATAAATTCGTTTTTTTTCCACGAGGTGGAACTGAAAGAGGTTCAGGACGTGATCAGCACACTTGGTAATAAGACCACCCAAGATATTTTTCATGTTCCAAATGATATAGTAAAGTTTTGTGCAGATTTGATTTTAGAACCATTAACTAACATTATCTCATGTATGGCGACTACTGGTGTGTTTCCTAAACGAGCGAAGTTTGCACATATTATACCCTTAAGGAAAACTAAGAATAATAATCTAATTAGCAAATTCCGGCCAAGATACGGTAAAGGTTCAGGTAAAGGTGCCAGTGAGTCGTTATTTCTACTCACTGACACAGTATTAGAATATTTAAATAAACATGAACACGTTGCGATGATTGCACTAGATCAGTCTAAGGCATTCGAATGTGTTGATCATAGCCTTTTACTTCAAAAATTGTATAAAGTTGGTTTTAGGGGCACTGCAAGCGAGCTTTTGTCGGATTACTTAGACAATAGATACCAAAGAGTTGAAACTAGTTATAATGGACATTTTTATCATTCCGATTGGAAGAAGTTAGTAAAGGGTATACCTCAAGGAAGTGTTTTAGGTCCAAAGCTGTTTCAGCTCTTCATAAATGATTTACCATCATATATTTTAGACCGTAAGGATGTGACGTGTGATGTTTTTCTATAGGCGGATGACATCACGATGATTGTACATAACAAAAATGAATCGATTTTGGGCGACATGATCGAGAGAGCAATTAATTCAGTGAATGAATGGTGTCAGTCTAACGGTTTATCTTTGAATTTGAACGAATCTCAAATTCAAAAATTTAAAGTCAATAACAATAATAAGGGGATTGATATTATTCCCGGCTTATCAAACAAAATAAAATTTTTTGGTATTACATTTGACAGTAGTATTAAATGGAAAGACCACATAGATTCATTATGTGCAAGACTAAATAAAGTTTGTTACCAGATAAGAATGTTGAAAAAGATAATTGATATAAATTCGTTCTACTCGATCATGTCGTTTGGAATAATTGTATGGGGCTCTAATAACTGCGCTAAAAAAGTTTTGCTATTACAAAAAAAGGTTGTTAGAATTGTATTTGATCCAAAAAAGACTGAAAGTTGTAAAGACATATTTAAAGATAGGGGAATTTTGACGTTTTACAGTATTTATGCACTTGAATTGTTAAAGTTTTTCCTGAAGAATAAAAATTATTTCAGTACAAATAAAGTTAGTATAAATCGTTATACAAGACAGCGGCGTAGTTATGTGAGTCCCTGTTACGGTTACAAATGTGTCGATTTAGGACCTCGAAACCAGGCAATTCGCCTATATAATAAATTTATAAGATGTAAAACAATAAATTCTATAATGGAGAAAGATGGGTCGACTTTTGTAACTGCAGCAAAAAAGTATTTGTTGAATGTTTGTCCATACTCTCTTGACGAAGTGTTGCTTTGAGCCTTCGACAAGTTTTTTTTTTTCCTTTTGAAATTTATAGATATAGCACTTCTGTTATTAGGTGACTTACAAATTGCTTTGCAAATTGTATTATTGATAGATTTATTTATTTATTTTATAAGTACTTTATTAATAAGGATTTTTTAAATATTTGACTTCTCATTTGGACTGATAATAATTAGGACATTGAAATTTGACTAATATTGGTTTCACTTAGTAAAAAAAAAATGAATTTTTGTTTTAATTAATTTTTATATTATCACATATCTATTCAACTGAGAAAATATGTTAGTTTGACTTATGTAATTTACAGTCTAAATTTTTATGTACTTCATCTAAGTACTACTTGTATTCCAAATCCTTAACCGAATCACACTATTGAGTGATACTCGGAAGGCATTTGATCTTTTGTATCAGGTGCCGGCTATCCTACCGATGGTTGTCTATAGTTTTGCACAAGGTTAATACTATAGAAATTACCCATTAGGATTGCACAAGGTTAATACCGGGATAGTTCCTAACGAAGTCAGTCATAGCTGCATACCTCCCCTTCCTTCCTTTTTCCCTATCCCCTTTTTATTTTATGACATGTTCTGTACAATGTTTGTATTGTTTAAAAGGAATGAATCAAAATTGAATTGAATTGAATTGAATAGCTTGGCTAAACCAGGATACGAATAAACAGTATTAATGACAATGAACGATAAATTGAATACTAGGATAATCGACTGGCGAAGCAAGGAGACTAATGGAAATGGCAATTCACTATTGCAGGCCATGCCTTCGCTTGACGTGGTTAGGATATGATCGATATAAACAATCAATATCCCTCGGAATAGCTTTTTATGTAAGGAATGCACACATGGAAGCACTCAACTGGATGGAGGTACCAAGATACTCGTAAAGGATGGTGGCCAGCTATGTTGTCTACATAATCCGTCAATATATCATGGGAGATGGTCCTGAGGTGTACAAGGTAACTGTTGAAGTTCTTCAGGGCTCAGTCCTTGACTCACTCACATAATCTTTGACGATTTGTCAAAACAAGACATTTGTATTGGAGAGTGAAAGGCAGCTGGTGGCATTTGCTGAGCATCAAAAAGGGTAATAGTGGCAACCACGTTGCGAGTTGGAGACTAAGAACAAAGAACAAAAACCGTTCATTCTATTTTCAGAAGTGAAACGGAAGAATGCAATTAACATGCAACCGTAAAAGCTTTTGTAGTCTGGGCTACTCTGTCCCAACGTTGGAAATCCAAAACAGAGTAGAAGAAAGCTGCTTTCATCTGTATGAGCTCACGTATTCAATTGCTATCTGGCATGATGCTCTAGTAACAAAAGTGGCTCCAAAAAAAGTGTCACCAGTCTACTAAATATAGTCACAACTGCTAGTACTTACCGCATAGTGTCCTTATATGCCACGTGCGTCATTGTTGGGGTACTGTCTCTAGAATTATGGCAAAGGAATGTATTGCAGTGAACACAGTCTAGTCAAGATCGGGGGATATATCCAACAGCCTCCGGTTTAAGATGATGTAATATGCATCTAACAAAGGTAGACGCATGGGCAAGTACTACAAGTAGACATAAATAACTTCCGGCCGTGCGGAAGTCAACTATTACTTAGGCTCCTATCCGGACATACGTACTTGAGTGCATATCTATACAAATACAATCAATATCAATCAGCAGGATGCAGCCACCGAAATATATGACAGCAGATATTCTGATGAAAGGCATGCTATCAGGAACGCAAGACGGCTGCCCACAAGCAACATTGCAGCAACATCGCAAAAACTGCGTCAAAAGTAACACAGTATAAAGATGCCACTTTAGTGGAAACAAAGCAAACCTACAGGCTCTATCCAATCAGAGTAGCACATATTTCACGTGAAGATCGAAGCCTGTTGTGGTTGGTGGTTTACACTCTGCCTGCAAAACTCACTCAAACATACACACACACACACACACACATCTTTTGATCCAGCTGCTTTGGTAGTAGCCTTAGATAGCGACAATAAACCTAATGAAGAGAGTCACCCAGGCTTGCAACGCCTGTATGCCCCGCAAACGTGACATAACTCAAAGTCCTTCGGTTCAGTAGTGGAACGTTCAAGTTAGCGTTATTCGCTCAGAGTGTCTCAAGAAAAGAAGAATATCACAGCGTGGCTACCGTCGACCTTACTCTGCAGACCTGGTCGCAGAGTACAAAAAGGCCTGTCGGGAACTGAATAAACCCATAAAAGATACCAAAAGGCTGTTGGAAGAAGCTTGTCGAGGAATTAGAGAAGGATCCATGCGGCAGACCTTACAAGGTGTTTATGACCCACCTGAAAAGCCAGACAATACCGTCACCTACGTGCCCACAGCTCCTAAAGGGGATTGTTGCTACGCTGTTTTCTCGACAACGTGAGTTTACCTATTCGTCAGGGCAACTCAACCCCGGAGACATTCCACTTGTCTCAGAGGAAGAACTGACGGAGGCATGCAATCGCGTAGGGAATAATAAGACGCCGGGATTAGATGGGATCCCAAATATTGCTCTCAAAACATCTTTTAAAGCAGCGCCGACATTATTCCTAGAAACTTACGATACGTGTATCAAAGAAGAAAACTTTCCTCGTATGTGGAAGCAGCAGAGATTGGTACTGCTCCCGAAAGGAAAGAAGCCACCTGATGAGTCATCATCTTATCGTCCACTCTGCATGTTAGACACGGCTGGTAAGATATTGGAGTGGATAATTCACCAAAGAATAGAAGCAGTAGTCGATCCACTCCTAGCAGACAACCATAATGGTTTCCGGAAAGGACGTTCAACCCTAGATACAATCAACCTGGTCGTCAATACAGCCAAGGTTGCAATTGCCGGAACGAGATGGAAAGGTGGTACAAAAAAGTACTGTTTGGTGGCTGCTTTAGACATCAAAAATGCCTTTTACTCCGCCAACTTGGACTGCGTCATGCGGGCTCTCGAAGAGAAGAAAGTACCAGGATACCTGCGTCCTCAAATACGACACAAAGAACGGTCCAGAGGTTAATCTTGTAGCATATGCTGATGATGTAGCCGTGGTGATTGTCTCTAAGCATCTCGAAGAGATAAACCTAGCCTTCGACATTACATTTAGACGAATTAGCCAGTGGATGGACACGGTGAACTTGCAACTAGCCAAGCATAAAACCCAGGCAGTGCTCATTACAAGCAGGAAGAAAATTGAAACGATCAAGTTGAATGTTGGAGAGCACGAAACAGAATCACTTCCCGACTCAACTTCAAGCAGCAGGTTGAACACGCCAATGCCAAAGCGTCAACGGTGAGAGCAAGCCTAGCACGGCTGATGCCCAACGTCGAAGGCCAGAAGCAGAGCAGAAGGCTACTGCTATCATCCGTAGTCACGACAGTGCTCACTTACGGAATATCCATTTGGGTAGACACACTGGAGATCAAAGAATCATGGAGAAAGGCAGGTCCAATATATCGACAGAGCGTTCTGAGAGTAGCCAGTGCCTTCCGCACAATATCAGAGGAAGCAGTGTGCGTCATTTCTGGAACTCTACCCCTTAGAGTTCTAGCTGAGGAAAGACGGACCCTTTATCATCGAAAGGGATCAACTAAATGAGCGCTGAAGAACTCCGAAGAGAAGAACGGCAGAACAGCATTAGCCGATGGCAGCTCCAGTGGGATGCCGCAGAGAAGGGAAGCTGGACACATCGTCTCATACCACGGATTGATGTTTGGCTAAACTGGGGTCATGGAGAGCTCAACTACTATCTTACGCAGATGCTGTCAGGACACGGCTGCTTCCGAGCATATCTTCACCGCTTCAAGCACGATGATCCACAGCGCTTTGATTTAGAGAAAATCCTGACCCAGAGAATCCAACCAGAAAAAATAGTAGAAGCAATGCTGTCTTCGAAAGCTGCCTAGAATGCTTTAAGCACTTTTGCCACCGTAGTCCTTACAGAGCTGCGTTCCATTGAAAGAAGAAGAGCGAAAGACAATATTTAGAAGAAGGAAAAAGTCACCTTAGCTACAAGAAGAAAGAGCGGCAGCTAATTCCTCCCCCCGCAAAGTAATGCCTAATCGCCGGTTTCCGTGGGGATCAGAGGCTAGAGTAAAGGCGTGGTTTTAGTCGGTATCAGCATGTTCGAAATGCTCGAGCCAGACATATTCAGGCAATCCACCCAAACCTGGAATACTTAAATGTATTTCTGCGCCTTTAAAAAAAACAACAAAAAAAACACACACAAGCACACACACATACACACAAACACACACGCACGCACACACACACACTATGTACCAGCAGATGCCCGATCTTCAAAGAGACACTTATGAAGATGAAAAGCAGACGGACATGAAGATGCTGCAGCTCAATCTCAATTACTGTCAGGCTGCGCACGATTTGCTCATCAGCACTAGAGCTGGATCTAGTACCGATAGCGGAGCCATATAAACATCTCAGCAGCCAACCATGGGAAACGGATAGCACTACAAAAGCTGCGATTTGGTCTTCCATTCCAGAGCGTAATTAACAATGAGGAAATTGGCTTCGTAGCGGCATGGATAGAAGGAATTCGATTCTATAGCTGCTATCCAGTGGTAATAGCCGGCGACTTCAACTCCTGGGCAGTCGATTGGGGTAGCAAAGAGACCGAAGCACGGGGTAGAGCACCACTGGAGACCATGTCTACACTAGATGTAGTCCTGCTCAACAGTGGTGATACACAAACGTTCAAC
Source organism: Nineta flava (assembly GCA_963920215.1). Classification (NCBI taxonomy): domain Eukaryota; kingdom Metazoa; phylum Arthropoda; class Insecta; order Neuroptera; family Chrysopidae; genus Nineta; species Nineta flava. The sequence goes on along the minus strand of OY986044.1, from coordinate 13,513,294 downwards.
AGAAGAGAGGAAAGTTCCATCGTCGATCTCACGTTCGTCAGCAGTAGCCTCATCAAGGGGAGCTACTTTTGGAAGGTGATGGATATTTACACCGCCAGTGACCACAGCGCAATACTCTGGGAAATATCGACTAGCCAGAATCTCAGAAGAGCAAAGAGGCAAACCAATGCAATTGGGTGGACGGTGAACTCTTTCGACCCTTCTGCGTTCACAATATTTTTAGACAGTGACATAAACATCACTGGAAATGCAGAGGAAAAGACCAATAACCTAATGAAGAGAGTTGTCCAGGCCTGCGACACAAGCATGCCCGGGAAACGTGGCGTGAAACTGTGCCTCCGGAAAAGAAGAATATCACAACGTGGCTATCGACGACCAAACTCTGCAGAACTGGTAGCAGATTAGAAAATGATGCGTCAAAAACTGAACATGGTCATCAAAGATAGTACGCGAGAATGCTGGGAGGAGCTCATCAACGAGGTAGAGAAGGCCCCGTGGGGCAGACCGTATAAGGTGGCTATGATCCGCCTGAAAACCCAGCCAATGCCGTCACCCACATGCCCACAACTCTTACAGAAGATCGTAACCGCGCTGCTTCCTGAATAACGAGACTTCAACCACCCGGCAGTGCAACGCAAATTGGAAGAAATCCCGCCCATTACGAAGGGTGAGCAGATGGAAGCATGTAATCGAGTGGGGAACAATATAGCACCGAGAGTAGATAGGATCCCAAACATCGCTTTGAAAACAGCTATCAAAGCATACATACATGTCTCAAAGAAGTACGGCACCATAGCAAACGCTGATGGCAGGCGCAGTGGGATGCCGCAGTAAAGGGTACGTGGACGCACCGCCTTATACCACAAGGCTTATACCTTATACCGCCTTATACTTGGTTCAACCGAAACCATGGTGAGGTCAACTATTACGTGACCCAGCTGCTTTCAGAAGATAGCTGTTTTCCAGCTTATCGTAACCGCTTCAAGCGCGATAATTCTCCAGAGTGCCCGTCCTGCCTCGGAGATTTTGAGGATGCATACCACGTGTTCTTTACATGTCCATGCTTCAGCTCGCAGCGTATGGAACTGGAAACGTTTCTTCAACTTACACCAGAAAAACTAGGAGAAACAATGCTGTCATCAAAGGCTGCTTCGAACGCACTTTCGCCACAAAGTGCTGAAAGGAAGAGAGCCAAAGACAATATCGGCTAGAAAAATAGAAGAAGTGAGTTCAGTTATCTGAAGAAAGAGCAGTAGCTAGATCCTCTCCCCGCGAATTAATGATTGAACTCTTGAGTCCGACATACCCAGGCACACCAACTAGTCCTGGTGATACGGAAATGTATTTTCCCAACCTCTATAAAAAAACACACACACACACACACTATTATAAAATGAATTCTTAATATGAACTTCGAACTGTTATGAAATGAATCCTTAATCCACATGGACTAAAACATCAAGATGTGAATGAAAATCATAGATGAGTAGATATATGTGTATAGAAATCATATATGTCTAATACATATGTGTATTTTAAAAATAAACAAATATGTACAAGACATGCTGTAAACATACAATGGGCTATGCGCAAAACGACAGATAGTATAGTTGCCAGTGGATAACTATATAATAAAGACGTTTTGATGGTGTAGTGTATATGAAATAAAACGGTGATAAATCATGTAAGGGTGCTTGTCAAAGACCGTTATCTGTTGGATAAGTTCCAATCATTTGTTGGGAAAGCTCTTTTCTTTCGTTGTTTTATGTGTATATATACACAACCTATTGTTATGGTTTTATATTAGTATTAGTTAGTTGTTATGTTAAACATGGCACTGTGTTGTGTTACTCATACTATTCCCTGTAGTATTCCGAGTTACAATTCAACTGTTAAGTTTGAATCACTAATATTTTTTCAGCTTCGCTAAAAATTGTTGTGCGCAAACAATATAATTTCTGTCAGTCATCAATATAAATAGATCAACTAATCATTGAAAGTTTTACAAAGATGTTCTTGGTTTCTAAATTGGTTAAAACATAGAATCATAGAAAGTAAATAATAAAATAATAATAAAAAGTAGATACTCAATCAAACACATATTTTAAAAATTATAGAAGAAGAATTCAGAACTAAAACATTGTATACCTCTACTAAACTTGACCAAATCAATTTGTATCAGAGCCATCCCACCTGAAATCAGTAACTAAACATGCCATCCAAGCGTATTCAAAAACTTCAATAACCTTTTTAGTAATGGAAAGTACCCACTAACGGTATGCAAGCTATTGGATTAGGTGAGAGACAAAACTAAAAGAAACTTTATTGTTTGCACTGTATAAGCCTTTGCAGTTGGTAAAAATTTACTGATCGACTCTACGTCGAATCAAAGTGTCAATAAATTGGTTCATTTAAGATCAATGAGGACACAATCTAGTGTAGAGCGGTATACAGGGTGAGTCAAAAGTCATGGAGTTTTTGGAAAGGGTGGATAGAGAATGAAATTCTAAGATGAAATTTCCTTTTTTGCACCTGACCCACCGTTAATTAGATATTAATTGAATGAAGTAGCAAATAAGAGAAGCGCGTCACGGAATCAGAAATGGTGGGGAATGAACGCAGCGGTGGCAGAAATACGGAAATAAGCGAGCGCTGCCCACCACTACCGTAGCGCGAGTCAGTTTTATGGGTTTTAAATCTGGTAGAGTTTTTGTAGCAGAGTTTTGAAAAATTTTGAATTTTTCCGAAAAATCTAATTAACTGAATTATTCAATTTTTATTAGATTTCTTACAATGAAATTTCATTAAAAAAATGTTAATTAAGTTTTGCTGACGCTCCGTTTATTCCCCATCATTTCATATTCTGTTAACGCACTTCTCTAATTGGTAACTTTATTTAATTAATATCTAATTAACGGTAGGTCAGGTACAAAAATGTCCAAGGCCTTTTCATCTTTCATAGAGAATTTCATTCCCTATCCACCCTTTCCAATAACTCCATGACTTTTGACTCATCCTGTATACATAGATTTGTCATTTCCTGGCAACATAGATTTCAGTAATAAGTAGCAAAGAACCAATACAAACAGGACTAAATTAAGAAACCATTGGGCTAAAACTAGAAGTGTAATTAAAAAATAAGACTGCCAAAATATCGAGGAAGTATAAGACGGCTACAAGGCGTAAACAAGAAAACAAGAACAGATTGCACAACTATAAGGTACCTGATATTGATAATATATAAAACTAATGGCTAAAACACTACAACATATTTATATGTTCACCACACCCAACAACAAACTTCCTACTGCCCAGTGCCATACCATCAGTGCCATACCAGATCGCATCGATTATACATGAATAATTTGATAATCTACGCACTCAAAGACCAATTAAAGTAGCTGGGCATTATCGAGGAAGCTTCCCGAGATATAAGAATGGAATTCGGAATTGACAAATGTCGGGTCACATACTTTTCTGTTGAAACTTGAGATACACTGGAGAGCGAAGTCCTGTTATATAGTGTATAATTATACAGTCGATGGAAGAGACGTTCCACTATCTAAGATTCGATCAGACTCGTAAGCTAAGCCACTCCAATGCAAAAAAAACAACTGGCGCAGCTATATGTATACGGTTAAAATTCTGAATACGCCTAGATGATAAGAAAACTAACAAAGGCTCTCAACACCTATGCTGTTTTAGTGCTTATGTACTCTTTTGGAGTAATAAATGGATTAACACAAACTTGATGAATAGTGAGGCTAGGACCCGGATACTGATGGTCAACTATTGCATTCACCAGTCGAAATCAGCGTCAGAACGACTGATGCCCCTCAAACACTGTGGAGGTCGCGATCTTGTGGATATCTTTCACAACCAACAACAAACAAGACACCTCACACTTACGCAAAAGACTAATACATGCCAATCAGACATAGACACCATTACACCTTATACAAACAGAAATGCCAGTAAGATTTTCTGCACTCATATCAAACGAGGAGAAAATAAAGTCCAGCAATAATCTCATCAGAAGAGTTTCCCCTTCGAGCTCACGCAGAATCAAGTAGACAAATTAGCGTCACACCCCTGATTGAGTCTCGGAAGGCTCTTTCCTGAGACTGGAGGTTTTCATAACTGCCATACAAGACTAAGTTGTGCACACCAAGAACTACAGTAAGCAAAACTTTGTAAGCCACCAATAACGTCAATAACAGCTGATTGTCCTCAACTGAGCCAACTCGACTATAAACACCAACATGATAAGGTAGATAAGATTGTGCACCAGAAGCTTGCCCATAGGTCTAACTAACAGGCGCTAAAATACCGTACTCAAAACACACATTTGAGGTAGTTTTGGAGAACGGGACGTGTAAAATGTACTGAGTCGATTATCACCGATAAAATCTTATAACACAATCGACCTGGTATCACTTTCGTATATAAAACATTTCTACCACACATCCAAAAACATTACACCATCAACCAGAAACATTATACAAATACCCGCACGTAATGCTCCTAGTTTATCTAGTGATGTGACTATGGTGCAAGGCCATTGCACACAAAGTGAGAAAAGTCACTCGGGCGAGCAATCTGGTAACAACGCACACAATTACACCGAGACAACTAGAAATATTAAACACATCCACACGCAAACAGTCGCACCCTTATCTCTACTTGCTATCCCATTCCATTTGTTGAGCAAGCATCATATCTGCTAAATATCCACGCTCGCACGTGATTCTTGACGTACAAATCAGCAACAGACGAAAAAAAAAGTTCATTTCAAGACTGACAACCGACTTCGTCACTAATATTCTGGGTCTATTATTCTGCACATATGTACCGATATACGTGAATGTTAAACATTGATTCACTGGTATATTGCACGCCGTGTTGCATGTAAATCAATAATGCTAATAATAATAATGACTTGTAGAGGTCCAAGCCCTAGCCCACGCCCATGCAAGCTGGGCATCAATCACAAGGCCGATGGCGAAGTTAGACTCTGGTAGATCATCGTTGGTTTCAAGTTTCCGAGATACTGTCTCGCTCTGTCGTTATCGTCATCGTGGGCTTCGGTGTGCGATATCCTAGCATTGCCACAACTTTACTTGTCTGGCATATCATCAAGCCAACATAGTCTTTTATGATGACAAAATAACTGGCGGTCCCGTTTAGCTCTGCTGGGAATGGTCTAGGGGAGCTGAGCGTTGGGCCTCAATTTCTCTGAGATATCATGTCATGTATGTATATTTTGGCAGAAAGTAGGGAGCTAAGACACCAAGACAGTGTGTGTTGGTGTAGAAGAGTAGGTTCCAAGTAATCCTAAAATCCACTTTAATAAAGGTTAAATAAAAATGCAATTTATGGAATTGAAACCAAACGTTTATTTTACCTGATAAATAATCAATCAATAGTTTGTAGATAGTTGCCGTTGTAAGGGAATATATACTGTGTTCGCAAAGGTATCTAAATATGAAAGTAAATTGAGATTTCCTTGTACAGTAGATGCAGAGATAGAGATAAATCTACATTTTCCCGGCAGAGTTTTAGTCAGTCTAGGTATTCTAGGACTCAAACTAGAGGCCCCATATTTTGCGGTATGACAAGTGGAGTGGGGTTGGACTAGCCACCTTTGCACATGACGGCTGGTTTTAAAATTTATTGTATGGAAAATGCTATATCCTAAACCAAAACGAGAACGCTGCCTTCCGTAAAATGAGGCACGGGTGGCGTTTCGTTGAGTACCCCCTAAAGATAACGTGGGAAATGTGCTACTGTCATACCCAAAAATTTTATATTATTTGGTATTTTATCTTAAAAAAAATAGTGACTCTAGTGACTTTAAGTCAGCGATTTTCTTCTTAATTTCTAAATGTATGTACGAGACTGTGAGTCATCTTGAAACTGACAAAAAAATATATAACGAGCTGTTTGTCGAGACATTCAGTGCCAAGCCAATTGTTTGATACTAATGCTGCCCTGTTTATTTATAAAAAAATAATTATTATTTTATTAATTTAAATTGTCTTGTAAGTTACGACAAGCAGAATAGTCTGAATAACAAATTTGTCTCTTTTTTAAATCATTCGTGTAAAATTCTCCAAGGTATTGCCTCGTATCAATTGTCGGCTTTAAGCACTAAAAGCCACGCGTTTGTTTATAGTTTTCTCTTTCATATTCGATTTTCATATTCTGAATTTTCATTCAAACTATTCAATATTTTTTAGTGGTCAAAAGTTTTTACAAGTAAATAATACTCTCAAATCGTTAAGGATAAATTTAGTGTCACCATAATGATCCCAATCGTCATCACCAGGTTGCCCTGTAGCTGTTTGGTCAGGCGCATTAATCATGGTAGGAGATTTAATTTACTAAAATTAAAGCAATTGACCACATCTCTATTATTATTCGTAAATAATATTTACACGTGATATTCTTTTATCTGGATCATTTCTGGAAGTGTTCCAGAAAAAACGGCAATGAATAAGTTATTAAGTTTGAAATAGCTAGTTGATTATTAGATGGAAACTTTCTCCCATGGAACAATAAACAGTTCTCAAGAAGTGATATTTTGCAGAGATCTCATGATCTGCTCCAATGAAACGAATCCAGAAGAAATAAGTGGAGACGGTGCGGAATTAAAAGATCCTCGTCTCCTCTAACTTACCTTCAATAGGATCGGTCTTCCAGCAATTGTGGATGCTGGATATCACAAAAAAGATCTTCGCCTGTACCTTCTAGTGCCAAAGATCTGTTATTGATGCCAAAGACATATTGCGAGAAGAAAGACCTACTAATAAGCAATAATCTACTAAAATGTATTAATTGTGGGAGTAGGCTCTCTGCAAAGTCGAGGAACTTCCAATAACACGAAGAAGAGATAGTTATCTAGAAAAAGAGAGTTCTGGATAAGTTCTCGCATTTTCTGACACGCACAGACGGTTGCTGGCCTCTGACCCCTCTTGCTAGCTACCTTCTCCTATGCCCGCGATGTTCTATCTCTTGCATATTTCGCCCAGCTAATGATGAAAATCATTATCAAATTTTAAGTTTGACCATACATATCATTCAAGAAATAAGAAACAAGCAAAATGTAGTCGTTATGCAAACTACGAAATCCTACATAGATAGCCAGGTTTTAAATATATTCACATTTATAACACAATACAAAATGAATTGATACAACTAAATTCACTTAACCTTAAAAAAGAATTAAAAAAAACATTTAAAATCCCAAAATGTTTTCCGCGACGACGGACCGAATGACCGGTACCATCCAAAGCGAAACACAAACTAATAGCCGTCGGCTTTTTACAAAAAGCTGAAACACAGTGACTATTAAGTAAGAAAAAAAGCAGGCATGTGGAAAACATGGAAAGGAAGAAATGTGGTTTTGTTTTTATCGAGAGGATTAAAACGGATGACATTTCGAACCGGATAAATTCGAGTTAACTCATGGGTTTGGTGTGATAATTTTAGTGATTAATTTTTTTTTTTGGTTTTTCACAGTTCCATTTTCAAAGAAAGAAAAATTCCGGTTCGATATCGTGACAACACGTGGTTCTTTTTATTTTGGATCTTGGCCCAATTAATGGGGTAGTGGTTCTCGTAACAGTTCGACGATCCTTTAACAAAATATTAGTAATGAATTAATAACCCATGAATTGAGAATGAGTGTAAATTAAAATTATCATGAACGTAAATTTTTAATTTTTTTAAAGAAATTGTAAAGACTAAATACTGAGTGTTTACAAAAATTATCATGGACGTAATTTTTTTTAAGGTAATTGTAAAGACTTATAAGCCCAATTCAGCCCACTGGTTGGGTGAAGGCCTCCCCTAACAGCCTCCAATTTTCCCTATTCCTTGCCTTGCGCATCCACAGACATCCTGCATATTTAACAATTTCGTCTCCCCAGCGTTTTATATGGCGTCCCCTTTTCCTTCTGCAATTATAGGGTGTCGATGTAGTCGTTTTATTAGTCCATCGCGTATTCTCAAGCCTCGACACATGTCCTGCCCACTGCCATTTAAACCTTTTAATGTGTACTACTACATCTTTTATTTTGCTCTTGTTTCTTATGTTTATAGGAGATATTTTTTGCCACTTTTTAATACTGAGCATGGCTCGTTCTTGCGCACGATGGCATGTGCGAAGTTTTTTATAGTCTTTTTTAGTTAGTGCCGAAACTTGAGATCCATAGGCCAGCAACGGTAGCACACAGGCATCCATTACCTTCCCCTTCAGAGTTATTGGAATGTCACCCTTGAGTATATGTTTTTAGGACCAAAAGTTTTTCCATGAGTTAGCTATCCTGGCGTTAATTTCATTCGGACTATTACACATTGAAAATATTTTTCCTAAATATTTATATTGATTGACATACTCCAGTGCGACTCCTTAGGCTTAAAAGACTAAATACTGAGTGTTAAATAAATTGTCACGTATATAAGTTTTCTTTGAAAATAATTGTAAAGACTAAATATTGAATGTTAACATTATTCATCATGGACGAAACTTTTTTTTCTACTATATCCAAAGTGATAAGTAAACGATAGTTATACTCAATGCGTGGATATACATGTCGGTGAAATAGGTGACACAACGATGTGACCTGTAATTTGGGCAACTGGGTCAACACCTCAACTGAACCTGAAAAAGCAGCATGAGCAACATGTTCACATTTGTAATAGTGATCAACAAACAGGTTTTCTGTTGTGACCAGTGGTTTTTTATTTAATTATTCTGTGATTAGTCTTAATTGACTCTATCAAGTTCACTGTCAAGTGATCGAACACCACTGTACGGTATGTCAAGTATGGAAGGAATCAAATATTAAAAATATAAACTAGTATAATCAATTACTGAAATAAACATACAAAAATAAAAAATAAAGAATAATATATAAAATAAAAATTATATAAAATTATTATTATTCTAGGTAACATAATCTTTTAGATGTTGTGGTCTTACGACTACACTCCCGGAACGCATGGAACGGGCATTGTTACTTTTATCTGGACCTCTATTCTCAAGGCCCTGTTGTACTGAAATATCACGAACTCTCTCAGTGCCGTTTATTCCATTGTCAATTTGATGCTCTTGTTTGTTGTCTCTGTTAACTTCTTGGTAATTACTTTTCGATTTTCGTGTTGTTAATTCTTCATCTTTTTTTGTCTGTTCCAGTAATGTGTCAAACAAATCTCCTCTGGTTTTTACACTAGTGTTGAATATAATCTTAGGAACCTTCTATTTCGATTCAATATCGTACCCGATTCGTCTATTTTGGCAAAATATCCTGTTGGATGAATTTCGTCTATTCCAACCACTGTTCTTGATTTCCATTTATCCTTTCCGAAGTCTACCTTCACTTTATTGTACATTTTTAATTCTGGTAAGTCTTTTGCCTGTTTGTTGTAGTGATTTGTTTCTTTTTCTTTCTGTATCAACCTGTATTGTTTCAGATTTCCTACGTTTGCAACTTGTACTTTTAATTTTTCTTTTTTTGTTGGAATTTTCCCTTTGGATTTTCTGCTATACAACAGTTGTGCAGGTGAAGGTGTTCTCTCATCAATCGGTGTGTTTCTGTATTCAAGTAGTGCCATAAATATATCCTTTCCGTCAAACAGCGTTGTTTTTCATTAATTTCTTTATTGTCTGTACATGACGTTCTATAAATCCATTAGATTGTGCATACGTTGATGTTGAAGTCTTATGACAGATGCCCCATTGTTTCATGAAGTTATCAAACTGTTGGCTCGAGTACTGAGGGCCATTGTCTGAGTACAATACTTTAGGGCAGCCTTGCCTTGCAAAACATTCTTTCATTTTTGTAATTACTTGATTACTAATTGTATCAATTGTGAGCTTCATTACTTCAGGAATTTTCGACCAAGTATCCACAATCAGTAAGGAAGTCTCCCCTTTAAAATAAAATAGGTCACTAGCTACTATTTGCCAAGGAACTTCTGCCATCTCATGAGTTATCATCGTTTCACTTTGGATTTTTCTGAGATAAGCCGGACAGCCTGGAAAATTTTCCACTTTGATTTCTTTTCCCATTTGTGGCCAATACATAATTTATTTTGCCTTCAATAATGTTTTCTTTTCCCCCAGATGTAAGTAATGTAATGTATCAATTATCTCTTTTCTCGTGGCTTGTGGTATGACTGCTTCATTCGTTTTAAAAATAACACCTTCCACTTCATACAATTCATCTCTCATTTTTCAGTACTGTTCTGCAAACACATTTACCATATCTTTGTGCTCTGGCCAACCATCTTGAATGACCATCTTGAGTGCTTGTAACTCTGGACATGCTGATGTTGCTTCTGTAATACTTACAAATTTTTTTGGATTGATTCCATCACCACATTTTAGTATATTTATATGTGCCTGTATTTCTGTTTCTTTGACATTGAAATTTTCATCATCGACTTTACACCTCGACAGAGCATCTGCAAAATTTAGTTGACTTCCTGGTTTATATTCAACTTTTAGGACATAATATTGTAAGGTGATTCTCAACCGTTGTAGTCTTAAAGGACAATCGTCCAATAGTTTTTTAAATATTGTTGCCAATGGCTTGTGACCTGTTTCTACCCGGAATACACGTCCATATAAATACTGGTAAAACCTTTGACAGCCGAATGTGATTTCTAGCATCTGTTTTTCAATTAGTGTATAACCTTGTTGTGTCGTTTTTAATGCTTTCGCTGCATAAACCAATGGTCTGTTATATAGAAAAATAACTGCACCCATAGCATCTTTGGAACTATCAACTGAGAGTAATTTCTTTGGTTTCATCGAAAAAAAACTAAAATTGAAGCCCTTGAGACCAAGGTTTTAACCTGCTCTAGCTTACGATCATGAATATTTGTCCAAAGCCACATTACATTTTTCTTTAGTAATTTCCTGAAATTTGAAATTTGGTGAGATAAATTTGGTAAAAACATCTCTACATTAGTTAACATACCAAGCAAGCGACTGAGTGCTTTTTGATTCTTAGGTCTAGATATTTCTTTTATTTCTTTAATTTTGTCCTCATCAACTTGTTCTCCTTATTCCGATATTTCGCGTCCTACATACTTAAGCTCTTGTTCAAAAAATTTGCATTTATCTTTATTAAATTTTACCACACAGTCTCTTGCTCCGTGCAATAGTTCATTCAGGGTCTGCTCGTATTTCTCTAATGGTTTTGAATAAAATATAATATCGTCAATATAAATTTTTAACCCTGGCAGACCCTCAAAGACCTCTGAAAATACTTGTTGAAATATTTCAGGTGCTATAGAAATTCCAAACGGTAATCTTAAAAACATAAATCTACCAAAAGCCATTTAACTCTATTTACCAGAATCCTTGTTCACATCAAGTGTTGAAAAAAAGTTTGAGTCCTATATATCTTTAATTAATTCTGTGAATGTCGGTAGCTGATGGTGTTCACGTAAAATCGAATCATTGAAGTGTTGAGTGTCCTGACATACCCTTATCCCTTTGTTTGGTTTCTTACCAATGACTATTGGATTTATAAATTCAGTTGGTTCCGTTACCTTTTTTATAATACCCATCTTTTCCATACTCTCAAGTTCATCTTTTAACTGGTTGATTAGCATGGACGGTACCTTCCTGCGTGGTGTTAAATTAGGTGTATAGTCTGATTTTTATTTTATGTCAACTGATTGTGATTAATTTTAATTTTTTTATATTTTTCTAATACTTTTAAATAAACTTTCGTTTATATTTATTATATTTTGATCCCCTGTTAATTCTATTTAATCGACTGTCTTTAACATATTAAGCTTGACTAAATCTGGCAGTCCCAATACTGCGTGACTATTGATTCCTGTTTTCACCACTACCAGAATGATATCGTACATGCTCCTTTTGTATTATACCTGGATTTTACATGTGCCTCGAACCTAAAACATTCCTCCTACAAAATTTGTTACTATGTGCTCAAAAGGCTCTAAACGGGACTTATTTTTCCATGAATTATACACATACTCTAGAACAGCATTTACTTGCGGCCCTGTATCAACTTTGAATTTTTTACTTTGACCTAAACCCGTTGATTTTAATGTGATCCACTAGCTCCAATTATACTCATTTACTCTTTCAAGCGCGGTTACTGCAAAATTTATGTCATTATTTCATGGTTACTATTTTTTGGCTCTATCACAATATCATTTTCAATATTTTCTTGTAATTCACTTACTGTTCCTAAATACCCTAGAAAAATGTCCCTTTTTTTTGCATATTGCACATTGATTGTTGCTGGCTGAACAGCTTGCCTTGCAAGTCGTTCATATCCACAAAACCAACATTCCTGTTGTTGCCTCTGATTGTTGCCTTGGTGTTGTGACCATCCTTGTTGGCTCTGCTGTGGTTTGTTGCTTTGGCCTTCTCTTTTTTCCCCCTGGGGCCTGGTTGTCTTTCCACGTAACTGCTGTTTTGGCCTCTCCACCCTCGACTACTATTACAGTTTTGCTTTGTATACACTGCATCAACTGTTGCCCCGTGACCGTACATGTCTTTAAGATATTTTTCAGTTAACTCTGCTGCCTTGCAGATTATTACTGCTTTGTTCAATGTGAGTTTATCTTCACGAAGCAACTAGTCTCTGATACCACAAACTAGTCTGTCTTTTATCAGACTGTCTTTTAATGTTCCAAAATCACATGATGCTGCCATTTTCTTTAAATCTTTTAAAAATTCATCAAATCTTTCATGTCCCGTTTGTACTCTGATATTAAATTTGTGTCTTTTAACACTTGGGCTTAGGTTTAAAATATGATTCAAATTTATCCAAGACAGTATTTAACTGTTTCGTGTCATCTTCTCATACTTCCAGGGTCTCAAAAACATCCATTGCTTCTTCCTCAAAACAGTGAAGCAGAACTGTTACTTGAATTTCCTCGTCTTTTGTTGAACCTACTGATGAAAACAGATATCATTCAAATGCTTGTTTGAATTTTTTCCAGTTAAGTGCCAAGTTCCTATCCATGCTCATTCGTTTGGGCTGTTTCAAGTTGTCCATGTTGCTTTGTTTAAGAACCTTAATATTTAATGATTTATTTTTGTATCTGTTTAGACTGACGATGATTTCTTATGGATTAACTCTTATCTCCACATTCATTTATTGTTTTCCGACTGCGCCATGTCAAGTATGGAATGAATCAAATTTTAAACTAGTTTATGATTTAGATATGATTTATTAAAGAAAATGGTATGAGTGTTTATTTGTTAACATGTTTGTTAGTTATGCGTTGTCACCATGATGATCGACATAATTATAATATTATTAATGTTAATCTCTCCCGTGGGTCCACCTTGTCATGGTGGGAGGGCCTAGTACCTAGCCTGCAAACCAGCAGAAGGGGAAGCTAACAGACTCAAACTTCTCAACGTTGGGATCAGTGTTCGGATGCCACGCACTGTCATCATCGTCATCGTTGGTTTCGGTGTGCGGTGCTCGTGCACTGTCGCAACATTACTTGTAGGCCACGTCATCTGGCCGACATTGTCTTCGTTGAAGACGTTCAACTGGCGGCCCCGTGCATCCCTGCTGGGAGCGGTCGAAGGGAGCTGAGGGTGGGGCCTCAGTTTTTCCGAGATCTGATGTGAGCTTGCTCTGCCAAAGCGGGGGTGCGAGACTAAGCCACCAGCCACGTCGGTCCTTGGAAGGATAGTGTGCAATGGATGCAGAGATCAGAATCGGCATTGATTTGTGCGAGTTCTAGTCGCGTAATCCGGGACTGATAAAGTGGAGGCCGGGCCCCAGAGCACTGGGGTAGGGCTATTAAAGTCCGAGGGTTAACCCGTTCCCGGCTATTCCAGCCCGCCCCTTTGCACACGATGGCTGGTTTTTTTTAAGTTTATGGAAATTTTAAACTCCCAAAGGAAAACGGAAATGCCACTTTCCGTAAAAGGAGGCCCGGGCGGCGTCCCGGTTATAACCGAAACGTCAGGGGGACCAAACCCCTCTAAAGATAAAAGGAAAAATCGCAGAAACTTGGCATTGCTTCCAATTTCCCAAAGGCAATGTGACTTTCAGTCGGTAAGCCCTTTCTTAATATCGAAAAAATTGTGCGAGGCTGTGGGACGTCATAAAGACGTTAAAAAAGTTAACAACGGGTTGTTGGTCGATACTATCGGCGACAAAGCTATAAATGAAAAGCTTCTGTGTCGGAAGATGTTACGCGAGCATGAGATGAAAGTGTCCCCCATGGAATTTTAAACAGTTCTCAGGGCAATTTTCTATGGAGCTCCATCAGGGGATACAATTGAAACGAGAGTCCAGCCGGGCATCAACGAAGTGGTGCATTCTACAGAAAGTGTTGGTTTTCGGTTATGCACAGTTAAAACTAAAGTGGTCCATTTCTGCAGAAAACGCAAGGCACATCATGATCCGATCCTTTACTTAAAAGCATCACGCCTTGGATGTGCCGACTGTATTAGGTTTCTGGAACTTTGACTAGAAATCAACGTGGCGTCCACACTTCCAATCGCTGGCAGCGAGTTGTCGCTAGGCAATGAATGAGCTTAAGGGATTGGCTGGTACATCGTGGGATATACATGGGAATGATGTGGGTGATGAAGCAGCGCGGGTCGCGGCTGATTCACACCACCTGGATCTAATTTCAATACGCCCAGAGGACTTGAAAGTGTACATACGCTACAGAATTAATGAAAAATGGCAGCGTGAGTGGAACAACCTCACGGAAAAGCTCAAACTGGCCAAGCCAAGCATCAATGAGAGGCCGGCACCAGTAAATCTGAGCCGTAGAGAGACTGTGGCCCTTACCCGTTTGCGAATAGGCCACACTCAAATCTCGCATGCATATCTTCTCTGCGATGAGGATCAGCCAAGGTGCACTGTTTGCAGGACAGTGCAAACCATGAGGCATATTATTGAGGAATATGAAGTCATTGAACCTTTACGGCAAAGACTACGGCTTCGAAAAAATTTAGCACGAGCATTATCGTTTAATGCGAGCTCCGTGAAAAGATTACATTTTTTAATGAATCTCACCTTCTACGGAGAATCTAGGGCAACATCTCCTATTTTTAAAAAGTCATCTCTTTTACGTGTTTTTTATGTACAGCATCGTACAATTTTATCTTTTTTAAATGTTTTGTGTTTTTATATTATTTATTGATTTAATCTGTGATATTGCGGGCCCTTTACACCCACAATATCACATTTTATTACGCCTAGTTTTAAGTTTTATTGTTTTTAGTGTAATAGTGTGGGCTTTACACCCACACTATTACACGTTATTATATTTTTTGTTTTTAAAACTTTTTGTTATCAAGTTTATTAGTTTCAAATTTTTTTTAAATATTGTTATCTAGTTTTTTAAGTATTTTTATTTGTTGCAGTGAAGGCCTTTTACACCTTCACTGCAACGTTGTTATTTGTTGTTTTGTTGTTGTTGTTAATTTTTTGTTGTTATTTTTTATTTATATAGTTTATTTTTTGTTATTCTATTCCTACCTAGTCAATTCATTTGACTAGGTAGTGTTGTGATATTCTGTGATATTGTCAAGTTTTTCTATTGCTATGTTTTAACCTGCGGGGGCTAATGAGCAAGTTCTCGAAGACCTAAAAAGGGTGTGTGTTTTAGTGGGTAGTCTGGCTGGCCAGGAGTCCCACACTCTGTACGTCAGTGCATTGCCCACCTCCCTGCTGCAAAAAAAAATGTTAATAATAATCTAGTATGCTCTTTCTCTCCAATATAGTTTGTAGATTAACCAATATTTGTTTCTTTCAATTTCTGAAAGTAGCAACTGCATGATGAAGAATTTGATTAGAAGAACAACTCAGTAATGATCCAAAAAATTCGTTCTGCGTTAATTTCCTTAGAATACATAAATTACTCTCTAGCGGTCACAATCAAAGTCTAATCAAAATGAAATATACTATCTGATATGATTTTGGTATTTTAAATGCCAATTTTATTAATAAATGGCATAGGTCAAGGGGAAAATGGGGGAAGGGGTTATAGCGAGAGAAGAAAACAAAAAATTTAAATATCTCTCTTATTGTTAGAACAATCGAAAATGTATCAAAAATACAGTTTTGATACATATAAAATTTTTAAAATTTTGGTTCCAATCCATACATTCTTAGTACTCTCTAAACATGAAATAGTGAAAATTTCACTAATTTCGTTTTTAACAACAAATTAGTGCAATTTCACTAGTTTTTTCACTATATAGTGCTCAAATTCAAAATTAAAAATTAAACCATATAGTGCTCTATATAGTATAGTTAGTTGTTTTCACTAATAAAACATTTTCATTACTTTTTAAAATGAAACTGTTAATCACTTTGTTATTAGTGTTTTTGACAATTAATTAATAAAATTTTACTAGTTGCTCAAGGGGCTCTGATTTACACTAAGTTATAAGTTGTTTTAACTAATAAAAGTGATATTTGCACATATCATCTGAGTGAAGCTGTAATTCAGTGAAATTTTCACTAATAACTTTCATGACCTAGACTCACTTTATTCAAACGGTTGTTTTAACTAATTAACTCGTAATATCTTCACTAATTGCTTCAGTGAATTTGTTACTTACTTTATATATAGTAAAAATTCAAAATTGAATTTATCAATAATAATAAATTGTGTGTTTAAAATTCAATAATAAATCCACTGTTTTTAAATATTACGAGATTATTCTTAACCGCTTACTCTCACAAGTGATATAGTTTGTTGTGATTGATATGTATATAGTTATCAAACAATGATTTATAGATTTTTTGATTTATTTCAAACTGTATTATTTAAATAAAAATAAAACCATTCTCAAAGTACAGCAAGTTTAGTATAATTTTAGTCTGATGCTATTTGGGAAAGGTGACGACATGTTTAGAGTGCCTCTCACCTATTAGGAATCTAGGTGAGAAATAATAATTACACTAAAATGTCAAGTGAATTTAAATTATTCAATTATTTAAATTCACTTGTCTTTAGTAAATTCAAGTAAATATTCAATTAGCTGTATGATTTCACTATTGTGAAAATGAACTTCATATTTACTTATCTAAACAGCTAATTTCATAGCCACTCAATAAATTAGTGATTCTTATATTCACTAATTCATATAATTATAACAATAATTTTATTAACTGTGGATCTCAATACAGAAATACTAGTTCCCTCATACAAAAAAATAACAAAGTTACAAATATAAGTGGAATTACAAATCACGTATATCATACAAATTTCTTGACAATAAATATACTTTTAATTTGGATTTAAATTGATTATTATGTTGAATATTTGTTATTTCATTGCCTTGCATAAATCGCTGCATGGTATATAATAAATAAATAAAAAATACAGGCGAATTGAGAACCATCCTCCTTTTTGAAGTCGGGTTAAAAATAGAGGATAAAGTAAGTATATTAAACTTTTAAAATGAAGGCGCGCATGAATCGGTTAACTTCAATTGGAACATGTTTCTTATAACCATTTTTGTTTTTTAAACAGTTTTTGGAAAGAGCTTCAGTGACCCCAGCATAAAATAACATATTTTAAATGTGGATAGATATATGAATAATAAAAGGCTGTAAGCACCTTAATATCTGGCCCAATTATTGTTAGCCGTCAAAGTGCATACGCATATCGGGATATGTTGTTTAACAGTTTAAAATTGTATACACACTCGTTCTGAGTTGTTGATATATTATTGATCGATGATCCTCGAAGCGCAAAGTTTAATAATTTTTTTTTGCTTTTGTTAAGCTTTAAACTGTTTACAAAGCAGTAAGTGTTCACTTTCAACCAATCATTTTCAATTTTATTTTTGAAACTGAGGGGTGATTTCCCTGAAACAAGCATCGTTGTGTCATCTGTATAGGACAGAAATTTTGAGTCGGTTACCATATTAGGTATATCATTTATGTACAAAATAAACAAAACAGGTCCCAATAAAGAACCTTGTGGCACAGAGAAAGGTGGTGAACTGATTTTTTTGGAATTATATTCATTAATGCAGAAGTATTGTTTCCTGTCACTTAGATAACATTTTATCCAATTTAAAGCGAGTTCACGAATTCCCATCCTTTCTAGTTTCAATAACAGTGTATGTCATGACTGACGGTGTCAAATGCCTAAGTAAGATCACAGAAAGTGGCGAAGATGCTATTTCTTGGTCTATTTCAGCTGTTACGTCATTAAAAGAAGCATATAGTGCAGTTTCAGTAGACTCACCTTTACGAAAATATTGGCTGTCGTTAATAATTTGAAATTTGTTAAGGTAGTTCAAAAACCGTTCCAGAAAACCGTATTCAAATATTTTTGAGATCGCCGGTAACAGTGATAAAGGTTGATAGTTGACACTTCTCTAGCGTTTGAAATTTTTGGGATAGGAATTACTTCTGCTATTTTCAGTTCATCATATAGTGAGTATTTACTTATTCTGCGTGGTACGATTGGCACTTAGACAAAATAGTGAATATGCACTTGAAATTAGTGAAAAGCCACGAATTCATGTTTAGAGAGTATGGTCGCTAACGTTTACTTAATTTGACCGTTTACTTAATTTTGACATCAATGTTTTGATATGCAAAATCTTATACATCTGGACTAGGGACTGAACCTAAGCCCTATTGCATTCCTGAAAGTGTTGTACCTACCCAGATTCTATGGGAGAACGTATATAATTTCTCAGTTTCTGATTTACATGTATTTTGATTACTTGTTGTTTAACTATTAACATATATTTAACTGTTTATTTAAACTGTTTGTGTTTACCCATCCATTGATAGTATCGTTGACTTTCGATTATGTTATACTAACGCAGGTGACTAACGTTTACTTAATCTAACATTCAAATAGTATGTCTGAACATTTGTAACATTATGTTGACATCAATGTTTTGATATAAAATAAACAAGTAGAAATTACGTTAACATGACTAATACAGTTTACATGGAAAAAACAAAAAAAGGTGTAAAGCCTGGATCACGCGATGCTGGTTTGCCTGCTGGATTACTTGCGGGGTGCTGTGATGGCAGCTATGATGTGATGGAAAATGACGTCACTGCTGGCTCTGTCGCGTGGGCGCTTGCGATAATTTGGCGATAGTTCATGCCCTATTTCCGTAATTTTTCCTCTGCTAGTTTTTCTTGTTAACCAATTAGAACGTCTAATTTCGTCAAATGGGCTTGTTTTATCAGTAGCGTTCTTTTGTGATTTTTATATTATCATTGAAGTGATTTTATAAAAAAGTTAATTCCATCATTAGTGAATTTTTTTTAAACTGATTTACAATAAATAACAAAAAGAAATTAAGAACTTAAATAAAACTGGTTGTCACGCCGTCATAACCACGGTCGACTCCACAACCTAGATTTTAACCTCTAACTTCTATTTTGTCGTCTTAATTTATCAATAATTAAAAATAAGCCCATTACTAATCGTCTACGACGAATCACTTCTGCTATAACCGCGTCCATTTTTCCAAACCATTTTCCAAACCAACAATGCATCGTGTGAAGCGAACATCGCATAGAAGTCATCAGAACGCCCAGCACGACAGCTAGCTTGGGACCCCGCTACAAAATCGAGCAAGCAATCCAGCAGCCGAACCAGCATCGTGTGAGCTAGGCTTAATGATAATATTGCGCTGATAAAATCCTGTATTAAAAAACAAGGATTTAAGGTCAGAGATGATCAGACTTTCTGCTTCTTTTAAATTTATTTTATTAAAGATTATTATGCTTATATAGGGTGGCGCATGAGTAACGTTATACGAATAAGTAATCGAATGCTGACTTTCAAAACAAATACATTTCAAAAATTTATTCACTAATTAAATGAAAACGATACTTATGCGCCACCCTAAAATACAGTGGTTCAGTAAAATAGGACTTAACCACTGTATTTGTGGGCGAGTGTTATATAGGGTGGCGCATATGTAACGTTTTCATTTAATTAGTGAATAAGTTTTTGATATGTATTTATTTTGAAAGTCAGCATTCGATTACTTATTTGCATAACGTTATTCATGTGCCACCCTATATAAGCATAATAATCTTTAATAGAATAAATTTAAAAGAAGCAGAAAGTCTGATCATCAGACTTTTTTTTATAATTAAGAAACTTGGGAAACTTGGGAAATTTATAATGGAAAGACTCAAGAACAAAGAACAAATAACCAAAGTTGTTCAAGTCAGCATTCGATTATTCTGACACAAAGATCATGTCGAAATTTCTTTTATGTTTGCAACGCACCTAGCGCTCGAACAATTTACCGATTGGTTCAACGTTTTCGGCAACATGGGGCTGTCTGTGATCTTCCGCATGCTGGAATACCTCGTGCAGTTCGAAATGATGTGAACATTGCTCGGGTGCATGCAAGTGTTGAGGAAAACCCCGAAACTTCCACCAGGCAACGTTCTCAGCACTTGGTGATGTCTAGGCGGCATTTTCTCATAAAAGATTCAATTGGTTCACGAGTTAAAACCAAACTATGGCTCTTTTGCGCGAATGTTTTGGCGATCAAATAATATCAAGTTATGGAAGATACTCTGGAAAGAGCACGTCAGGTCGAACCAAACAATGGGCACCATTTGAAATATCTTCAAAACATAATGTGAACATATTTCCAAACTATAATCTAAACTTTAATAAATGCCAACGTTAAATAAAATCAGAAAGAAAAAAGTTATTCATTATTTAATTTAATAAATCATAATGTTACTTATGCAACACCCTGTATATATAATACTATTAGTATAGAGTAGAAAGTTGACAATTGAGTTTTCTTTTCACTTGAGTAATTCTTATTTCTTATTACCACACTACCATAAATTTTATTAATTTGGCAGGAAGTAACTGCCCATTATTAAGTGAAGAGAAATGAAATGAAGAAAAAAAACTTACTTTCTAGTTATAATTTTATTATATGCACGCAAATTACAAAGTTTTACTTTACAGTTTTCATATAGATACGTATTTTTTCTGCAGCTTCATCTTTTAAGATGTATTATGGATCATATGCTTTGAAAAGGATTGTTTCATTTGGTGATTCCAAATCATGGCTGATTTACAAGCTAAAGATTTCCTTAATTTTATACAAATTCAACCGTATATAAATTCAAGAAAGTAGCACATCTTAACAACCAGAGGAATTTCTTTTACAATGTAGATTCCCACCATTTTTTTCTAAACATATTATTAACTAGCTGAATCCTCGGCGTTGCCCGTGGAACTCCAAGATTTGCTCCGGTACTTTTGGGTCGGTAGCGTACTACTGAATTATTCAACTTTGTTAATTTTTACCGGCACTTCCGCTATCAGAATTAAAATGTTATTTAGAACCTCCACATTAAATTAAAACTGTACTTTTAACACCTCGGGTTACATTATTGGAGTTTCCCAAATTTTTTTGAAAATATAATATAGCCTATGTCACCCGGGGATAGTGTAGCTTCCCAACGGTAAAATAATTTTTTAAATCGGTTCAGTAGTTTCGGAGGCTATTCAATGCAAACAAACAACCAAATCTTTCCTCTTTATAATATTAGTATAGATAATATTAAATGCATTCAGTCATTGTAGTTAAACTCCTACCTGTTACCAAAACAAGCTGAGGACATTCTAAAAACCTTTTTACGAAAAGGCTTTTAGTTAATATACAAAAAGTATAGACCACAATTTTAAGATTAGAAACTGATTTGAAGAACATTTAACTGACGAATATATTTCTTTTGAGAAATACTACGAAACAGTTTTTAAACCTGTAAAATCCGTGCTGTGGATTTTATTCAAAAAGAAAACTTGTTTTTGAAATAAAACAAATTATTTTATTTAACAAACTATATCAATCCACATTTTAAAATTTACACGAAACAACAAGTCGCGTATGCCGTCTGTTTTGGACAGCTTTGCTAATAGAGAATCAATGTTAAATATTATTTACTATAATAATTACACAATGCTTCATAAAAAATAAAAATAGTGGGGGTACTGTATAGTCTGTAGTGTGTGTGTGCATACGTAATGAATAATAATATTATAAATTAAGTGTGCATCACTAAATCCCCACTCTTGGCATCGAACAAACATCAATTTACATGTGTATGTATGTATATATGGCATTATAGTAAATATTTTATTTATTTATTTACTATTAGAAATGCTTTTGAAAACAGACTGTATACAATTTTGTTTTTGCACCAGCCGTTGTAGTAACTATTGCTTAAATACAAGTGAACTAGTTGACAACTCAACGGCGGAAAGTAGCCCATGGCCGGACCCTTTATAAGAGCTAGTATCATTACTACGCAAGCTCATGCTTACATGTAGCCACTCGTAGCGATGTTACAAATACTTAAACCGATAATAACTTTTCATCTGTTGAGGACTACTATTGCTTAAGTATTGCCTGCTTTTGCTGCTCACTGCTAATTACATTGTATGAAAGATGTCGCTTATTTCACAAAACCTATCAATAAAATTAGCATAAATAAATGTCTGCTTAAAACTAAATTTTTCGCTCTTCATCCAACGGAAAAATTTGCTGTTGTGCTAAGTTGATATTCAACTAAGCGAAACAATTTTTTGTGTTTCAATAAAAATTTTCTAACTAGGCTCATAATTTGCCGATATTTTTTCGTTGACAGTCAACATAGCGAAACAACTTTTTGTTTTTCAATAAAAAATTGTCTAACTAGACTCATAATACGCCGATCTTTTGTCGTGAATTAGTTGCGTGAAAAAAAAATTGTCGTTCCTCATTTAACGGAGAAAACATGTATTGCTTTTTTCAATATACTTACCAACCATGTAGCCGCGCTTGTTAAGGCCCTCTACTTCGAACTGGAAGGTTGCGAGTTCATATCCCGGCGGTGGCAGTTTGTCAATTATAATTACTGGGGCGAATAATTGGCTAAACTGGCAGCATATGGACAAGAACGGAGTAACCGGCTATGCTTGTGAAGGCTTTCTGCAATTTCTCTTCACAAGTTTCAGATGAATATCGGCATAGTTCCTATCAAAAGTCGGCTACAGCTGCTGAACCTACCAATTCCTAATCTGCATTAAAAATTCCTCGTCCTCCATCCATATCAATAAAAAATGTATAGTTATAAAATAAATAAAAAGTTGAAAAAATTATGATGTGAATGGTCTCTGTTTTAAACCGCAGTGTTTCAGAAACGGAGGTTAAATCTCATTATTATAATTTTTTTTGTTTTTTGTTTTTTTTGTTATTTAAGGTCGCTAAAATAATAATATTTATTGATTATTATTATCGTTATTATTATTATTATTAGTATTTTTCAAAGTACTTGAATGAAATTGGATGTGATAGTAGAGGGGGATAATACTCAAGTGCGAAAATCACTTTGCGTCAAATCCTCCCAGTCACATTTTTTACGGGGATAACTATCTTCGTTTCCTTGATTTTCCCCCAACTTTTCAGCCCTATAAAAACCCTTATAAAGCACTGGGACCCGATGGATTTACTCAGTGCTTTTACAAAAAGAAGCAGAGCATCTTTCAACTCTGCTTGGTCATATATTCAGGGCAAGCCTAGCTACAGTTTATATTCCAACAGTATTGAAGCCAGTAAGAGTGACCTACTTGCCAAAACCGGGGAGCTTGTACTAAACACAATGAAAAGAATAATAGGATTTGATCTGGCTCAGGGTGCATTGTCGAGAAAACCGCTTCATGCCAACCAGCACGCGTATCAGGTGGGAAAATCCTAAAACAGCCCTACTCAACCTAAAATACAGGATTGAGGAGGGATTCGCAAGGAAACAAACCACCTTGTGCGTTTTTCATGACATAGAGGGGGCATTAGACAATGCCTCTCACAATTCCATGGTAGATTCTGAAATTCGGTACGGAGTAGAAGACACATTTTGCAGGTGGATAAACTCTATGTTGATAGGTAGAAGAATACAAGCTTCTTGGAGAGTCTGTCACTGTGAGAGCCACAAAGGAATGTCCACAGGGTGGTGTCTTATCCCCATTCCTGTGGAGGCTGACAGTGAACAGCTTACTGACAAACCTCAACCAAAAAGATACAACACATAGGGATATGTGGACGACATTGTAATTGTAATCCAAGCACCATGCGAAGGCAAAATCTCGGAGCTTATGCAAAGCGCTCTCAAATTTGCACAGGAATAGTGTATCAACCAGGGAAAATAAACGCTGGTAAGACCGCACTAATTCCATTCACACGGAAAAGGAAGGTGGATATCATAAAAACACCCATCCTCTTCGGTGACAGGCTACAAATCTTCTCTCATGGTTTGCAAGAGAACATGTCTGGGGTCTAAAACCCAAAATGATCTACTGCCATTACACAACAGAAGTTAGGTTCCTTATAACTAGTGCTGCTTTAATGCCTTTGGCTAAAAGTTATCCAGATAACAGCATGCAAAAAGCTATCCAGGATCTAAAAATTGGCTTGTTTGTGGATAAAAACTGGATAAAAACAAATCAAGTTGGACATGCAAGAATCGTGGGAAAATCAATCATCCCAGACCCCGTTTTTGTAATGGCCACAGATATGCTTCCCAACATATACTACTTCTCAAAACCTTTCACCCTATCTCAAGAAAAAAATCGTGTGGTATACAGACGGATCCAAAACTGAAGAAGGGGCCGAGACGGGAATCTACGGTGAGAGACAACATAAAGCCTCAACTTGGGGAAATATGCCACGGTCTTTCAAACTCAGTCAACGCCATACTGGCTTGCGTCCGCCAGAACCTACGTAGAGGCTACATAAACCAGAACGTATGTATTCTGTCAGACATTCAAGCTGCCTTTAAAGCCTTGTCTGGAACTGAGGTCATCTCAAGGGTAGTTGCTGGAGCTGGCAAAACAGAACAATGTTAAATTGATCTGGATGCCGGGTCACAGTGGTTTCGAAGGACACGATAAGCAGATACCTTACCTATTTGAGGAATGGAATTCCAAGGACTCCATGTAAACAGGTGATCAACGAGTGGTCAAATGCTTAAACACTGTGATCACTGATAAAAAGAGGCTATCGCTCGATGTAACGAGCGATAGACATTATCCCCTGCGGAAGCATCTGCATACAATGAGACTCCATAACGGATCCATTATGTGCAGATTGTGTGGCGAGGAGAAAGAAACATTCAGCCGCATTATCTTTGACTGCGAACCTCAAGGTTACAGCAGATACAGGATATTCGGTGCATTTCATCCTGAATATTTGAACCTTCAGGAAGACCTGACAAGCAAGCTCCTGGCTATTACCAACATATGGGAGAAGCTAATCTCGTCGGACTGAAGTAGAAGTGGGAGCACAATAGACCATAAGGTCGAAGTGCAATACTTTTTAGACTCCAAGATATATCTATATATCTATCTATCTACAAAATCATGAAAATCAACATATCATCGTCGTTCGAAGTACAACACATTGACTCTGGTGTCACATTACCCATATAAAACCCTATTTGTCAACTTAGTTTTATTTTATAAGAGACGCATTTTATTATTATTAAATATTTTGTTATTGGCATGAGTCATTAGTTCATGAAAATTTTTTCGATTATCAATCAATTCTTGCTCAATAATTTTTCTATAATGATACCTTCAATTGCAGTAATCTCTCTTGCACATCTATTTCAATTTGTTAATTATGTATTATGTTCTGAAGTTATGATTTGTTCGGAAGTCCTGTTTTTGTTCGGTTTTGGTTCTAGAATTAATTTAAAAAAAAAAGGAATATAGGATAGAAATATAAAAAAAAAATTTTCTTCATCTCGATGTCGAAAAACTAAAAAAATTTTTATTTTATTTTTTTTACCTTAGTCCCTTACCTTAGTGGAATGTTACGAATTCAAGTCCATGAGTCGAACATTTTATTTAACATAAATATATTAAATTGCGCGGGACTAAATTTTCTAATATTCCGGTATTAAATTGTATTAATGCGCGGCTGGCCTGACTTTCTACCTCCGCGATAAACATTAAAATATATCCATCCGCGGTATCAGATATATTCCTGCACATACTAGTTTCCATGCGCACCTTCAAGTCAAGTGGTCTTAGATGAACTGTTCACGATCTAACACAATTTCTGAACGATATCCAGTATTCAAAGAACTCTCCAGAGCGTCTATTAAGCTCACCGCACACATCGTGTTATTAGTCTCCGAGGCAAGTTATACACATCACCGGTATCTAAAATCGTTTGAGCGATGATGTAGCAGAGATGTATCTTTGATTGAACTGATGTAATGGAAACCATTTTGGAATAAAAGCCGAATTATGATATATCAACTGCGTATTGGAGTCAATAAGCGAATTATTGTATTGGGTACAGCGATGTGTAAGATCTATTACTCGATTTTTTAACTTAAATTCTTTTTTTTTTCTCTTCTCAATTCTGTTTATTCACGTGCACAGTGCTATATAAGGAAAAACATTAATTTGGTATTATAATTTTTTTTACGATTATTTTTATTTCGTAATCGTCAATCATTTTTTTTTTAATGAGATTTTTCGATTCCTTGTTTCAATTCCGAAATATACGGTAATTATGCTACCTTGTTTGTAAAAGGGTTGTGTTATATTTATTTTGGGATGACGTTCCCACAATAGATAGTCTAGCTGGCAATTACATTTTTAACATTAATTGTCGCTTTTTTTTTCCTTATGTTTCCAATATTTAATTTACCAAATTAATACTTTTCGTTTCTCGTTTGAGCCACGCGTTATTTACTAATTCTATTATGTTTTGAATAAAAGTTTATTCCCTTTATCAAATTCAACATGATGAAATATTTCTAGTTACTTAAGGAAGTCCAATTTCAATTTCAAAATTAAGTTTATATTTATCCATGCTTGTATTGCAAAAATTAATTATACCTATTACAACTTATGCATATTCCCATTTTCGATTGGTTGATATTCCTTCTTTAGGTTTTTTTAATTTACATCGTTCAAGTCAGTCTTTTTCTAAATTTTGGAAATATGAATGATGTTGTTTGGTTTCCTATTTAAAACTTGTATGTTTTGAAAAATATGTTTTTCTATTTAATTTTAAAATGGCGTACAAACGTACATTAGAGTAATTATTTATGTTAATCTTATAATGTTAATTATTTTTACTAATACTAAGTTGTACCTTAATATAATATAAATGGGAACATTTAATAATTTGTCAAATTTCTTGTTAGTTGAAACCTGTTGAAATTTTTTTTTATCAGTCATCTATTAAAAAATTGTTTGTTAAAACCAGTTTACTTATTATTCATAAATTTTATTACTTCAGATTATTTCTAAATCGATGGACGACGTGATTTGATTCGTTATGCGGCTGTATGATAAAATTACTTTACATAGAATGTAGATGCTAATCGATTAGGATCGGACGCTAATAATTCGGGGGAATCCTAACCCTTTTATATTTGAGTACATTACAGCTGACTCATCACTAGTTAGACTTCTATGGGCCAAGCACGCGAAACTGTCGATTTCTGTTAATATAAACTTTCATTGAATGCAGTCAATTAGTTTGTAGCGGAGTCAAAACAAAAATATATTTTAATATTTTAGACATCTTTGTTTATTCAACGACAAGTTCCTCGTCTTTATTAATTCACTTCAAGTTAATTAAACTCGACCTGAGTTTAATTTTTTATTTTTATTTTTTGAAACCTTCAGTTAATAGTTTTGTTAAAACTTTTTTTGTTTCACAGCCATTCTTGTGTTGTGACCATGTTAGGTTCTTTTGAAAGTTTGGAATCTTTTCTTATGTAAGACCATAGATATTTGCCGTCATATTTCAAATAGTTTATTCACTCATTGATTTGGGTTCTTTCCGCCTCTTCATTCCTGTTCCTATTTCCTTCCTTAACAACTTTCATGCTTCTTCCGACAAATTATATCCATTCATTAAAAATTTTAACTGATTTTTCCAATGAATAGTTTTTGGTCATTGATTTGATGCCTATTTTGTACAGTTCCGACTCAGAAGAAGTTAGTTCCATGTCGAGCTCCTGTTTTCTATTTTTTATCCATTTATATTTACTTATTCATGTACCATTCACTTTTTCAGTATTGCTCTTGTGGAAGTTATCATACGTCACTTCTATAGGAAAGTGTTGAGATACTACTTGTTCACCGACTTGCATATCTGTTGATTCTACAATACCTCCTGTTATCATTACATAGTCTATCACACTTTTCCCATTTTTTGTTTTAAAGGTCCAATTTGCATTACTATCTCCAGATGTGCGTCCATTTAAAATTGTAAGGGTTAAGCTTGCACAAAATGCTAAAAGCTTTTTTTCATAAGAATTAACTACTTTATCTAGACTTGTTCTATGTTTAATTACACTGCTTCCTTTGTATCATCCCATTTCAAATTTTCTCTTATTCTTGCGTTGTAGTCCCCTCCTAAAATTATATCCGAGTTTGGATAGTTTTAAAAAAATGTTATAATTTCTTCTTCCAGTTTTTCTTGAAGATTATTTTTACACTGTTTACTATATTCAGGTGGCCAATACACAACATCTATTATGATATTTCTGTCCTTTAAACTTCTTTTTAAATAGCAATACATCCAGAATTTCTTCCTCGATTGAATAACCGTTTTCCACATTTCATAATACAATTAAGTCCTTCAAGTTCTATTGATTTTTCATTAGATGACCACGTTTTCACTAAACTTAAAATATAAATTTTTTTTAAATAATCTATAGTATCAAAATTGTTTAACTTAGAGAATAGTATTAGTTAACTCTTCTCTATTCCAAAAAACTATATTAAAATTATTTCATATTATTCACATACATTATATTTTTTATCATTTATTATACTTAAGTTGGTTTTTGCTACTTTGAAAGTAGAGGAAATTTTGAAATTCTTTGCACTTCTCTGCTTTTTTTGTATTAAGGCTGAATTCTGCTTGCTTGAACATCCTCTTCATGCTCCGGCTTATTACTTTTCTTGTTTGTATTTAATTGCTCTTTTCTTTTATATATATATATATATATATATATATATATATATATTTATATATATATATATATATATATATATATATATATATATATATATATATATATTTATATATATATATATATATATATATATATATATATATTTATATATATATGTATATATAAATATAGACTAAGGTTATAAACTTAATTGAAAATAGCAACCAATTTAATTGCTTAAATACCCGGTATATACTAAATTTTATATATAAAAAGTTCTGTCAAAAGTTATTTATTTAAAAAAAATGAACATTTTTGTCTTTTTTCAATCTCTTTTACATATCGAGTACTGGATTTACGCCTACCTAAGAAGAACACATGAAGTAATTCACATAGAGTTTGCGAAATTACTTTTTCCCATACTAAAATAAAATACATAATACAATTACATTTTTGTATCATACTAATTGTGTTTACTATAAATCAAATTAAAATTTTTGTACTCATTCAGTCTTGAAAAAATTTATTTGTTAACTTAATTTTTATTCGTTATGTTCAAATTTTGTTACATTATTATTATTAATATTATTGTAATAATTGTTGTAATGTCTTAATTTGTAACTTTAAAATAAATAAATATTCAAGTTTAATTATTAAAATGTATTACAACTCAAACAACGTACAATTTAAATAACACAACGATTCAAGAGGAATTCTTCAAGAGGAATTTAAAATGTAATATAAATGTAGATTCAAGAGGAATTTAAAATGTAATACGTCGAAAACCATACAAACAAAAGTTAAATATAGAAATTCAGGGCTCCATCTCTTGTTTTTAATACGAGAAAACTAAGTGGTGGTCTGGTTAGAACAAGGTAAAGATTTTCAGTCGCATCGAATTCGTAAGGAAACATAAAAAAATTATCGAACCAAATTGGTGAGCTTACAAAAGAATTGTTGGTCGCGAAAAAATTGGCATTCTTACCAGGATCAAACACGTCTTTGGAAAAACTAAAATTATTTTGTTTTTATACGAACATTATCACTTTATAGCTTAAAAAACTTACCAGGTCAAGATGGTGCTTGTATAGCTACATCAATATTGCAATAGCAACAACTGGTACAGTCAAAGCAGTTCGAATTCAGTACAGGTCAAGACGCAGCAATAGGCAAACTTGTATGATAAGCGAATAGGTAATTTTACTTCTGCTGCTACCAAAAAATATTTTTTATATTTTTTATTCACGATGGTTGATTTCTGTCAAAATCCATCTTGTAATAATTCTCCTGAACCTGAAATTTCCTAAGACGATATTTCAATTACTGAATCCAAAAAAAATCCAATATCTCGCACAAATAATATAATGGCAATCCAGCCGAATTACAAATTTTTTTTACAAAACTTCGTGTCAGCGTAT
Organism: Nineta flava; assembly: GCA_963920215.1. Lineage (NCBI taxonomy): Eukaryota > Metazoa > Arthropoda > Insecta > Neuroptera > Chrysopidae > Nineta > Nineta flava. Next base: position 13,482,900 of record OY986044.1, on the reverse strand, counting down.
TAAAATTAATAATTTAAATCCAAATCACAAAACCGATATAAATTCCAATATTAAAACAAAAATGAAGGGAATAACTGAAGGAACAATTACTTCATTCGCACTTCTCTCAATCCACATGACTAAAAATTATCATAAATTTCATCATTACTTCCATTTAATAGATAGTGCCAATGTACCATATGACGGAATTTTGGGCACAGATTTTGTATCAAAACATAATGCGATTTTTAACTACAAAAGTAATGCAATTCATTTAGATTCCGTACTAGTTTTTTATGTTAAAATTAAATCCGACCAAAAACATAAATGGAAGAAAGGGCCGAGTTTTCGGAAAAATCCTTAATGTAATAGTTCCTTCTTAAAAATTGATGATATGAGAGTAAGGACCGAGCTGATTACAAAGTAAATAGCTCTAGACTTCATATAATAGTTGCTTCTTAAAAAGTGATGATATGGAAGAAAGGGCTGAGCTATTTACAAAGTAAATAGCTATAGACTTCATATAAGAGTTGCTCTTTAAAAAGTGATGATATCCCATTAAAGAGCCGAGCTATTTACAAAGTAAATATCTCGGTAAACTATTAACTAATTGCTCTTTAAAAAGTGATGATATCCCATTAAAGAGCCAAGCTATTTACAAAGTAAATAGCTCGGTAAACTATTGACTAAAAAAATTAATGAGGGGAAAATTGGTTAAATGTAAGAAAAGATTTTGTTGAAATTTATTTCGTAAGTTTTCCCTTAGTATGTTTTTAAAATTTTATAACGCGGCAAGTTTTAAAATATTTGAAATCATCAGAAAAAATAACTTGCCGCGTTTTAAAGAAGCAGCTATTATATGGAGTCTAGAGCTATTTACATTGTAAATAGCTCGGTCCTTACTCTCATATCATCACTTTTTAAGAAGGAACTATTACATTAAGGATTTTCCCGAAAACTCGGCCCTTTCTTACATTTATGTTTTTGGTCGGATATCAATTCTTTTTGAAAGGCTTAAATATACGAAGCCGAAGGATTCGCACAAAACGCTACGCGTTTTGTTACTCTTCACGTATGCTTCGCGTTTTTTTACGTTTCGCGATACTTTACTCTTTTTAGATTCACATATACAAAGGAGACCGTTTCGCGTTATATAACGTCAACTGGCTCTGCTCGCTTTTTGAAAGGCTCAACCATCAATATAGTATGGTTGTTATATAATAATGGTGACAATGAGAAATCAAACCCTTTAAAACAAAAAATTCAAAATCGGTTCATAAATGATGGAGTTCTGACGTAAAACAATTAATTGTGTAACACTTGTATGTTTATTGTATAGAATCTCATATATGTTAGGTATTGACCAATAGTATAATAGAAATATCTTAGAAATTCTCTACCAAATGCAAAAAACCCCATCTTTCTACCATGAATAGAACTTAAGGGGGTTGTTTTCCCATCTTTTTAGAGAGTGGGAGGAAAAGTTTTAAGTTTTTCTAATTACCTTCTTAATTTGTAGCTATTAAGCGTCGAATGCAAAAAACCCCACCTTTTTAGCATGTATAGAAGAAAAAGGGTGCTTTAAGGGGTGTTTTTTCTATTTGTGAATGGTTGCGATTGGAAAATTTACTCTAATAAAATAATGTTGTTAATTTAATCCTGTTCCACGTTGAATAATAAAAACCCGTTCTTTCTAACATGAAAAGAAGTGAAAAGGGCAGTTTTAGGGGTGTTTTTCCTCTTTTTGGGGATAGCGATGTAGGTTATGAAATTTTCGTGGTATTCTGTTAATTTGACTTTATTTTGGGTCGATTAGTGAAAATCCCATCTTTCTGCCATGAATAGAAGTTAAAAGGGTAGAATCGATGAAAGTTTTTAAGTTTTTTGAATAACCTTCTTAATTTGTAGCTGTTTAGCGTAGAATATAAGAAACTGCATGTTCCTAGCATGTATACAAGAAAAGGGGTAGTTTTAGGGTTGTTTATCCCATTTGCGAAGGGTAACGATGGAAAAATTTACGTTTTTAAAATAATCCTATTATTTTAAACCCATTCCACGTCGAACGAAAAAAGCCTGATCTTTCTTACATTAATAGAAGTAAAAAAGCCAGATTAAGGGGTGTTTTTCCCATTTTAGGTAATCCGATGTAGGTAATAAATTTTTCAAAGTAAGCTGTTAATTTGACTTAAAAAAAAATCCCATTTCTCTAACTAGAATCGAAGTGAAATGGCAATTTTACGGGTGTTTTCCTTATTTTCGGGAGGGGGAAGGGAGTAGCAATGAAATTGTTTAAAGCATTCTGTTAACTTGACTTTATTTCGGGTCGGTTGGTGAAAATCCCATCATGTCAGCATGTAAAGAACTGTATTTTTGGGGGATGTTTTTCGATTTTCCGAGAGGTTGTAATGAAAAGTTTTAAATTTTTCGAATAAACTTCCTAATTTGTAGCTATTTAGTGTTAAATGGAAAAAACCTCATTTTTCTAGCATGTATAGAAGGAACGGGGTTGTTTTACGGGTGTTTTTCGCGATTTCGAAGGGTTGTGATGGAAAAATTTACCTTTTTTCAAATAATTCTGTTATTTTGAACCTGTTTCACGTCGAATGCAAAAAACCGTATCATTCTAGCGTGAATAGAAGTGAAAAGGTCAGTTTTAGGGATGTTTTTCCCATTTTCGGGGGGGGGGGGTTTGCGATGGTGGTAATGAAGTTTTCTGTTAATTTGACATTATTTCGGGTCTATTGGTGAAAATTCCATCTTTCTAGCATATAAAGAACAGAAAAACCATATTTTCTAGCATGAGTCAGTCACTTTCAGCTTTATAGTATAACAAAAATTTTTGCAAATGTCCATCGATCATAGCTAATAGATGTCGACACATATATATATATATATATATATATATATATATATATATATATATATATATAAATATATTTATGTGCCTGTAATCACTCTGGCGGTGATTACAGAATGGACCATAGGGTTGAAGTGTAATAGTTTTTACCCCGATATTAATCAATAATCAATCAATTACTTTGTTAATAAACAGACAAAAAAGACACTTTTTATTTATGTTTTCTACAAAGTAGTTTACTTATATACATATATAAATGGCAATTTATATAACTATAATTTAATTGCCAAATTTTTAAATCTACGAAAAACATTAATTAGGGGTAAATTGTTTAAATGTCAGAAAAAATTTGGTTGAAATTTATTACGTAATAAGTTTTCTTAAAGTTAAATTTCTGGAGTATGTTTCTAAAATTTTGTATACCGCGGCAAGTTGTTTAGCGAATTTCCTGAAAGGAAATAAAATAGTGACCGCTAGAAAGTGATTTATGTATCTGAAGGAAATTCGCTCGATGATGAAGCAGGTCCTGCGTAGTTTTTGATGATTTCAAATATTTTAAAACTTACCGCGTTATAAAAAAAATTTTAAATTATAAAATTTTAAAAACATACTAAAAAAAACTTACCAAATATTATTTCAACCAAATTTTTTTTTACATATAATCAATTTACCCCTAATGATACCAAGAAAACTCGTATTATACCACGTCATTTACAATTAGCAATTCGTAATGATGAAGAATTAAATAAATTATATCTGGTGTAACAATTGCCCATGGTGGTGTATTACCAAATATACAAGCAGTGTTATTGCCAAAGAAAACTAAAAAGAAATCGTAAATTATATACATTGGATTATTGATAATAATATTCATCGATCATAGGCCTTATTAAAAGGCCACAAATTTATGTGAAATAAGAGTGAAATATTTTTATTAAAATAATTATATAAAATTTAGTATATATAAGATGTTACTTGATTCGTTTCGATTATGACCTCTAAACTAATATATTTCTTCTTCTTCAGATAATTGATTATCAACGTAACAGTCTTTGAACAATCATATTCCACAACAACGTGCTGCATGCAATAGTTTTTGATATATATAACAAAGATAATAGTTTTGATATATGTAAAAACTGAAGTCATTAAAAATACAGATTTTACTGTCGTTAATGGCTATTTCGAATTCCTTCGAATGCCAATCGGTTTAACAAATGCACGTGCCACATTTAAAACTTTAATTAACGAAATTTTATTGAATAAATCTATGTGCTATCTTGACGAACTCATTATTCTTGGAAAAAGTTTAGCTGAACACATGGAATTATTAAAAAAAAGTGCTTCCAATATGGACAAATGTGAATTCCTTCAACAGGAATTAAAATATTTAGGCCATTAAGCCACAAAAACAAAAAAATTGAAAAATTTTTAATTTAAATGAACCGAAAAATATTAAATAGATTGATTCAAAATTTCTTAGATATCACTGGATATTACCGAAAGTTTATAAAAAATTACTGTGAAATAGCTAAACCCTTAACTAAACTACTAACGAAAAATTAAAACTTTATCTTTGATGAAATATCAATCATCATTTGGAACTTTTAAATCAAAAATAACTTCAGCACCAAATTTACAACATCCTGATGACAACAAAATGTTTTGGATCACCACAGACGCATCTAATATGGCACTAGGTAGGGTACTAACGCAATCCTTTAATGGTGTGTTACAAACTGAATACAACTACTCAACCATTGAAAAGGAATGATTGTTTATTTTAAAAACGATTAAAAACTTTCACCACTTTCTTTATGGTCGATAATTTCTGGTAAAAACTGACCACCGTCAGTTTTTGGCTCATTAGTTTGGCTCAATTCAGTCAAAGTTCAAACTAGTACACTTGTACGATGGAAACTTAAACTTATGAACTATCAATACAAAATAAATTATACAACAGGTAAAACAAATTACGCCGTCGACACTTTTTTCGCCCAGTATTTATTTATTAGTATTTATTTAAAATCATCCTTTTTAAATTTTAAAACACAACCATTATAAATATAATAATACCATGTACTAAAAAATTTCATATTAATAACACTTTAAAAACATTTATTTTAAATAACTTTTCCATAAATGAAATTAAAATTTCAAACATTCGTCTTTTAAGAAAAGAAAATAATAATCAAAGCATAATCTTAATAATTCTAAAAGATAAAGAAAATAATAAAGTTCATCAAAACCTTTTATATGAAACAATAGATAAAGCAGTAATTTCATCTGACTTCAACATGCATGGACTTAAATCTTATAGATAAGTCCATTAATACAAAATATCTAAACAATTTACTTTTAAATCACTTTAACAATAATATCGAAAAGATAATAATAAAAACATAAACTACAGCACCCTCTCAAGATAAAATTTAAAACATTAAAAAACTAACTAAATATCTCAAACGAAGAAGATATGAAGAAACAGAATCGATTCCATCTACCTCCAAAAAAAATAATGTCAAAGCTATCTCGATACTAATCGAAAATGAACCATCTGAGGAAGAAGTATCCACAACCTTAATCCGAACAGATGAAGAAAAGAAAAAACTTTTACAAGAATTCCACAATTCATCCTTCAGAGAGGTCATCTAGGTATCACAAGGACATACAATGAACGTCGCCAAAAATACTTTCGGGAAGGTATGAAAGCGTATGTTAAAAATTATATAGAGTTGCCATGCATACTCGTCAAAAGGCTTAATTATCTAATTCAAACAAGGCGCCCATGGTTATCACCACTACAGTGGAAAATTTTAACGATGAAATTTCAATGAATTTTGTTGGTCCAAATTTATATCAAAATGGTAACAAATTTATTTGAACCATACAAGATCATCTCACGAAACATCTACAAGCTTTTCCAATGTCGTCAGATAGGAAAGCATAAACAACAGTCATTTTCTTTCTATCTTTCAGTCTGAAAGAGCTGCCCCCCCCTTTCTCTTTGACATGCGAAATTACAATATTGTTATCATTTATTGTTCTAATTTATTCACATTTGAGAAAACCATTTTTGCAACATCCATTCCGACGCTGTTGGAAATATTTTCTCCACAACCTCTTATAAATGCTCAAATTTTTGTATTCAATATGGTGGAATGGCGTGAGAAAAATTAAAGACTCCAAGTGTAAGCATATTTTTTGAGTTGAGGGTATGAATACACATTGTGCTACAGAGCAATCTCTAGAATTTGCCTTCCTTTGTAGCCCGACATCGCAAACATGGAACTTTACCCGAATCCTATTGATTGAACAGGAAAATTTGGTACCATAAATCAGCAATTTTTATCAGCTTGAATAGATTTGAAATTTTGTCCCCGATTATGTACCTGAGCTCAAAATTCAGAAATTCGAAATGACATACTAAAATTAAATAAACGGTTATGTTACTTAGGGATTTTTGGAGTCGCTACTTTAAAATCATGTACTTTCAAATCCTTTTGGGCATAGCTTCGGGAATTGTTAATTGCTACAAGGGTAATAGTAGGTTGGTGCAACTCTTAATATTATTAATTCTTTTTTCTTTTTTTTTCAAGGCTGAGCCCGATTAGTGTACCGCACGGACACAGTCAAGTGACGGTTAACTGTTTTTTATTTTTTGTTTTTGTCTGTCATGTGAACCAGAGAATATGTGTGAGTGTGCGTGTATATTTGTAAGGGTGTTGGTGTTCTTGTAGTGTGTATAAATGTATGTATGTTTATTATGTTCTGCGACATTATTATTAATATTATTATTTTGCATTAAAAAAAATTGTTATCTACTTCTTGTTTGCATGTTTTTTTTAATAACTGTTTCCAATTTCTTTTTATACCCAGTATATTTGTAAATATACAAGGTATATTAAGTTTAGTCCCGACTTTGTAACGCTAGAAAATATTAATCCTTGACAAAAATGCTTCACCAAGGTATACATAAAATGGCCTAATTCGGCCTTTTTCACATGTCCGTCCGTCTGTCCGTCTGTGAAGCGGATAACTCAAAAACGAAGAGAGATAACGAACTGAAAATTTTTGTGTGTATTCTAGACCAAAAAAGTAAGATCAAGTTCGTTAATGGGCAAAACCGGAACGTGTTTCCCCCCGCTAGGGGGGAAAAATTATATCTTTGAAACCATAGGAGATAGAAAAAAAATTTTTTCATAAACTCAACAGTTTTCTCAAAATTTGTCCTCAAAGATGAAAAAAATGAGAAATACAATTGACAGGCGAATGAAGGCATGGTCTCCATGGACCCGTAGGTCTACATAACAACTATACATACTATTTTTATACCCTGTATATGTAAATATACAAAGTATATTATGTTTAGTCCCGTCTTTGTAACGCTTGAAAATAGTAATCCTTGACAAAAATGCTTCACATAGATATTCATAAAATGGCCTAATTCGGCCTTATTCGTCTGTCCGTCCGACTGTGAACACGATAACTGAAGAACGAAAAGAGATAACGAGCTCAAAATTTTTGTGTGTGTTTTAGACCAAAAAAGTAAGTTCAAGTTCGTTAATGGGCAAAATCGGAACGTGTTTCTCCTCGCTAGGGTGGAAAATTTATATCTTTGAAACCATAGGAGATAGAAAAAAAATTATAAACAAAAAATCTTCTTCTCTTTAAAATAAACAACTTTTGTTTGAAAACTTTTTTCATTAACTCAACAGTTTTCTCAAAATTTGTCCTCAAAGATGAAAAAAATGAGAAATACAATTGACAGGCGAATGAAGGAATGGTCTCCATGGACCCGTAGGTATACATAACAACTATACATACTATTTTTACACCCTGTATATGTAAATATACAAAGTATATTATGTTTAGTCCCGTCTTTGTAACGCTTGAAAATATTAATCCTTGACAAAAATGCTTCACAAAGGTATTCATAAAATGGCCTAATTCGGCCTTATTCGTCTGTCCGTCCGACTGTGAACACGATAACTGAAGAACGAAAAGAGACAACGAGCTGAAAATTTTTGTGTGTGTTCTAGACCAAAAAAGTAAGGTTGAGTTCGTTAATGGGCAAAATCGGAACGTGTTTCCCCCGACCAGAGGGGAAAAATTATGGTTTTGAAACCGTAGGAGATAGAAAAAAAATTTGTTAACAAAAAATCTTCTTCTCTTTAAAATAAACAACTTTTGTTCGAACACTTTTTTCATAAAGTCAACCGTTTTCTCAAAATTTGTGCAAACATTACATACATCAAATAGTATTGTTATACCCAGTATATTTGTAAATATACAAGATATATTATGTTTAGTCCCGACTTTGTAACGCTAGAAAATATTAATCCTTGACAAAAATGCTTCACCAAGGTATTCATAAAATGGCCTAATTCGGCCTTTGTCACATGTCCGTCCGTCTGTCCGGCTGTCCGTCTGTTCGTCTGTGAAGCGGATAACCCAAAAACGAAAAGAGATATCTAGCTGAAAATTTTTGTGTGTGTTCTAGACCAAAAAAGTAAGGTCAAGTTCGTTAATGGGCAAAATCGGAACGTGTTTCCCCCCGCTAGGGGGGGAAAATTATATCTTTGAAACCATAGGAGATAGAAAAAAATTTGTAAAAAAAAATCTTCTTCTCTTAAAATAAACAACTTTTGTTCGAAAACTTTTTTCATAAAGTCAACCGTTTTCTCAAAATTTGTGCAAACATAACATACATCAAATAGTATTGTTTTTATGTTTATTTTAGTTTTGTTAACCAGGTGTATATATAAGGTCAAGGTTTAAGTGATTTTCTTTTTCAAAAAAATAGTTGGTCTCAGTTAGTAGGTCAAAATAGTGAGAACGGATTTTGCAGAAACTTTTGCAAAAAGTTTATTCAATTCAAAGGTCCATCTGTCTTATCAAAAATCATCTATAAAATTTTTATACATCATATACACACGTATACATTTATAAACATGTATATATATATATATATATATATATATATATATATATATATATATATATATATATATATATATATATACATAAATATATATACATACATATATACATATATATATATATATATATATATATATATATATATATATGTATATATATATATATATATATATATATATATATATATATATATATATATATATATATATATATATATATATATATATATATAAATATACATATCGATATATATCGCTACTTACGCGACTTTCTAACGCTGCATCGGCTCTTGATTCGCGTTGATGGACTAACGCTTTGCGTTTACCAACTAGATTTACTAGCGCTTCGCGTTAACTTACTTACGCTCAGCGTTAACTTGCTTACGCTCCGCGTTAACTTCCTCTCGTAATCTAGTGCTGTGTATCGACTGACGCTTCGCGTCAGGTAACTCTTTGCGTAATATAACTTACGCGTGCTTTCGCTTCGCGTTAACTATCGCTACGATTTAACTAACTTTTCACGTTTACTTTAAGTATTAACAATTTGCGTGAAATGACGCTTCGCGTTCAATCACAAATGATTCGCTTTGAATAACTATCGCTTCTCATTGACCAACGCTTCGCGTTGGCTGACTTACGGTTCGCTTTAGCTTACGTTTAGTGTTGGTTAATGCTTTGCGTTGGTTAACGATTTGCTTGAAATCTCGCTTCACGAATCACGGGCGCTTTGCTTTGCATAACTCACGCTTCACATTGACCAACGCTTCGCGTTGGATGTTTTACAGTTCGCTTTAGCTTACGTTTCGCGTCGATTTACTAACGTTTCGCGTTTACCTGTCACTTCCTATTGACTAACGTTTCTGATTGACCAACGCTTCGCGTTGATTAATGCTTTGCGTTAATTAACGATTCGCGTGAAACAACGCTTCGCGTATCACCAACGTTTCGCTTTGAATAACTTATGTTTCTTAGTAACCAATGCTTTGCGTTGGCTGACTTACGGTTCGCTTTAGTTAACGTTTCGCTTTAGTTAACGCTTTGCGTTTTCCAACGCTTCGCGATGATTGAATAACGCTTCGCGTTGAGTTAACACTTTCTATTGACTAACGATTCTCATTGACCAACGCTTCGCGTTGGCTGACTTACAGCTCGCTTAAGGTTACAGTTTGCGTTGGTTAACGCTTTGCGTTTACTAACGCTATGCTTCGATTAACTAGCGTTTCGCGTTAACTTGCTTACGCTCAGCGTTAACTTGCTTACTCTCCGCGTTAACTTCCTCTCGTAATCTACTGCTGTGTATCGACTGACGCTTCGCGTCAGCTTACTCTTTGCATAATATAACTTACGCGTGCTTTCGCTTCGCGTTAACTATCGCTTCGATTTAACTAACTTTTCACATTAGTTTAAGCATTAACAATTCGCGTGAAATCACGCTTCGCGTTGAATCACAAACGATTCGCTTTGAATAACTATCGCTTCTCATTGACCAATGCTTCGCGTTGGCTGACTTACAGTTCGCTTTAGCTTACGTTTCGCGTTGTCTAATGCTTTGCGTTGGTTAACGATTTACTTGAAAACTCGCTTCGCAAATCACTGGCGCTTTGCTTTGCAAAACTCACGCTTCACATTGATCAACGCTTTGCGTTGGCTGTCTTACGGTTGGCTTTAGCTTTCGTTTCGCGTTGATCTAACACTTCCTATTGACTCACGCTTCTCTTTGACCAACGCTTCGCGTTGGCTGACTTACGGCTCGCTTGAACTTACGGTTGGCGTTGGTTAACGGTTTGCGTTAATTAACGATTCGCGTGAAATCACGCTTCGCGAATCACCAACGTTAATCAACTAACGATTTTCATTAACCAACGCTTCGCGTTGGTTGACTTACGTTTTGCTTTAGCTGAAGTTTCGCGTTGGTTAACGCTGTGCGTTGGTTAACGGTTCGCTTAAATTCTCGCTTCGCGAATCACTGACGCTTCGCTTTGCATAACTAACGCATCACATTGGCCAACGCTTCGCGTTGGCTGACTTACGGTTCGCTTCAGACTACGTTACGCGTTGACCTAACGCTTCCTATTGACCAACGCTTCTCATTGACCAACGCTTCTCATTGTTCAACGCTTCTCATTGACCAACGCTTCGCGTTAGTTAACTTACGGTTCGCTTTAGATTGCGAGTCGCATTGGTTAACGCTTTGCGTTTACAAACGCTATACGTTGGTTTACTAACACTTTGCGTTGGCTGACATACGGTTCGCGTTAACTTACGTTTCGAGTTGATTCATGCTTGAATCACTTCGCTTTGGATAGCTAACGCTTTTCATTGGCCAACGCTTCGCGTTGGCTAACTTACGGTTCACTTTAGCTTACGTTTCGCGTTGGTAAAGGCTTTGCTTTTACCTACCACTTCCTATTAACTAACGCTTCGCGTTGGCTAACTTACGGTTCGCTTTAGCTTACGTTTCGCGTTGGTTAACGCTTTGCGTTGTTTAACGATTGTCGTAAAATTACGCTTCGCAAATTACCCATGCTTCACTTTGAATAACTAACGCTTCTCACTAACCAACGCTTCGCGTTGGCTACCTTACGATTCGCTTTGGCTTTCGTTTCGCTTTGCGTTTACTAACGCTTCGCGTTGATCTAACACTTCCTATTGACTAACGCTTCACATTGACCAACGCTTTGCGTTGGCTGACTTACGGCTCGCTTAAGCTTACGAATCGCGTTGATTAACGCTTTGCGTTGATTAACGATTCGTGTGAAATCACGCTTCGCGAATCACCGACGCTTCGCTTTGAATAACTTACGATTCTCATTAACCAACGCTACGCGTTGGCTGACTTACGGTTCGCTTTAGCTTACGTTTCGCGTCGATTTACTAACGCTTCGCGTTGACCTGACACTTCCTATTGACTAACGCTTCTGATTGACCAACGCTTCGCGTTGGTTAACGCTTTGCGTTACCAACGTTTCGCTATGAATAATTTTCGTTTCTCACTTACGGTTCGCTCTAGCGAACGTTTCGCGATGGTAAACGCTTTGCGTTTACTAACGCTTTGCGTTGATTTAATAACGTTCCGCGTTGACTTAACACTTCCTAATGACTAACGATTATCATTGACCAACGCTTCGCATTGGCTGACTTACGGCTCGCTTTAACTTACAGTTCGCGTTGGTAAACGCTTTGCGTTTACCAACGCTATGCGTTGATTTACTAGCGCTTCGTGTTAACTTCCTTACGCTCAGCGTTAACTTGCTTACGCTCAGCGTTAACTTGCTTACGCTCCGCGTTAACTTCCTCTCGTAATCTAGTGCTGTATATCGACTGACGCTTCGCGTCAGCTAACTCTTTGCGTAATATAACTAACGCGTGCTTTCGCTTCGCGTAAACTTTCGCTACGATTTAACTAACTTTTCACGTTTACTTTAAGCATTAACGATTCGCGTGAAATCACGCTTCGCGTTGAATCACAAACGATTCGCTTTGAATAACTATCGCTTCTCATTGACCAACGCTTCGCGTTGGCTGACTTACGGTTCGCTTTAGCTTACGTTTAGCGTTGGTTAACGCTTTCCGTTTACCAACGCTTTCCGTTGATTTACTAAATCTGAGCGTTGACTAACTTATCAAGTCGCCTAACGGCTCGCGTTGACCAACGCTTTGCGTTAACAGTCGCTTCGCGTTGATTAACTCAATTATATAACTCAATATTTAAATATATTAAAATCGCAAGAACATTAATATAAATTTTTTTAAATGCAAGAACATTTTTACTGTTTCAATATTAATTATTAACACAAAACAAACATTTACAAATAGTTCATATTTTATAAACATTGAATAGCAGAAATATTAACAATTCAAACATTGATATACAACTCAGTATATACTGGGTATTCAAACAATTAACTCAGTTAGTTGTTACATTACTTGTTCAATTTGAGTACGACACAAACTAAAACATGATCCATCCGCAAAAGATGCAGATTTATGAATTTCTCAATATCGAGAACTTTCAAATGTTGGTCATTGGATAGGGAATAGTTCATTGTTACAGGACTACGGAAAGGTCGGACCACGTTTTGTTTTTGCAAAAGTTTAACCCATTTCCTAGCACAAGCGATATATTATATTTTTTTATCATCGAGATTTTTAAAATTTTGAAAACGGCACAATATTGACCTCGTCACGATGTAGATTTGACTTTTATGAAAATTTTTATTTTATTTTTTAAATTTTGGTCATTGCTTAGGGGACTATTCATTGTTACAGGACTAAGGGCATGCTAGTCTAGTCTTCGGGAGTTTGAACCGATATCCAATACAACTTTCCAGTACAAGTGATAGGCTTAAAAAATAACTTTTTGGATTCTTTTAATTCTGTTTTTTCCAAAATATTTGTTTGCGTTTATTCTATTATTTTTAAACTAAATACGGCAAAAGTTAGCACAAGATGAGCAAAACTATTATTATCGCTTTAATATTATAACAAAACTATTATTATCGCTTTATTGAAGTTGCGGCTGACTAAAGAAACCTATTCACTATGTGATATTGAAGCAAGCAGGTTGCTAGCGATGAAATTTCTCAAATCGCCTAGTTAGTGGACTAAGCAATCAGATTGCAACAGTTTTTAATTAACGATACAATATTTTAATGGAGGTTCCGGTCGGTTAATTTGGATGTGGCTTACGGCAATCTGAGACAGATTAGCGATTGGTTGCGTAGTACATGGACGATTGCAATCAGATCACTAGACCTCCCAGATATAAGCATGTACAGATAGACAGATAGATATATCTTGGGGTCTAAAAAGTATTGCACTTCGACTATAAAGTCCATTGTGCTCCTTCTTCTACTTCAGTCTGACGAGATTCGCTTCTCCCATATGTTGCCAACGGCCAGGAGCTTGCTTATAAGATCTTCCTGAGGGTTCATATATTCGGGATGAGATGCACTGAATATCTTATATCTGCTGTAACCTAGAAGTTCGCAGTCAATGGTAATGTGGCTGGATGTTTCTTCCTCTTTGCCACACAATCAGCACACAATGGACCCGTTATGGAGTGCCATATTGTGTATATGTTTCCGCAGGGGATTGTGCAGTTGCATCTTATTCAGCTTCAGTGCATCGAGAGATAGCCTCTTGGTTGCATTCCAAAGCATTATTTTCCCGAGCTTTTGCTGCGGTACATGTTCCCAGTCATCACGGTGTTTAGCATTTATCCACACGATGATCACCTATTTATATGCAGTCTTTGGAATTCCAAACATAGGCTCGGGGCCTATGAAGGGTATTCTGACTCCCTTCTTTGCTAAAGTATCTGGTTTTTCATTTCTTTCGAAACCACTGTAACACAGCATCCAGATCAATTTAACATTGTTCCGTTTTGCCAGATCCAGCAGTTCCTCCAGACAATCAGTGACTGCCTTTGAGGTGACATCAGTTCCAGGCTTTTAGAGCAGCATGACTGTCCGATAGAATACATACGTTCTGGTTTATGTAACCTCTACGTAGGTCCTCACGGATGCAAGCCAATATGACGTAGACTTCTGCTTGAAAGGCTGTGGCATATTTCCCCAGGTTGAAGCTTATGTTTGCTTTGGAGTCTTTCACCGTATTTTTCTACCCCGCTCCCTTCTTCAGTTTTGTATCCGTCAGTATACTAGATGATCCCTTTCTTGAGATAGGGTGGATTTCCTTCCGTCCACATGTCCCTATCACAGATCTCAGTGAAAGTTTTTGGGAAGAGTAGAAAAAAAGGGGTCCGAGATAATTGATGGTTAATCTATGGTAGCTGTGGTTGTACTGCTTATGGATCCAGTAATATACAAATACACCAGTCTTTGGATCCTGGATAGCTTTGTACATGCTATTATTTGATTAACCTTTGGCCATCACACTAGAGCAGCATAGGTTATCATTGTCCTTACTGCTGTTGAGTACAACCAGTGTAAAATTTTGGGTTTTAGGATTAGGTTTTCCTTGAGATCTGTAATCTTTCACCGAAGAGGATGGGGGATTTTATTTTTCGTGTGAATGGAATTAGTGTGGTCTTACCAGGGTTTATTTTTAATCCCTGGGTGATACATCATGGATTGAATCCATGTGTGAATCTTAGAGCGTTTTGCATAATCTCCGAGATTGTGTTTTCACAGGGTCCATGGATTGAAATTATAATGTCGTCCGCATATCTCTGTGTGTAGTATCCTTCTTGGTTGAGGTTCATCAGTAGGCTGTTCACTGTCAGGATTCACATGAGTGGACATTCTTTGGTGGCTCTCACAGTGACAGACTCTCCAAGAAAAGAAGTTGATTGATTGATTGATTGATTAATATCGGGGTAAAAACTATTGCACTTTGACCCTATGGCCCATTAAGCTCCCCATTCTACCTCAGTTTGACGAGACTCGCTTCTCTCATATGTTGGCAATAGCCTGGAGCTTGCTTATCACGTCCTCCCGAAGGTTCATTCATACGGGGTGAGATGAACCGAATATCCTGTATCTTCTGTAATCCAGAGGTTCGCAGTCAACGATTATGTGGCTGGATGTTTCTTTCTCCTCACCACACAATCTGCACATAATGGAGCCGTTATGGAGTCCCATTGTGTGCAGATGCTTCCGCATGGGATAATGCCCGGTAATGAACCCGATAGCCCTCCGCAGTTGCATCCTGTTCGGCCTTAGTGCATCGAGAGATAACCTCTTCTCTACTTTCTACTTTCGACTATCTGAATAAAACCATGAACAAGGTAGAGGAGAAATTCGATGGATGAGAACCAAAGTGGTAGAAGATTGCCTGTTGAATGGACATAATACAGGGCAACCAAATTGCCTAGCAAGTCCACAGCAATCATAATGCTCAGATAGATAGATAGATTGTAGAGGCTACCCTGGACGGGCTGCACTTCGACCATAAGGTCCATTGTGATGCCTAAGGATGTGAGGATGTGAATGTAGTGGGAGGATTTTTGTGTATAGACTAGGAATGGGTAAGATATGCGGCTGCAGCCGACTATGATAGGAACTATGCCGATATTCATCTGGAATTCTTGAAGCAAACTGCAAAAAATCTTCTCAAGTATAGCCGGCTACGTCGTTCTTCTCCATACGCCGACAGTTTAGTGAACTAACCGCCCCTTTTTTTCTTAATAATTGACCAACTGCCAATGTCGGGATTCGAACCCATAACCTCCCAGTTTTCAGAGCATACTGCGCAGACATAACGCGGTAGACCACTTGGACTGGTAATCATAATGCTCAACTCGGTTCCTTGGTTCACTAGGCAATATTGTCTAGTGAATGGACCCCTTAAGAGCTGACAGTCAATGTTTTTCACATTCTGATCATCATTTTCTTTCAAATGACGTTTAATTCATTTAAAAAATATATAGTTGGAATTTATTTGAAAAAAATTAAATACACTTTATGTAATTGAGGAAAATTAATAACATATATACTGGGTTAAGTATACATATTAGGGCTAAATTTTGTTAGGCAATGTGGCTGTAATGTATTATCATTAATTGTTCATTTTAATCTAATTTTATTAAAAAAACTGATTCCTGTACATATAAGATACCGGGTCTCGTACTACTTTGAAAGGCTAATCAACATAAGGCTTTCAACTGAATATCGGGAAAAATGTAGAAAAGCGAGAAAGATTCGGGGTAAAATAACATTTTCTGCTTGACGGTCGACCAAGTGGTCAATTTAGTAACTTTATTCTATTTGTATATCTCTATCTGATTGCATATTCATCATATTCAAGCATGATACAACTGTATATTTTAATAAATTCCGATTTCAGTATATACTCAAAAGTTTGCCAGTTTATATTTATCTGTCCGTGCAAAATTTAAAATCTGTAGGTAAGACAAAAACTGCAGGTCAGTTTATTTCGTTACTCGATTTTTAGATATATGTCGTAAAAAAGCATTTCCTAAATAAATTACACTGTATCTTATTAAACCCGGTATATAAAATATATACAAGAGTATTATAACTTTAGTTCCGAATTTACAACGGTTGAAAATATTGATCGCAAAAAAGAATTTTCGGTATAGGTTAGTTTATAAAATAACCTAATTAGTTCATTTCCGCATGTCCGTCTGCCTGCCTGTGGACACAATAACTCAAAAACAAAACGATACAACGAACTGAAATTTTGTATGCGTGTTCCAAAGCTTTAGTATAAGTTCGTGAATGGGTAAAATCGAACCCTCGTCTCACACGAGAGAACAAAATATCCATCTTTGAAACCGTAAGATATAGGCCAAAAATGTTCCTTTTTAAAAAATTTCTCCTTTTTAAAAAAGAACATTTTTTCGAAACTTTTTTAATATACTCAGTATATACCACGTATTTTAGGTATTACAGGTTTGATAGTAACTTTAGTTGTTTTTTTGCAGAAAGTTTGTTAATTTTAATAAATATTTGTTATGTTGACCACTTTAGTTGTATTCAATTTCAAGCCAGACTTAGATAATATTTTATAGGTTATTTCTTGTTAAATGACATATATACATTATTTTAGATAGTAAAAAAAAGTGATGTATTAATAATCGTAGTGTGTGCATTAATCATATATCAATAATTCAAATTGAGTGAAGTATTGTTAAATTAAAATATAGGTACATTGGGAATTTTGAGAAGTAAACAATGTTCAATTCTAGATAAAGTGACTTATTTAAATATGTTATATTCCTATCGGGAATAACCATTACTGTTAAATTTATATACGTTGAATTGGTATGTTAAAATTGTTACGAAATAATATAATTTATTGAATTCAAGAAACGTTTTATTTCATTTTACATACATCAAAGTACAAATATCTTAAATTTATTTGAAATTTGTTTAAATACATTGAACTTGAAAATAATATAGTTTTAATTTGATGTAAGCCCTCATCAAATATTCTACACTAAGGCCTTTGGGTGTAACCGTCATCAGATTTGTATAAAGTACTGTTTGCACTAACTTTGCCCCTTCTTTAATTATTAGTAAATAACAACCAATTAAAAGCTAGTACCATTTGGTAGCAAGCTACCAAGATAGTGGAATATTTTATTTGAATTTGCATATTCAACCTTGAAATAAACTCAATTTTCGATTAAGGTCGATTATACAAATCTGGTATCACTAGATGCAGATATTTTCAGATATTTTTACCATACCGCATGTTGCAGCGGCAGTTGACATGAGACAATTCCAACTCCGTAGGTGAATACTACGTCGAATACGATCTCTACATTACAGAGGTGGGCAGGGGTTGCACTTCAAAGCAACGGAGCCCTCCATAAGCTGAATGGGAGCAAGAGATTTATGTTTTAACGTAAGACGTAAGATGTTTAAATACATGGTGTCCCTAACAATTATTGCAATCAAAAAATTAAAAACCAAAAAATTCTATTATCGTTTTCGATTATTACATTTGGCTTGCATTTGGATAAATCTTTAATATTCAGAATATACGTATTTGTGGATATTCGCATTATATTTTCTAAATGTTTATCGGTAAGGGAATTTCGCAAATCTGATTTTATATGTTTCATATGTGAAAATCCCGATACCAAGTTTTTTATTTATTTTTAATAATTCCGGATATTCAAACGCAGATTCCGGATATTCAGCCCAGAATTTCAATGTTTACTTTGTATAGTGACCATAAAAAACAGTTGGTACCTGCATGTATTTTGTGATGGTTTTCAATACCTAAAACCCTCGAGGGACATACTTCAGTGATTGATTCAATAAAATTTATTGAAATCCATTATTAAAACCACTACTTCTACTTTTTTGAAAATAGAAATTAGGCGAAAAATAATTTTCACTAGCAGTGAATAGTACTTTATTATGGCCAATAGAACTATATATTGGCCAAGAGTAGGCAAAGCTATTCCTAAGTTAATTGAATAAATTATATTCATTAATAAAAGACCATTGCTTTTCAGTTTCTAAAACGAATTAAATTTATATTGAATTAATGTTTTAATTGAAAAAAGAAAATAATAATAATTGGAAGCAACCTGTATTTACTCGATCACTCTTCCTAGCTCTCACTCAGAGCAGAACAAAATTAAACTGTGCCCAGCTATGTTCTACAACACAAGTTATTCAACAAGTGACACAAAATATGATGAATTAACAACAGCTGATTACTCAGGGTATGTTCCAAAATTTGCAGTCAGTGCTGTGAGTTTTAACGCCATGAAGCACGCTGCGAACAACGTTCCAAAAATGCAAGCACGCTGCCACAGATAAAAGATGGCGCCGGATACGCGCAACACTAAAGATCTTTCACTGCAAAATATTCAAACAATTATTAGTGATGGTTGAATGTCAGATAATTACAAATTCCATCTATGTAATATAATAAAAGAGTTGTGTGGAAAGTGTGAATGCGAAAATTATTCAAGAATTAAAAGATATGAAGGAATCTAACCTGAAATTGTCAAATGAAGTGTGCAATTTAAAACATGAATTAACTGATCTTATACTTCGACTATCAAATTGTCAACAAAACTCGAATACCTACGCAAGTAAGGTAAAACAAAATACTAACACAAATCAACGTAGTATTGTTACTAGTGCTAGTAGTGTGAATACTCCAACACAGGTACATAAAACAATAAATACAGAAATGTTAAGTAATAATAACACAGGTCATTCAAGTAACTCAGCCGAGTTCAAAATAACAAACAATAATTCTTCTGAACATAAACAATTAGGCGCTGAAAACATGCGTAGCAGAAACAGAAGAAGTAAAGATGCTATTGTAGGGACCAATACTGAAACAATTGAATTTAAAGGAGCAAAGAAACAAATGTACCTGTTTGTTGGGCGTATAGAGCCAAACACATCAGAAGAAAACGTTTTAAAGTACCTTAAACGTAAACTTCCACTAGGAGAATTTACATGTGAAAAATTACCAACAAAAAGCCAAAACTGTTGCTTCAAGGTCAGCACAGATTACGAGCACCATTCAACCCTAACTGATCCAAATAATACCAGTTTCTGCCCAAATTATACCATTGTAAGAAGATATACGTTTCGGAGGACCCCACTTGGGCAATTCCATGAATAATAGTATACAATAGACAACGGAACCTGGAGTTACCATATACCATCAAAATATACAATGTCTTCGAACCAAACTACCAGAACTAGAAATTGAGCTACGTCAAGCTACATCAAGCGGACATAGTGTGTTTGACTGAACATTGGCTAAGATCTGGTGAATATCTAAATTTCGACTAAATGGGAAAGTACAGAAATTAACATGTGTAAATATAACGAGAGTTCAATTTTGAAGCTACTGCGATAGCTATAAACGAATTAAAAGTACTTGTATTGTGTATATATAGGACTCCCAAAAGCGACTTGGACATTTTCTTCAACAAATTTTCTGAACGTATTGAACAAATGTCTAAAAACAAGAATTCATTTGAAATAATAGTGTGTGGAGATTTTAATATTGATACACTGGATAATGAGTCAAATAAAACTTAAAAAATTTACGGATGTTTTAAATACGATGAATTTGAAATGTAGTGTTACCGAACCAACAAGAATTACTCTCACTAAAATGTCTTGCTTAGATAACATTTTAATAAACAAATCTAGGGAATTTAAATCCTATGTATGTAATAACGGTTTATCAGACCACTGTGCACAAATTTTAAAAATAAAAACAAATACATATTTCATAAACACCATAAATAATAAGTGTCAATATATAAAAACAAGACAATTTAGTGAAGTGAATAAAAATAATTTCATTTGGATGCTTGGAAAGGAAAATTGGTCAGAAGTTTATGAAGAAAAAGATTGTAATCAGGCTTTCCAAAAATTCCATGATGTTTTCCAAGTTTCATATGACTCTCAGTTTCCATGTGTATCAAAAAAAGCTAAATCTGAAAATAATTTTACAATTGATTGGATAACACCTGAAATTAAATCTATTCTTGAAGAGAAACGAATTTTATATGAAAAAATTTTATATCAAAATTTCCCGGAAAATGAAAAAATTAAATTAAAAAATAAAAATCATTGTAAATTTACAAAAAAAAGTGTCCAAATTGCAAAAATGAATGCAATTAAAAATTTTGTATTAAGTGGTACTAATCCTACACAAAGAATGTGGCAAATAATTAAACAATCGACAAATTCCAAGCCCAGTAACACCATTAAGTCCATTCGAAGCAACGATCTGATAATACAAGATGAATGGCAAATTGCCGAAGAATTTAATAAGTATTTTACTGAGTTAGTACCTAACTTAAATTTACCAGAATTAAGTAAAAACTACAAATTAAAATTTGCAAATGAAAATAGTAGGTTTTTATATCCAACTGAAGAAAATGAGTTAAAAAACATAATTCAATCACTAAAAAATACAAAATCATATGGTTGGGACAATATTCCAACGTCGATACTCAAACTCTCAGCATTGTTTATAGCTAGACCACTGGAATATTTAATTAATTTGTCATTTGTAAGAGGTACTTTCCCTAACATTTTAAAAGAATCAATTGTAAAACCCATCTTCAAGAAAAATGATGTACTACAAATTGATAACTATCGACCAATTTCATTGCTGTCAAATTTTTCAAAAATAATAGAAAAAGTAATGCATAAACGCTTGTTGGATTACATGAATAGATTTGATATGATTACTGCCAACCAATATGAATTTTTACCATCTAAAAACTGTGATCTTGCGATTTACAACGTTATTCGGGAAATCACTAGAGACCTTAATAAAGAGCTACTAATAGCTGGTATCTTTCTTGACCTTAGTAAAGCGTTTGATTGTGTAAGTCACAAGCTATTACTCTACAAACTGGAGAAATACGGTATTCGAGGACAAGTTTTGGAATGGTTTTATTCCTATCTGACAGAGCGGTCCCAAAGAGTGAAAATAGGATCCCATCAATCTGGTATTTCACCTATCCAGTATGGAGTACCTCAGGGTAGCGTGCTCAGACCAATGCTATTTATTATATTTATCATTGATTTGTCTGCTGATATAATTGCTAAAATTACTCAGTTCGCTGATGATACAAATATCATTATCACAAGAGACAATATAGCTGTCCTAGAAAATAATTTCGAAAGTGCTTTTAAACATACAAATGAATGGTTTTTGAACAATTCCTTAAACTTAAACGTAAGTAAAACCAAAATTGTAAATTTTACACGAAGTATGGTAAATGCTACTTTTGAAATAAATGGACAAATTATAAATATGGTAAACGACACAAAATTTCTTGGTTTGAACTTGGACAAAAGGCTATCCTGGGAAACGCACATACTCCAAATTCGTAGAAAGGCTTGCCAATATGTATATTTAATAAAACAATTGTCAAGAACAACGGACAGACCACCATGGCGGCGTACTATGGTCTTTTTTACCTATGCATCAAATATGGAATTATCTTTTGGGGTTCTTCCAACATATCAAGTCTTTTCGTAATGCAAAAAGCAGCTATCAGAGCCATTTTCAAATTAAATAGACGAACATCCTGTAAATCATACTTTAAAGAATATAGTATTCTTACGTTACTATCTATCTACATCTATGAATCATCCGTTTTCGTTAAAAAGATTATGATTTTATTCGAAAATGAGGCGAATGTGCATAATCACGACACCAGGCAAACTGAACAATTAGTATCTACATTTACTAACAAGTCCTTTCTGATGAGAAGTGCAAGTTTTGTATGTATTAAAATTTATAATTGCTTACCTAATGGAATCAAGGATTTACCAATAAACCGTTTTAAAGTGGAACTGAAAAAATATTTAGTGAATATGTGCTATTATGATGTTAAAGATTTCTTATCATAGTGCTACTTAATTAATTAATTTTGACTTGTTCAACATCATTGTATTGATATTAAAGAATAAAATACTATTATTATTATTAGTATTATTACTGATACTGCACCCGTGAAAATTGGAACGCGGTTCAGAGCACTTAGAGCACGCCGCCATGTTCATTGCTTTCACTGCTTCATCTTTTCAGCGGCAGCAGTCACAGCAGGAAATTACATCAAAATTCATGACGTAATATTTTTTCACAGTACTGCTCCAGCGTGCTGTCATGAATTCTGGAACGCGTGGTGAAGCGCTGCCAGCGCTCGCAGCAAATTTTGGAACATACCCTCACTTATGTGCCCCTGTCCAAAATATGTTATAGAGCAATTCTCGTGTTACTAATGATGCTACAACTAGTCATAATATTGCAAATCACAATACAATGTATTCCCCTAAACGAATGTTTTGATACATGTTTAAATATAGTTTCACTTTTAAGTATTTTGAATTCTGAACCCGTGTTACATTATGTTTTACGACCATTGATCAATAAATGTGCGGTTAATACACATAAATTTTGGACACAGTATCTCCAAATCCTTAAAATGGGAACAAATCAAGGATCGTGTATTAGAACATTTCGTATCACCTAATCAAAAACAAAATTTAATTGACAGATTCGTCTGTCGAAATCAATGTTCAAGTAAAATTTTTTCTATTTTTGTGCCCAGCATCCTTATACATGCAAAATTTTTAACAACTGAAATGTCCGATGAATCCATTATTGATAGAAACTTTGCCCATATTAACTTTCAAACGTGAAATTTATTAAAATTGCATTCAATTCCCTCTAGAAACGAGGAAAAGAACGCTTTAATCCGTGGGATTGAAGAACTTGAATCGCGTCTTAAAAATTTTGAAATCTCAAATAAATCTAGTCATAGTCTAGGTGCTAATATATCTCAAACAGCCACATCAAATAATTTACGCAAAGAAACGATTAGGCATAGGTTTCTTGACACATTATTTGTACAATTTATGAAGATTCCATGTCGTGATAGTAATTTTGAACATATCAACAAGCTTGTTGACGCCTATGGTAAAGGTTTAAATCAAAATAGCGATTATTGATATCAGAGAGTGCAGCATATCCTAGGTTTATATTAATGAACAAATAAATTGATAAAATAGGTAACAATGATCCTGTTTAGCGAACTGATCCCTAGAGGGGTCTTAGTTAGTTCGTATATTAGTTTTTTGAAAATATGTTTACAGACTTGTTAATTTTGTGTTTACCAAAAATTTGAATTGGGCACAGAATTAATAAGTTTGTAAGTTGGTTTAGTAGTAACATCCAGTTAGTTTGGGATGCATACTGTTTTCGTATAAGCTATTTTCAGTTAGTTGAAATAGTTAATACAAAATTAGTATCGAAGCATTAGTGATTCAAAAAAACATTTAGTTAATAGAAACAATTATAAAAATAAAAGTGAACTTGGACCACACCCAATTTGGCGGTACTAAAATGTACAAGCCGACAATTGGTGATTTACCGATAATCCCCCTTTTCCCGTTTTATCCTATATCACAATTGAACAACGACAGAATATAGTCAAGGTTAGTCCGAAGGAAACTTAAATTGGTATAATTGTTTTTTAACTATCATTAGGTTTTAGAATCAAATTTTAATTTATTCATACAGTCCACTCCACGGACGTTACATAAGCGTCCAAAGCTCAAAGATAATATATCGGTTAGAAAATCCCCTTACTGTTTAGCTCTGGACACAGCCAAGTTATTAGAACAACATATTACTAAACTAATGTCTCACTTATCCCATTGCACTAGTTCCTTCGGTAGTCCAATATTATTTTGTAGCCAACAAGAATTGATCTCGGTGCTTAGTAGCCCACTATGGTTTTGTTAATCAACGTATAGAATTTGATCCAATGAGTTGACCTCTTATATTTGGATGTCTAGGTTCATCGTAAGTATTTTCGATTATAGACATGCGCAAAGAAATTTTATCAAACCCCTCGAACAATCTAAACATATGCAATTGAAATGCAGTTCGATCACTATCACTTTAGTGATATACCATTTGCCCTTAATGTATCTTAATTATTGGCGTGTTAGACACCCCATCGCTGAAGTATCCGTAGAAGTTCAGAACACCACTGTTGAGCGAACAAAGACTTTGGAAGAGCTTAACATTGCTTCCAAAATGCACTGAAAATAAACGATAATGACCTGTTTGGACGTCCAAACTATCGCAAGACGTTTTCAAAAGCACAAGAACTTGCCTTAATTAATCATATTGTCGACGAACACTTAACAAACACTTTACCAGTAGTCGCTCGACTCCAAGTTGTCACCTCTCCGACGTACGGTATCACGTATCAAGTGTTTGTTAGAATAGCAGAAGACTGGTAGACCGTTCACCCCAACGGTGCGGGGATTCCTTGGTGAACTCAGGCACCAACATCACACACCCAGCAAAGGTATCCTGCTCACTAACTAGCAGAAAAAGATTGAAAGATACGTCCACAAGCTCTCGCATGGAAAAACCCAGTTAATCGGGAAAACTGTATTCGAGAAAATAAAACCTTTCTCTTTGAGTTCTTCTCACATATTCGCGAAACCCCCTGCTCTCGTAGAGAAACCACCACCAACTGAGCAAAACGGCAGCTATTGGCGTGACTTATATATGAAAAGTCGACAAAAGTAGAAAAAAATATTACCAATCAGACTGCTCCAAAGGTTCTGAAACACTCATGTAGCAGAACTCTCCATCAGATAGGCAATTTAAATAGACGTTCCCTTTAGTAGCGTCAAGGTAAATAATACCTTTTAAGTGTTCTTATGTTAGACACTTTTTTATGGGTTTTGACCCAAGTAATCTTCAAGAAGATCCAGCACTCAGTATCTGATTGAATTATGGTTCACTGAGTAACTATTATTCTTGAAAGCGGTAATGCGGTTGGGTTAGTTCACGAAAGACAGCGTAAACTGATAGTTGAATTAATTAGAATACTATGTTTCAGGTTCAAATTGTAAATATATGTACATTTTGTTTCGATTTTGTAAATAAATTGATTTTAGTATAATTTTGTTTTTCTCAAAAACATTTCTAGCACGATCGTATACAGAAGTAGATAAAGGATTAAAAAGGGGACTTCGAAAAAGCCATTAACAAAATACGAATCTTTGAGGATAATTTCAGTAACACCTGATCCGATTAAACAATAGAAATTATTTAAATGGGCCAAAGCACGATCTTTTTGACACTATGTCTTTTTTTTTAAAACAGTACAATTCATAATTATGTTCTTTTATCAGCGTAAACACATGTTCTCTTATCTTCCTTCTCTTAAGTAACATTTATATTTTGTATTGGATTTTAATGTTATTAAATCTTTAATCTTAATTAATATTAATAATAATATTAATATGTTAATATTAATATTTATCTTATATTTTATCTTTTTCTAATTTAATAAAAACCAAAACCTAAACCTTTTTTTTCTATTATTTTGAAAAAATTTAATATGCAAATTATATTTTTTCAAAATTTTTTTTTTTTCGTTTCATTGTTATAACTGTGGAATATCGTTAATTCAATTTCAATGTTCAACATATGAATACACATTTCGATAGATACGCTATGGCGTCACTAACACGCCATAACAATTTATTAGAAAAACATAGTCTGCTGTAAAAAAACAAGCCAGATTCTCTTCTCATTGGAATCCTTGAACCGGTAACATGTATTATGGTTTTGGGTTAGCTGTTAGCTATAACCATTAAAACATACAAATACACATTTCGATACATGCGCTATGGGGTCACTAACGCCATAACGCCGTATGAAGCTACTAGAAAAGCATAGCCTGCTGTAAAAAAAATAGGCAAGATTCTAGTCTTATTGGAATCCTTGAACCGGTAAAATGTGTTATTAGGCCAGGAAATGGGTTGATTTGCATGACACTTCTCCGTAATATTTGCGAATTGCATATTCTTTTAGAGCTGATAGCCCAGATGAAGAGCTACTATTGTCCAACCACCGATTCAGCACTTTCTTTTTTGTTTTGCCACGCGTTCAAAGGTGGCGAAACGGAAAAAAAAGATATTTTTGAGCGATAGCGACTAAACTGTGAATTTGACAGAAAGTAAAAGTAAAGGAACAATTTTTAGGTATTAACAAGACAATCAATTTGGCGCGTCGAAAATTAAGATCGATTTAAGATCTCGCAAAGTAATAAAAACTAGTTGAACTAACCATTTCTGAAATAACTAATTATTAATGCAATAATGGCTTTGTAAAGCATATTACAGCTTTGAAAATCTCAGAAAAAATGTCTCTTAGTATATTTTAATGAGTATTTCCAAAAATATATGCATTTAAAATAAAAAATGTCATGCCTTATGCAATGTGGGGGTGTTGCCAACAATCAATTTTCGTAGTACTCTCATCATTAACTCTTTAATATTAACCGTTTAGAATAAATTTTTACATGAAAGAAGCATTTATTTTTAAGAACCGTACGTTTAAAAAAACATTGAAAATATGTAATGATTAATTAATATTTTAATCTTTGTAAAACTCATAGAAATAAAAACCAAATATGTCCGAATGTCAATCTTTTTTTACGTTGATATGTTTCGTTTGGGTATTGTTCAGAACGTTTTCTTGTAATAAATAAACCATCTTAATAAGTAAATACGTTTAGTAATTATTTCAAACACTATCTACTAATTGCATTAATAATTAGTTATTTCAGAAATGACCAGTTCTGCTAGTTTTTATTACTTTGCGAGAGAACTAATTAATCGATTTTAATTTCCGACACGCCAAATCGTTTGTCTTGATAATACCTTAAAATGGTTTCTTTACTTTTTTTCTGTCAAATTCACAGTTTCGTCGCTATTGCTCAAAAACCTCATTTTTTTCCGTTTCGCCTTTGAACGCGTGGCAAAAAAATGGGCGGTGATTCGGTGGTTGGACAATAGTAGGTATTCATCTGGGCTATCAGCCCTACAATAATATGTAATTCGCAAATATTATGGAGAAGTGTCATAAAAATGCCTCTTTTTGAACCCATTTCCTGTACTATATGGTTTTGGGTTAGTTGTTAGCCGTTAGTTATAATTATTAAAATTCAACATCGTGGGATCAAGCAATACAAATTAAAACGAAATGTAACTATGTTATTTAATTTGTAGATGTATATGATAATATAATTTGTTTCCTTTATTTAACTGATTCATATAGATTCCTTCCGAATCAGTAGAAATTTAAACAAAATAATGGATAATTATTCTGCTATTTTTTTTAAAATATAATATTCTGTGTAAAGTATTTACATCTCAAATGTAAAGTATTACCTGTATTATTTAGTTAGTAGCTGCATTGTAATATAATTTGTTTGCTTTGGAGTAGTAATCCAAATAATTTTGGAGTAGTAATCATAGTAATACGAGTAACTAAAGGGATTTTGAAGCCTGAAAAGTCAATCTACGTTGGTAATGTTTGCCCGGCTTTTATTAATTTGGTTTAAATACAGCTGTCTATATCCATTTATAAATGCATCTATCTACTCAATCATCGCATATGTTTTAGAACTATTCATAGTTATTGTTCATGATATCGCATATTTGTTGTTCGACTGTCGAGCTAGTTAACAATTTATGGTCTAATTTTTCCGGAATCCGTGCAAACCACGTTATTCCAATGAAATTTGTGGATAGTTTTTTGATGCATTCGACCTAATAGTGCAGATGAACACATTTTTCTATCCGCAAGTGGTCTAAATATTTGCGCCTTATTAAGTATAGAAAATTGCACCAGAACAAACGAACGTAACACATTAAAACTATGGATTTATCATTTTCAACAAATTTCTTGTTCCCGATCAACTATAAAATGCATGATTGCATTGTTTAGAAACTTTTAGGATAATGAAATCTCTTTGAAATCATATATAATCACTGTCGAATGATGCTCATCTCTGGCGTTAAGGAGTCCTGCATATCCTTGACTTCACTTCTCCACAAGCATTTTGCATTTCTACTTGTTAAATGTACCGCAAATAATATCGACTAGTCATTTAGACTAGTAGATATCACTGGTCCCTTCGAAATTTAAAATAGAATATACGCATAATAATATCGATTAGTCATTAAAACGAGGTTAAAGTTGGCACAACAATAATCGATAAGCAAATTTTCACATCAACATATCACATCAATATTGTAGTGTAACGTCACAAAAAAGGTGCGTCCACATGTGAGTGCTGCGCGGCGCGCCCGCCTCTTGTTCGCATTAAATTCGTCATATTTGGACGCGGTGCCCAACGATCCATCTCATGTTGGTTTTTTCCACGAACGCTTTGAATGTTCGCTGTTCACATTTGGACGGAAACGTGAAAGGTTTGTCGTTTTTAGCGCACATATGGTTATTGTTTCTGAAGTTATAATTGAAATGTAGTATTTTAGTTCAACTTGAAAATTTTTCAAGTTGAAAAATTGTTACATTACAATTGTTAAAAATGTTACATTTTAAATAATATCTTTAGATTATTTTTAGGCTTAAGTAAAGGGTTTTTTTGATTGATTTTTTTTACCAACGTCGACGTTTCTTTTTGTTTTTAGACAAACTTAACCATTAATAATGCCGCACCACTCATCACCATAATCGCTAGATTTTCCAGTCGCGTAGACATGTTTACAACTTCACTGCTCAAATGAATACTATGTTCGTGGGTTTCCTATGGAACGCCAGAGGTTCGTTGAAATCAACAATTCCAACGAACCAAAGGCATGCGGCGCGCGCGCAGGTCTTACTTCGATCGGGGTTTGTATCGCGCAAGTGTGGACGCACCTTTAAGACTCAGCACAATTATTTAAAATTTACATCTTAAAAACAAAGTGAAAAAAATTTCTTACCTTGTGTCAACAATGTTAAACAGGCAATAAATATCCATAACAGTAGAGAATTCAACGATCTTGTTTTGCTCAATGTTGACTTTATAAACGCCACCATCATGTGAACGTGAATCTTTTAGATAACAATTTATGACTTTAGCGCAATGAAAATCGCCAGAAGAGCAGCAACAGCAATGATAACAAAATACACATTAACGAATTACCCATATGGCATATGTTTATACATATGTATGTATAATCTATTATGTATGGAAAGTCATAGAACCAAAAAACCTCACTGGTCACACATTTGATTATTGTTTTGTTTGTGTTTTTCTTTGTGGAACTTGCGAATGAAGGTTTTTTTTCAGTATTGATTTTTAATTATTATCTTTTATATACCAGAAAATAACATACTTTATTGTTTTTATTACATACTTAATAATAATAACGATTACAAATAAAACACTATTTGTTTTTTTTTATATTTAGCAAATAATTTTTTATTATATTTTAAACATTTACCCGTTTGTTTCGTTTTTTTTAATATATTTTAAATTACATCGTTTTTTAGCATTTAACAAAATCTATACACCCTGATAATATATATTTGTGTCTCTTTTTTATATATCATATATTTTCAACCATTATTTTCTTGTCATATTAAAATTTTTTTGTTTGGTGTGTCTTGTGTTTTTTTTATACTGCTAATAATCAGAACTGCCTCTTTCGTTGTATACCTAGAAAGAAAGAAAAGGTTTTTTTAAATATTTTTGCAAATTATAAATTGCGTAATATAATCAGGACTGCCCTTTTCGTTGTGTACTTAGATAGAATAAAAACGGTTTTTTTTCAAAAATATTTTTGCAAATTTTGTATTGATCCTTCCCGGGTCGATCTTAAAAGCGTCATTAAGTCCCCCAAATTATCTTTAAATAATAAAATTGAAAACCTTAGAATGTTTCTAATATAATTAAGGTCCGCAATAGGTACTCAAAAGTGCTTTTACGGTTTATTTGAATAATTTGATGGATCCCTATTAAGCATTTAAAACATAATATTAATTTAAATCCTTAATAGGGATTCATCAAAGAATTCTAATAAAAAAATAATAATAATAAGAATGTCTACATGGCAGATTTGTATTAGGTATAGCTTGTCAGGTGTCCAATAGGTCCATTAAGGGCACTCGTGCGGGATAACAAGTTGCAAGGTAAAGGAGCATTCTTGTTCTCTGCAGCACGACATTCAGCTTCAAAATTGGGCCTTGTATTTGATCCAACTAATCGTGATCAAGATGATAATTTGGTCCTTCTTACTCAACGAGCAGAAATCAGCTCCCTCTCTCAAGATCCTCGATCTCGAGACGATCAGCGTATGTTCTACCGCCATCAAGACTCCTGTGGTCTCTCCGTTGATCATACGTTTTCTTTCCTCCGATCAGCTGAACTCAAGTCCGAAACCGAAGGCTTTATCATCGCTACCAAAGACAGTATGATATCTACTCTTACACACCAAAGGTACGTGAGGAGGTTGGCAGTCTCCAGTATTCAGTGCAGAGCGTGTAAATCTCAGCCGGAGACGCTGATGCACCTAATTTCGGTGTGTTCATCTTATGCTTCAACCACCTAAATTCATCGTCATAACGCTGCCCTGCGTGTGCTGAACTACTTCTTGAAACACAAGTATGAAGTGGACCGTGCGGCAGTCCTTCCATATGCTCCCGGAGAAATCGAGTATGTTGTCAAAATCGATAAATTTATCATATTTTGGAATTCCTCGTTTCCAACTACCAGACAGCTCTCTGCTATTAAACTTGATATAGATCTCCAGGACATTTCAGCTAAGACTATTTACGTCATCGAGTTCTCTGCGCCTACAGAAACGAATATAGTCTTGAAAGAGGAGCTAAAACGGACTAAATACCTTGATCTTATCCACGAACTACGTCAACTACATCCTGGCTACTGAGTCAAAATGGTTGTTCTCATTATCGATTGTCTTGGCAGTATTCACCCCAGTCTAGAGTCTAATCTTTCCACCATTCCGGTTTACAGGTCTTATCTTCGTCACCTTATCACCTCCATGCAGAGGCTGTCATCATAGGCACCCTTCGAAAACATTGCTATCGCATGAGACTATCTTCAGGTAACAGGTAACCCTGGTAGTTTTTTGATATTAAATTTTGCAGGTTCCACATCTGTCCGATACAAGGACGAAGCTATGCAAGACCAGAACACTACATGACAGATGAACGTACCCACTGACTCGGAAGACAGGCGGACCTTTCAGACATCGCATTGACTGACGGACGTACAGACGGCACGACCATAGGGTAATGAACTTTATTCAAAGGACGTAGCTACCTTGTGAGGATTTAGATCTGTGAATCTGCGTACAAGCACTGGTGTCTGAAAATTGCACGCAACTACTGCAGGGTTAAACTGAATCGTGATATTTGCCAGTAACTGTTATCTAAACCCATATAAAAAACCGAAGATAATTTTGTACTCATAGCTTTTTTTTTTCTTTCACACTTTAACTTTATAGGTAAGTTTTAACATCATTGTGCATAATCCGCCTTTTTATTCTTATTCGAGGTCATCCAGATGTCTGAGCCCATTAACCCAAAATTATCGTTTTATAAAAATTATAAAATCCTCAAATAACTTTCTTTTGTCTCTATTTGTATAAACAAAAATCTATCTCTCGTTTCTCCCGTCGTCTCAACTCAACGTTCACCACTCAAGTCCCTTGTTTAAATTTACGAAAATAGTATCAAGTGCCATAGTAACGAGAATCAAACTAACTGAATCATTTTGTCAACAACATACCACTCTTAACATATCAATTATTTCTACCACATGGCTTTATTGTTTTAATTACTACATTATTAAAACCATACAGCTCATTTTACACGAAATTGTATACGCCTTTAACGCACTTGTAGATTACCATTGTTTTTTAAAATATTTTATGTAAAGGGATTTTATGAAAATGTAGACAGTGGTTGAAAAACACGCTCATCAAATGTATACCTGACGAAAAGTCTAGATAAAAATAACCGTTATAATTTTTTTTTTATCAAATTTATAAATATGTCATAATTTTTGTTCAAACATTGTCAATTTTTCAAAGCCACGTGTCTGTAGCCACTCCAGTGACCAGTTGTAATCCAATCAGAATAAAATTTGGTATGTGAGTTGCTTTTGGTATTTTAACGATTAAGTTCGGTAATGGGGAAAGTCGTATAAAGAAAAAGGGGCATTTAGAAAGACGGGGTACATAAAATTTGGTATTTCGCTCTGAATATTGGACAAATCGAAAAGTAATAAAGCTATAAAGTTATAGATATTAGTAAGAAGTTAATTTTATTACAATTTAGATCCCTTAATTATTCCTGTTACTCTAATATTTACAAAAACATGTACAATTTGAGATTGAAAATGAAAATTCCCAATATCGTTGTAAATATTTGAGGTAGAAAAAAAATGGCCAAGTAATGAATGGTAGCAAAGTTGACTTTCTACAACTTTACTCCTCATACATTTTTCGATTTTTTGCTAATATTAAGAGACGTATTCCATATTTTGTATGCTTCTTTTGTAAAGATCTTCATTCCCCTTGATCGTTTGTACTCATTTGTGAATGTGGCATTAATTAAAAGCATTGGAAACATTAAAATTGCGTCAACTTAGCGAATTTCCTAAAAATACATAAATCACTCTCTAGCGGTCATAATTTTAGTGTGATCAAAATGAAATATAATATCTGATATGACTTTAGTATTTGCAAAAATTAAATTTATTTATAGCCAAAATAGAACGATATATAACGATTATAGTTTATAGTTACTATGGAAACGACATTTTTTTGGTGACATTTCAAAATTAAAACAAAATTTTAATAAAATAATTTTATAGTTATCTTATAGAATTAGGTTTCCGTGGAGATGACAAAATCAACACAAATTTTAACCAACTCCAAAAAAAGAAGGAGGAGATTCTATGTTCGACTGTTAAGTAATGTAACAACTAACTGACTTAAATGTGTGAATACCAAGTATATACTGAGTTGTATATCAATGATTAAATTGTTAACAATTTTTTCCGAGGAACATATAATCACAAATTATGAGAAAACTATTGAGTTTATGCAAATCTTTTTCAAACAAAACTTGTTTATTTTAAAAGGAAGATTTAAATAGGAAGATATTTGTATACCCGGTATATGTAAATATACAAGGTATATTAAGTTTAGTCCCGACTTTGTGCCGCTTGACAATTTTGATAGCAGGCATTGATGTTTTGCATAGCTCCAAAACGAAAAGAGATAACGCGCTGAAATTTTGTATTTGTATTCTAGAACCAAAAAGTAAGGTCAAGTTCGTGAATGGATAACATCGGAACTTGCCTGAGCAAAATGGGCAAAACTGCCCATCTTTGAAACCATAAAAGATAAAACAATAATATAAAGATAAGAAAATTATCCTTTTATAAAAATAAACAACTTTTGTAATTAACTTGTTTACATAAATTCAGAATATACCGGCTATTTAAGCAACTAACACAGTTAGTGGTTATCTAGAGCACGGTAGTGCGACAGGCCGAGTTTAAGGAGTTTTTACAGTATTATTACTTATCGAAATATCAATTTAGGGAATTATAAGAGACTGTTTTTTCAATCTCCGTTAAGAAATAAACGGTTAAACATTTATTCGAATTCAAAAACCGTAAAATAGCGGGAACCTAGACCATCAGTCCTTAAAAGTTGATATTTGGCATACAGTTAGATATAGTGGCAAAACCGAAAGGAAAATTATCAAACTGCGAAGTTTATGGCGGGAAATGGAAAATTTTTGCATTTTTGTTTTTATAAAATTAACATTGGAAATATTGCTGCTCTATGATTGGTCCGCATATTTTATATTTATACTAAAATGTAGAACACACCACTTATGAGATTTGCGCACGATTTTTTAAAACTTTGTTGCTCCACTTCCAGAAATACTAGAAGGATTAATTTAATTTTTATTGGGAATTTAATTTTCCCAACGAAACATATGGAGAATCAAAAATTAAATTTATCTGTCTAAGTATAAGGCATTTTCAGACATTTGATAAGAACGCGATTGTTTGCATTCGACGCGAAATATCTCAAAACCTATTTGTTGTTCGAAAAAATTCAATTTTCCCAATTCAACGTCCGAAATAATGGGAAAAAACAAAAAAATTTTATATATATATATACTAAAAATTTTATAACACCCCACCTTTGAGAGGTGTGTGCGATTTTTTAAAACTTTGTTGCTCCACTTCCAGAAATGCTACAAGGATGCGGTTTTCTGCATTCGATGCGGAATTTTTAATACTTTAAATAAGAATCTTTGGGAAAATTTAATTGTCCCACCGGAACATATGGAAAATCAAAAATTAAATTTATGTGATTAAGTATAAGGCATTTCCAGACATTTTATAAAGAGTCGAGTTTTTGCATTCGACGTAGGATATCTTAAACCTATTTGTAGATCGAAAAAATTCAAATTTCCCAACGCAATATCCGCAAAAATGGGAAAAAACCAAAGTGTTTTCTACATGGTAGTTTGATCACAAATAGGCAATAGATTTTGAATATCGAATATAATAGTTTATGTTCTTTGAATATTTTAAATAAAAATTTCCATCCATTATTTAGTTTTCCTTAATATACATTTATTTAAATATAGAGGGAGGGGTGAACACTAAATTTAACATATCGCCCTAACCGTTAATATTCGAAAAATATTACAAAGAAAAATACAAAGTCTTACTATAATTTTGTTTCTTTTCATTATTTCTGTTACACTAATATTTATAGAAATATTGACGGTTTATGATTGAAAATTTAATTCCTCAATATCTCTATACACATTAGACTTGAGCAAAAATGATAAGGTAATGAATTGAAGCACACTTTATTTGCTACAAATTTATTCCTTGCGTATTTTTCGATTGTTCTAATATTAAGAGAGATATTTTATATTTTGTGTTTGTATATTTGTTAAGTTTTCTGATATATATTTGAAAACCGATCTTATATAACATACAAATGCAGTACGTTGATTGGTTCAGATAACACTAATTGTATATATATATATATATATATATATATATATATATATATATATATAAATGTACAAAGTATATTAAGTTTAGTCCCGACTTTGTAACGGTTGAAAATATTAATCCTTGATATAAATGCTTGTTTATAAAATGGACCATTTCGGCTATTTTCGCATGTCCATCCGTCAGTCTGTGGACGCAATAACCCAAGAACGAAAACAGATAAACAGCTAATTTTTGTGTGTGCGTTCTAGAACAAAAAAGTAAGGTCAAAGTCGTCAATGGGCATTTTTTATTTTTAACCAAAAATCAGATCCAATCTTCTTCCATTTCGATTGTGGTTTTTTTTGCGCCGACTCAAAATTATTTTGGTATCTACATTAGTGTAGGATGTCATCTTAAATCCAATATGGCGGCCGCCGTAAATGGAGTTTTATTATTTCCTCATAAACTCCTATGATATGGGGATCAAATATAAGGGCTTGATGAGTGATATATATATATATATATATATATATATATATATATATATATATTTATATATATAAATATATATATATACATATATATACATATATATACATATATATACATATATATACATATATATACATATATATACATATATATACATATATATACATATATATACATATATATACTTATATATATATATATATATATATATATATATATACATACCTTTCAAAAAGTAGTGATATCCGATCAAACACATAAATGTAAAAAAGGGCCGAGTTTTCGGGGAGATACTTCATATAATAGATGCTCCTTAAAAAGTGATGATATCCCAATTAAAGAGCCGAGCTATTAATAAAGTAAATAGTTAAGTGAAAAGTAGAATGAAAAAAAATTTTCGTTGAAATTTATTTCGTAAGTTTTCTTTAGTATGTTTTTAAAATTTATTTAGTAAGTTTTCTTTAGTACGTTTTTAAAATTTTATAACGCGGCAAGTTTTAAAATATTTGAAATCAACAGAAAAATTAACTTGCCACGTTATAAAATTTTAAATTATAAAATTTTAAAAACATACTGAAGAAAACTTACGAAATAAATTTGAACCAAATTTTTTTTTCATTCTACTTTGCACTTATATATTCCTACGTTTTAGTTTTAACTACTTACTTTATTAATAGCTCGGCTCTTTCATTGGGATATCATCACTTTTTAAGGAGCAACTATTGTATGAAGTATCTCCCCGAAAACTCGGCCCTTTTTTACATTTATGTTTTTGATCGGATTTTCACTTGTTTAGTAAAAATTTGAAAAAATTATATACAAAACATGGCATTCCAGTCATTTTCAAAAATAAAAATAGTTTAACACTTAAGGTCTAACGGACCCAGTCCTTCGTATTTTGTTTAATAACTTTTAAATTTTGACGTTTGTGACGTTGCTGGTATTGTACCTTTCAACGATAGTGTACCACGACAGCTGACGATAATAATTGTCAGTTGCGCGCTGCGTGTGAATGCTACGGACATCAAAGGTTTGTGTATTTTATTTGTTATTCTATAATTTTTGTTTTATTTCAAGATATTTTTTATTGAATGTATTTTCTATTTATTATTATATTTTTTTTACAGTATTTTTCGTGTACTATTACCATTAAAGAATAAGAATTTTGTGTCTTTTTTTTCTGTGAATGTTTTTGATTATGGTATATGTCAAACAAATAAATAAATAAATTATATCTATAAAATCAACTGCAAAGATTGTAACAAAATTTATATCGGAAAATCAAGTATCTATCTAAAAAACAAGCATACCAGCACAAATACAATGCAAGAAGACCATGTTATGAACAGCGTTAACCAAACATAAAACTGATAATGACCATACAATAGATTATGGCAATATACACCCAATAGTAATAGAAGATAACCATATAAAAATAAACGAATTAAAAATGATTCACATTGAGAAAAATAAACATAGTACAGTTAAAAAACGCATAGACACTAATAATTTACATAGTAGTTATACAAATTTAATAAACTGTTCAAAAAAATTAATTTTTCATATTGCCGGGTAGATTGTTAATAAACACAAAAATTACATTATCGATTGTAAGAATGAATGCTATATATGAAATTTCATTTTAATGACAGTTGAGGTAACATAACTAGTATTAAAAATTCTCTAATTTTGTTTTTTTAATTCAATTCTGTAGGCTGATAGAAATTAAAATAATCATGTTAATATCTAAATGTGACCTTTGTAAAGAATTCTAAAAAAAAACATATTAGGATTTTTGGTAGGTTACCCACGTTTTCAATATTCATATAATTATGTCTTAACTGACATAAACTTTCATTAGTATTAATAATTGGTAAGAATTTATTATTCACAGTTATAAATCTGCTAACTATTGTTATTAATTTATAATTAATATTGTTAAATTTGACATCACTTGAAGAGGGCAAAAATTTTTGGCGAAACGTTGTGAATAAATTTTTTAATAAAGTTATCGAAAAAAAATTTGGATTTGGCCGCTTTTTGGAAAATCCAAAAATATCTCCAAAAACCCTGAATAAATTCTGACGTATTTTTTAAAGAATTTGAAGCATTTTTTGTTTTATAAAATTTTTTCGTAGAATGCTTTATTTTTTAGTAAAAAATGCTAAAGTTCAAATACTGATTATTTTTTTGACGCAATTTTACTAAAGCTTATGTTTTTCGAAAAAATAACTAGAGACAAAATATTTCAATTTTTCGACAAGGAACATGATGCCCTTATACCCATTCAAAAAACCAAAAACACGAATTTTAATCAACTTCTAAATTATTATTTTTTAAATCTTTAGTCAAAAAACAGGCCCCGCCACC
The DNA here is from genome assembly GCA_963920215.1 of Nineta flava. NCBI lineage: Eukaryota > Metazoa > Arthropoda > Insecta > Neuroptera > Chrysopidae > Nineta > Nineta flava. The sequence continues at coordinate 13,444,427 of OY986044.1, read as the reverse complement.
CAAAATAATAAAAATGACCAACTTCACCAATCGGCTTTCGATTCTACATAAAAAAACCCCAAATTTGAGCCCTGACACATTGCAAAATCTTTTGATCAGTTCTGGACAAACTCTTGTGTCTTTTTACATGGAATGGCCCATATATGGCCCGTATAATATGTATATATACATATATGCCAAATTTTAATCCGGAAAATTAAATAGGCGGTAAGTCTCTCAAAAGAAGAAAGGTCCATGTGAACTTGACTGTTTGACGCTTCGTTTTCGTTTTTTCAAATTATTCAAAAACTATTTAGCTGATTTAGATTACACTTGGTACGTTTTTATTAATATATATGCCACTTGAGTGGATGTGATTACATTTAATTTAACTAGTTCAGGGGAAGCCTCAATAGATATTTTAAAGAAAACTTTGAATTGGCCACTGCTTTGTCCTAAGTTTGATATTATTTTTAGATTGAGTAACGAGCAATTCAATTTTTTCTTGCATTTTCTGTATATCTTTCGAGAAAAATATAAAACTTCCTTGGGAAAGTTAAATCTAGAGCACGGCAGTGCGACAGGCCGAGTTTACTCGACAGGCCGAGTACTAAAAACTCGCATCCTTATAAAATGCCTGAAAAGGCCTCATACTTAAACACATAAATTTACAGTACTTTACTACACGAAAAATTAGAGCCAATCTGACCCCGAAATATCTTCTGAACGAAACGAGCAACAGTGCTGAGTTTTCGAATATAAGCTATTTAGGGAATTATAAGAGACTATTTTTTCAATCACCGTTAAGGAATAAACAGTTAAAAAGTTATTTCGATTCAAAAACAGTAAAATAGCGGGTACGCCCATAATTTTATTAGACAGGATCAAAACGTAGGACCTACAACAGATATCCTTTAAAGATGATATTTGACATATAGTTAGGTCTAGTACCCAAGGCACAGGGAAAATTATGAAATCACGAAATTTATATCGGGAAATGGGAAAACTTTTGCATTTTTGTTTTGATAAAATTAACATAGGAAATATTGCTCCTCTATGATTTATATATATATATATATATATATATATATATATATATATATATATATATATATACATATATATATATATATATAAATATATATATATATATATATATATATATATATATATCGCTACTTACGCGACTTTCTAACGCAGCATCGGCTATTGCTTCGCGTTGATGGACTAACGCTTCACATCGCCTTATTTGAAGGCATTGAATAACTAACGCCGCCAAACCAACGCTTCAAGTTGAGTAATCACTACTACGCGGTGACTAACGTTGCCTAATGCTTCCCATGCACTAACGTTTCGCATTGACCAACGTTTCGCGTTTATTGACTTACGGTTTGCAGATGTTTACACTTTGAGTTTAACAACGCTGAGCGTTGAGTTGTTTACGCTCAGCGTTAACTTCCTCTTCGCGTCAACTAGCACTTCGTGTTGATTGACGCAACGCGTGAAATCACGTTTCGTGTTGAATTACTGACGCTTCGCTTTGTTTTACGAAAGCTTCGTGTTGACCTAACGCTTCCTATTGACTAACGCTTCTCATTGACCAACGCTTCGCGTTGGGTGACTGACGGTTCGCTTTAGCTAGTGTTTCGCATTGCTTAACGCTTTGCGATTATCAACTAACGTTTCGCTTAAGCTTACATTTCACATCGCGTTGAGCCGCACTTCGCGTTGACTGACTTATGGTTCGCTTCGCGATGGCTGACTAACGGTTCTCTTTAGCTTACGTTACGCAATGGTAAACGCATGGCGTTTGTTTGGGGTTTGCGCGAAATCACCTTTCACGAATCACTGACGCTTCGCTTTGTAAAACTAACGCTTTGCCAATTTTGGCCAACGCATCGCGTTGGCTGACTAACGGTTCGCTTTAGCTTACGTTTTGCATCGCGTTGACCAACCCTTCGCATTGACTGACTTACGGTTTGCGTTGCCACGCTTTTACGCTTTGCGTTTACCAACGCCTTGCGTTGTTTAACGATTCGCGTGAAATCACGTTTTGCGAATTGACGTCGCTTTGCTTTGAATAATTAACGCTTGTAATTGACCAGCTTTGCGTTGGCTGACTGACAGTTTGCTTGAGCTAACTTTTCGTTGATTTACTTGAGCGTTGATTTACTAACGCTTCGTGTTGACCTAACGCTTCCTATTGACTATCGCTTCTCATCGACCAAAGCTACGTGTTGGCTGACTTACGGTTCGCTTAACCTAATGGTTCGCGTTTGTTAACGCTTTGCGTTGCTTAACGATTCGCGTGAAATCACGGTTCGCGAATCACCGACGCTTCGCTTTGAATAACTAACGCTTCTCATTAACCAAAGCTTCGCGTTAGATGCTTACGGTTCGCTTTAGCTTACCTTTCACGTTGGTAAACCCAAAGCGTTTACCTAACGCTTTGCGTTGATTAACTAACGCTTCGCGTTGACCTGACGCTTTCTATTGACTAGCGCTTCTCATTGACCAACGCTAACGCTTTGCTTTAGCTTGCGTTTAACGTTGGTTAATGCTTTGCGTTTACCAACGGTATGCGTTGATTTACTAGCGCTTCGCGTTAAGTTGCTTACGCTCCTCGTTAACTTCCCCTCGTAAGCTAGTGCTTCGTATCACCTGACATTTCGCGTTGTATAGCTTACGGTTGCTTAAGCTTCGCGTTAACCCAAGCTGCGATTTAACTAACTTTTCACGCTTACTTTAAGCGTTAACGATTCGCGTGAAATCACGCTTCGCGTTGAATCACTGACGATTCTCTTTGAATAACTAACGCTTCTCATCGACCAACGCCTCGCGTTGGCTGACTTACGGTGCGTTTTAGCTTACGTTTCAAGTTTCAGCTTACGCTTCGCGTTTACCAACGCTTTCCGTTGATTTACTAAAGCTTCGCGTTGACTAACTTTTCGCATCGCCTAGTGGCTCGTGTTGACAAACGCTTTGCGTTAACATTCGCTTCGCGTTGATTAACTCAAATATATTACTCAATATTTAAATATATAAAAAACGCAAGAACATTAATTAAAATTTTTTTTAATGCAAGAACATTTTTACTGTTTCCATATTAGTTATTCGACGATCTCAGTTTCTATACTCGGTATATACATATACCAAAGGTATATTTAGTTTAGTTCCGACTTTGTAATGCTTGAAAATATTGATCGCAGACATAAATGTATGAAATAGGTGTTCTTATAATTAATTTGCCGCCGCAAATGGCGATTTACAATTTTCACATAAACCCCTATAATATGGGTATCAAATGAAAGGGCTTGATGAGAGAAACACAGTATGTAAAGTGACGTTATTCTAAATCCAATATGGCGGCCGCCGCAAATGGCGATTTATAATTTTCACATTAACTCCTATGATATGGGGATCAAATGAAAGCGCGTTTTAAAATTTTAAAAACATACTAAGAAAAAACTTTTTCAACCAAATAATAAATTTTTTCAACCAAATCTTTTTTTCATTTTACTTTGCAGTTACAATTCTTACATTTTAGCTTTCGCTATTCAATTTATAAATAGTTCAGCTATTCAATTGGGATATCATCACTTTTTAAGGAGCAACTATTCTATAAAGTAACTCCCCGAAAACTCGGCTCTTTTTTACATTTATGTTTTAGATCGGATAAAATTTTATATTTAAAAATAATTTGAGTATGCGGCTTGATTTTTCCGTTGCTATGCAAACTGAATTATTTGTCCGTCGCCGTGATATTCAATAATTTGACATAATTAATTATTCCCATAGAAATGCAGAGATTTTCTGTACGAAGATGCCTGATACCCGAGTATTTATTAATACATGCCAGCAATTTAGGAATTTTGGAATACGCTCCGAAAATGGAAAAGATAGACAAAATGGAGCTAATAGAAGTGTTATTTAAGGAGAAAAGCGTTTCACCAGCAACCAGTCCAGCATTTTCATTTAGAAAATCCACCAAAAAGAGAAGCCTGCTTCCAATTTTGTTTTTTGCGAAAAAATAAAATAATCAAGATTTTTGAAAATAATCTATGAGCAGACGAACTTATCAGAGCTGGAGTTGTGAACACACGCAATATGCCTGTTTTGGCGGACGAAAATCTACACGAGACTTGAAATCGCCGTTCTTAAGTTGAATTTAAGGTGAATGTTTAGGCAGGAATAATAAATAATCAGCAATGTAGAACTCACATCATCACAGAAAGATTAAACGCAGTTAAATTTCGTCAGTTTCTGGAAAATGATTTTATAAATTTTCTTACTGTGCCTTTTGAAACAAGAAATGATCCCTGATTCAAAGTTGACGAAGAATGGCCGAACGAAAATTATCCCGAGCGCTGAATTCGTCGTTTAAGATCCGTTTAAGATTACTCCTATGTTTCTTGATATTGACTCTTTGGATTTTTATTTATGGGGGTTAATAATTGGAAAGGTGTATGAAACGCCTGCTAACACCAGCCAGCGACAATTTAATACTTTGAATAGAAAATGCATTGAATGAAATCAAAGAAAATTGGGCCCAGATATCCAGCGCAGTTAATTATGTTGTTTGCCGTTGTAAGAAAAGTTAGGAGTGATCATTTCGAGCAATAACTGTAATTTATTTTTGTAACTTGTAACTTTATTATATATATACAAATAAAAAAATAATAAATACAAAATAATTATAATTATTAATGTCGACAGTGGCCTCAGATTTCGAAGCCGTCTCTTTCCTGGTGTCCTTCAGGTGGCACCAGCGACCAATCGCGTCGATTCCACGTAGAATAGAAAAACATAAAAAATACTCATTGACGGTTGGATTCATTTCAACCGATACAATATATATATATATATATATATATATATATATATATATATATATATATATATATATATACATATATATATACATATATATATATATATATATATATATATATATATACATATATATATATATATATATATATATATATATATATATATATATATACATATATATATATATATATATATATATATACATATATATATATATATATATATGTATATATAAATATATAAATATATATATAGGTCGACAGTGGCCTCAGATTTCGAAGCCGTCTCTTTCGTTTCTGGCCCTCTTCGCGTCGATTCCACGTCGAATAGGAAACAAGTAATGTAACAACTAACTGAGTTAGTTGTTTGAATACCCAGTATATACTGAGTTGTATATCAATGTTTGAATTTTGAATATTTCTGCCTATTCAATGTTTATAAAATATGAATTATTTGTAAATGTTTGTTTTGTGTTAATAATTTTTCTTGAAACAGTAAAAATGTTCTTGCATTTAAAAAAATTTATATTAATGTTCTTGCGATTTTTATTAATTTAAATATTGTGTTATATAATTGAGTAAATCAACGCGAAGCGGCTGTTAACGCAAAGCGTTGTTTAAAACGAGCCGTTAGGCGACGCGAAAAGTTGGTCAACGCGAAGCTTTAGTAAATCAACGGAAAGCGTTGGTAAATGTAAAGCGTTGGTAAACGCAAAGCGCTAACCGCGAAACGTAAACTAAAGCGATCCGTAAGTCAGTCAACGCGAAGCGTTGGTTAATGAGAAGTGTTAGTTATTCAAAGCGAAGCATCGGTGATTCGCGAAGCTTGACGTCACGCGAAACGATAATCAACGCAAAGCGTTAACCAACGCAGACCATCAGATTAAGCGAGGCGTAAATCAGCCAAAGCGAAGCGTTGGTCAATGAGAAGCGCTAGTCAATAGGAAGCGTTATGTCAATGCAAAGTGTTAGTTAATCAACGCAAAGCGTTTACAAACGCCAAACGTAAGCTAAAACAAATAGTAAATCTGCCAACGCGAAGCGTTGGTTAATGAGAGGCATTAGTTATTCGAAGCGAAGCGTCCGTGATTTGCGAAGCGTGATTTCACGCGAATCATTAAACAGCGCAAAGCGTTAACCAAGGCGAACCGTAAGCTTAAGCGAACCGTAAATCAGCCAACGCAACGCGTTGGCGCAATGGGAAGCGTTAGTCAATAGGAAGCGTCAGGTCAACGCGAAGCGTTGGTAAACGCAAAGCGTTTACCGACGCGAAACGAAAGCTAAAGCGAAACTTAAGTCAGCCAACGCGAAGCGTTGGTCAATGAAAAGCGTTAGTCTATAGGAAGTGTTAGTTTAACTCGAAACGTAAGCTAAAGTGAACCGTTTGTCAGCCAATGCGAAGCGTTGGCCAATGAGAAGCGTTAGTTATCCAATGCGAAGCGTCAGTGTTCGGAATCGTTAATCAACGAAAAGCTTGAACCAACGCAAGACGTAATCTTAAGCTAGCCAAAAGTTAGCCAACGCGAAGCGTTGGCATAGCGTTGGTTAACGCAAGGCGTTTACCAAAGTGACCAAAGTGTAAGATTAAGCGAGCCGTAAATCAGTCAACGCGAAGCGTTGGTCAATGAGAAGCGGTAGTCAATAGGAAGCGTTAGGTCAACGCAAAGTGTTAGTTAATCAACGCAAAGCGTTTACAAACGACAAACGTAAGCTAAAACAAACTGTAAATCTGCCAACGCGAAGCGTTGGTTAATGAGAAGCATTAGTTATTCAAAGAGAAGCGACCGTGATTTCACGTGATGCGTGATTTCACGTGAATCATTTAACAACGCAAAGCGTTAACCAAAGCGAACCGTAAGATTAAGCGACCCGTAAATCAGCCAATGCGACGCGTTGGCGCAATGGGAAGCGTTAGTCAATAGGAAGCGTTAGTCAATAGAAAAGCGTTTACCGACGCGAAACGAAAGCTAAAGCGAACCGTTAGTCAGCCAACGCGAAGCGTTGGATAATGAGAAGCGTAAGTTATTCAAAGCGAAGCGTTGGTGATTCGCGAAGCGTGAATTCATTCAAATCGTTTAACAACGCAAAGCGTTTACCAACGTGAACCGTAAGCTTAAGCTAGCCGTTTGTCAGATAACGCGAAGCGTTGTTCAATGAAAAGCGTTAGTTATTCAAAGCGAAGCATCGGTGATCCGCGAAGCGTGATTTCACGCGAATCGTTAATCACAAAATAAACCGTAAGTCAGCCAACGCGAAGCGTTAGTTAATGAGAAGCGTTAGTTATTCAAATCCGAAGCGTCCATGATTCGCGAAGCGTGATTTCACGCGAATTATTAAACAACGCAAAGCGTTAACCAACGCAAGGCGTAACCTTAAGCGTGCCTTACGTTAGCCAACGCGAAGCGTTGTTCAATTAGAAGCGTTAGTCAATAGGAAGTGTAAGGTCAACGCGGTGCGTTGTTAAACGCAAAGAGCTAACCAACATGAAACGTAAGCTAAAGTGAACTGTAAGTTAGCCAACGCGAAGCGTTGGTTAATGAGAAGCGTTAGTTGTCAAAGCGAAGCGCCGGTGATTCGCGAAGCGGCTATGTTAATCAACGCAAAGCGTTTACCGACGCGAAACGAAAGATAAAGCAAACCAAAAGTCAGCCAACGCGAAGCGTTGGTCAATGAAAAGCGTTAGTCTATAGGAAGTGTTAGATTAACTCGAAACGTAAGCTAAAGTGAACCGTAAGTCAGCAAACGCGAAGCGTTGGCAAATGAGAAGCGTTAGTTATCCAATGCTAAGCGTCAGTGTTCGGAATCGTTAATCAACGAAAAGCTTGAACCAATGCAAAACGTAATCTTAAGCTAGCAAAACGTAATCAAAGCACTAGCTTATCAACGAAAAGCGTTGGTAAACGCAAAGCGTTTCCAAACACGAGATGTAAGCTAAAACAAACCGTGAGTCAGCCAACGCGAAGCGTTGGTTAATGCGAAGCGTTAGTTAATCAAAGCGAAGTGTCGGTCATTAGCGTCATTTCACGTGAATCGTAAAACAACGCAATGCGTTAATCAACGGGAACCGTGAGCTTGTTAAAGACAAAGCGTTTAACAACGCGAAACGAAAGCTAAAGCGAACCGTAAGTCAGCCAACGCGAAGCGTGATTTCATGCGAATCGTTAAACAACGCAAAGCGTAAACCAATGCGAACTGTAAGCTTAAGCGAGCCGTATGTCAGCCAACGCGAAGCGTTGGTCAATGAGAAGCGTTAGTCAATAGGAAGTGTAAGGTCAACGCGAAGCATTAGTAAACGTAAGGCGTTAACCCACGCGAAACGCAAGCTAAAGCGAACCGTTAGTCAGCCAATGTGAAGCGTTGGTCTATGAGAAACGCTTTTCAATTGGAAGCGTTTTGTCAACGGGGAGCGTTAGTAATTAAACGCAAAGTGGTGGTAAACGCTTAGCGTTTACTAATGCGAAACGTAAGCAAAAGCGAACAGATAGTCAGGCAACGCGAAGCGTTGGCCAATGAAGAGCGTTAGGTATGCAAAGCGAAGCGCCAGTGATATCGTGAAGCGTGATTTAACTCGAATCGGTAACCAACGAAAAGCGTGAACCAACTCGAAACGTAAGCTAAAGCGAACTATAAGTCAGCCAATGCAAAGCGTTAGTAAATCAACCCATTGCCTTGGTAAACGCAAAGCGTTAACCGTCGCATCACGCAAGCTAAAGCTAACCGTTAGTCACCCAACGCGAAGCGTTGGTCAATAGGAAGCGTTAGGTCAACACGAAGCGTTAGTTAATGAACGCGAAGCGTCAGTAATTCAACGCGGAGCGTGATTTCACGCGTAGCGTCAATCAACACGAAGCACTAGTTAACGCGAAGAGAAAGTTATCGCGAAGCGTAGGCAACTCAACGATAAGCGTTGTAAAGCTTAGCGAGTTGTTAAGCTAAGCGACGCTAGTTATTCCACGCTAATATATATATATATACATATATATATATATATATACATATATATATATAGATATATATATATACATATATATATATATATATATATATATATATATACATATATATATTTATATTTATATGTATATATATATATATATATATATATACATATATACATATATATATATATATATATATATATATATATATATATATATATATGTATATACATTTTTTTCATGATTTTTGATAGGATCGATGGACCTTTGAATAAAATTTTTGCAAAATTTTGACATCTGTACGAGACCAACTACTTCTTTGAAAAGGAAAATCACTTAAACCTTGACCTTATGGTTTAAAAAACTGAAATAAACATAAAAACAATACTATTTGATGTATGTTATGTTTGTCATGTGCCCGTTTGTACATGGAGACCATGCCTTCATTCGCTTATCAATTGTATTTATCATTTTTTTCAACTTTGAGGACAGATTTTGAAGAAACTATTGAGTTTATGAAAAAGTGTTTCAAACAAAAGTTGTTTATTATAAAGAGAAAAAGATTTTTTGTTAACAAATTTTTTTTCTGACTCTTACGGTTTCAAAGATGTGTAATTCCTCCCTTTAATTTGCTCTTTCTGCACAAATTATGAGAAAACTATTGAGTTTATGGAAAAATTTTTCAAACAAAAGATGATTATTTTAAAAAGAATGAGATTTTTTGTCTCAAAATTTTTTTTCTATCTCTTACGGTTTCAAAGACGGATATTTCCCCCCTCTAGCGGGAGGAAACATGTTCCGATTTTGCCCATTAACGAACTTGACCTTACTTTTTTGCTCTTGAACACACACAAAAATTTTCAGCTCGTTATCTCTTTTCGTTCTTGAGTTATCGGTTTCACAGACGGACGGACGGACGGACATGTGAAATGGCCGAATTAGGCCATTTTATGAATACCTTTTTGAAGCATTTTTGTCAAGAATTAATATTTTCAAGCGTTACAAAGTCGGGACTAAACTTAATATACCTTGTATATTTACAAATATACTGGGTATAAAAATAAAAAATACCCATTGACTGTCGACCTTAATAATTATAATTATTTTGAATTAAGTATTTATTATTTTTTTATTTGTTAAGTTAACCGCACGCATTACCTAATTATCGACCTCGCTCAATCATCGATCGTCGACATGGAGGTTCGATTGGTGTACAAGGAGCTGACTGTTTGTATGGAGGTCTGTAACATCCACTACCGCTCGTCAACTGTTTGTTGTATTTTTAATGCTAAATTAAATTAGCCTGTATTATGAACTTGTTGAAGTGATGGTTCGAGTGTATAATTGTTTGGGACTCGTTTCGTTTATGATGGACAATGTAAATTAATAAATTAATTTGTAACGGTGTTAGCTTCGTTTATAAAAGTGGTTTTTAGCTATCCAAACAAAGTTAAGAAGAAAATACAACGAGAATTGGTAGTTTTGATGTTGGATGGAATATTGGAATGTTTGAAAATGATATTGAATTATAAAGATGAAATAATACATCGTTATGTTGAGTTGTTGGTTCGATTTTGGAAGAGTATGTGAATTAGATATTATTCAAGCTTGAAAAAGCATATTTTATATGGAATGAATGATGATGGTGAAACACAAAATAGCATCAGCAACATCACACTAAATAAATAAATCAAGTGAATATTATACAAAAAATTCATACTTCAAAATCCAACCCTGGTGTTAAAATTTTAACATTTACTCACAAACAATTTTAAGGAATGTGAACAACAGTGATGTTTTTGTGTTGTTTTGTTTTCGTGTGACGGAATTTTGTTGAGGGACAAGAAATAAAAAAAACGATAGTTAAGAGATTCCGATTTCGAGAGCCGGACGATTCATATCGTATTGAAATTTGTTGAGCATATTTGTTTTTTTACTGTTGAAGATAATTTTTGTTTAATTTTGACAAAAATTTTTTAAAATATTTATTGCGAACTGTTAAGATTATTATTATTTTCTTAAGATTATTATTATTTTTTTTGTAAATTTTAATCGTGATTTTGGATTCATTATTTTTGTTCACCGAAAACGTGGATCGAGGGAGGTTTGTTGGTAAATTTCTGCGTGTGAGTGTGTTTATGTGAGGTATTTACGTTTAAATCGTTGTTGCGAAGTAAATTTCATTTTTTTCCCCCGAATATGTTTAATTTCATTATTTTTTGTTGCTGTTTTTTTTTTAATCGATTCACGTAAATACGTTCTGGTACTGTATTAAATAATTTTTTTTTTATGTTCGATATTTATTTATTTATTTTTGTTAAAATTAGAGTGTTTTATTTTATTTTGTTAAATATTTAATTTTATTTGTCGTGAATAAATAATTTGTTTTTTGTTTCGTCATTTTTTTTTTTGCATTCGTAAAAATCAGACGAGTGTCCAACTTTCTGACCTGCCACCCAGATTGAGGGTTGACGAGCCGTAGCGTAATCGTGAGTGGTACTCAATAAAAAACTGGCGCCGAACAATACATTTTTATTTGTTTTTCGAATTGGTGCCACAACTTATCGGCCACAAATTTTGGCACCCAACGTGGGGAAAAACAAAGGACAAATTAGGACACGAATCATCATCTGATTAGAAACGCGATTCGAAATAGTGTAACTAACGGACGTTCGAAGTTGTATTTGGTTTTGAATTTTTTGTTTGTTTGTTTTTTTTTTGTCGATTATTTTGTTGTGTTGTGAGGATTGCATTTAAAAAAAGACTGATGAACGAGAATGTGACGTGACCACGCGAGCTTCGATGACGAAACCTGAGGCACTCATGGCCGACGTAGTCGAGTTAAGGGCTGAACGACTCAGGTAGCATCCGCAATGGAGGGATTGTCCCAACAATTACACTATTTGGAGGAGCAGGTGGAGGCGATCTCACGAGCGTTAGTCTATGAGGTTCCATCTTCTACGGTGCCAATTCAGATCCTGAGAATCCTGATGACTCTAAACGCTAATGCTACAGGTTCATCCGGAGTTCTTCGGGATCGCTTGTTTCGGGCAATTAGGCACAAAAGAGACCTGAGTACATCCTGGACGACTGACGATCAGCTGTTGCCAGACTGTGAGCTGCTCTCGAAGAAAATCGAGTGAGTGAACGCGCGGCGAGCTCAGCACCATTGAGACAAATTAGCACCGCGACGACGACGATGACCACGACCGAGACGGGTACTACCTCGACCACGGGTTTGTTGGCCGTGGACATGGATATTCCGATTACGTTTACGGGGCTGCCATCGGGCCAAAAGAGGCCAACCCCGCGAACCTGCCGTGTGAATCATGTTAATTTTTCACCGCCAGTGAGGTCGACGGTGCTGCCAGCGGTGAATGGACTTGACGTGATATGTTCGCTGATTGCAGCGCCACGAGATCGTTCGGAATCGTCTCAAGTTGACGAGCTATTCAGACTGGTCCGATACTGTACAGACCGTTTTGAACAGCAGTCTATACTGGTTTGGGACTTTCACATTACACGTTGTCGAAAACAGCTGCGCACGACCATTTCGTCGGATGAAAGGATGGTACCCGAGTGGGCGTATCATCTCGACCGCTATGGGACGCATTCGTCGAAGGATATGAGTCCGTCTCACGTTGCTGCTGTCGAGACCAGTGGAGACGAGGTGTCGACGTCTTCACGTTCGTCGAATTGCTCGAGGAGGGGCAATAGACGGTCCAAACAGGCTAATGTTGCTGGACTCACTGGACCTGTACCAGTGACTCCTACGCCGCTAGTACGATAGCCGTCACGGCCATCACCACAAATAACGGCCGTGAGGGTATCGTCACTCGCTGCTGTGATGATATCGCCACGATAGGGCGGCCTAGCAATGCGTTTTGGGAAGCCACGACCGTTTTCAATCGCAATGGAGCGACGAGGGCGTTGTTTTATTTGTAAGACGCTTGGACAAAGCCATCACGAGTGTACCATTCCGAGACGTTCCCGTTTTTTTCTGGACATGCGATACCGAGACCACGCCAACGCCTGGATGTCCGAATTGCGAACGATGGCATAATTGTCGAAATCGACGACAGGGAGATTGAACTCCCAAAAAATCGAAACGTTAGTTGTTTTGTTTGTTTGTTTTATTGTTGTTTCGTTACTTTGACCAAGAGAATAACTCTAAGGAAATTCGCTAAGTTGACGTAGCTCCTACGTAACTATTTTGTGTTTTGTGTAGTCATGCATGTATGTGTGGTTGGGTTTTTGTTGTTTTGGATGGACTTTTTGTTGGACGAGAAATAAAATCATTAATTTTATTAGATTCTGATTTCGATAGCCGGACGATTCATATCGTATTGTAATTGTTACCACAATTGTTGAAACGATTTTTGTTGAACTGTTGAACATTATTATTAATTTTTAAATTTCAATCGTGATTTTGGATTAATTTTTTTGTTTTACCGAAAGCGTTGATTCGAGAGACTTTTTTTTGCGTGTGAGCGTGTTTATGTGAAATATTTTGTTTTAAATTGTCATTGCGAAGTAAATTTAAATGTTTTTCCGTATTGTTTAATTTTATTATTATTTATTTAGTTTTTTCTCGATTCACGTACACTCGTTCTGGTCCGTAGTTAATTAATATTGTTTTTCGATGGTAATTTTTTTGTTATTGTTAAATATTTAATTTTTTGTTGTCGTAAATTAATGCTTTTTTCTTGTTTCGTAATTTTTTTTAAATTCAAAATCGTAAAAAATTAGACGAGTGTCCACCTTTCTGACCTGCCACCCAGATTAAGGACTATTGACTAGCCGTAACGTAGTCGTGACTGGTACTCTTTAAAAAACTGGCGCCTTTTTGTTTGTTTTTCGAATTGGTGCCACAATTTATTGGCCAGTCATTACCTCGTTGATTCCGAGGTGGTGAAACTGCCGTCACAATATATATATATATATATATATATATATATATATATATATATAAATATATATATAGTAGGAGCTGCTATTATATGAAGTATATCCCCAAAACCACGTTTATTACATTTATATTTTCCTTTTTTCCTATTTTACATTCATGTTTTTGATCGGATATATATGCATATCCGATTAAAAACATAATTGCAAAAAAGGACCGAGTTTTCGGGGATGTATGAACTTCATATAAGAGTTACCCCTCAAACAGTAGTGATATGGAAGACAGGGCGAATAATATTATATGATAATGAATATAAATTTAGTGTGTATTTACTATTTTATTTTGTCAAGTCCTTTTTTTTGTTTCTAAAATTTTTAAACATGCCAAGATAAAATATTAAACAGATACCTATTTTATATTTATTTTCATACACTATATAAATAACTTGGCCCTGTCTTTTATATCACTACTTTTTGAGGAGCAACTATTATTTGAAGTATATCACCGAAAACTCTGCCCTTTTTAACATTTAAGTTTTCGATCGAATATCTCAGCTTAAATCACAAGGGTTAAATATACAAAGCCGAACGCTTATTTTTTCACAAATTCGAAACAATGCATTAAAAAAATTCTTGTTTTTGAACACTTAAATATTTCAATTAATGTTCCTTTAGTGATACAAACTAAATGATGGATGAAAAGTATTCGTATTGTTCAACATGGTTAATATAATTTCATGGCTAATAAACGCTTGCCTATGTACTATTCAAACAACTATATAGAAAAAACTATAATAAGACCATGAACCAATTACATAGTAATATATTGCTATATGCATTTATAATGTTAAATTTATCAAATAAAACATGCTTAAGTTTTAGATTTCGGGATAGACATTTCGGGATTCCATAATTTTTCCTGTACCTTGGGTACTAGACCTAACTATATGCCAAATATCAATTTTAAAGGACACCGGGAAGAATGGTACAATTTTGGTAGGTAGCCCTTTTCGTTCAAAAGTTACAGGGGAGTTGTTTTTCGTCTAATATTTCGATAAGTCCTATCACTGTAAGCACGCCCGACCTGAACCCCTTAAACTCGGCCCGACGATCTACCGTGTACTAGATTTTATTAAAACAAAATATAATATAATAAATCACATAAAATATTTCACTGTTATCTAATTGCTAGTGTAAATAAAGTGAAATCACAAGCAACAAAATTATACAAAGTACTTACGCAACACAAATAAATATGGAAATTTACAATACATTAATCGATTAATTTAAATAGTTGACTAAAGATAAATGACATGTTAAATAATTTCTCCGTGAAACAGACTACAAGCGTACTGGTTCAGAAAATATCTGCAAGACAGCTTCTTTTGATGCCAGTATCTATGAGGTAAGTTATTGACACGATCTTATTCCTTCAAAAGATACAAACAGAATGAAATTACATTCAGTTTGCATTTCCCGTAGAGAACGATTGAAGGTGGAATTCTATACAAGTGGCGCGAAATCTGTGTTGACATAAAGAAATCGAAATAATGATAACTAAACTAATGATTGTCTTCAGTGGCTCAGATGGTGTCTCTTCACTAAACCAAGAGCTTTTCCAGGTCCTGATTTGCAAAGATAGGTATCTGAGTGACATACTTGTAGCATTTCGTCTCAAACGTGTAGCGCCCATTGCAAACATCAAATTGATATATCGACAAATACTGATTCATGTCAGTTCTAGAAATTTCAGCATATTTACTGGTGAAAATACCCCTATTCACCAGTCACTGAATATGAGGTAAACACTGTTATGTACGGCTTGACCCCTCTGCTTTTCTGGCACTATGAGTTCTTAAGCAACTTGTTTTAGATAAAGGTTCTCAACTCAACCTATACCAACCTATTGCCAGAATGTTCGACATTTTGGGATAGAA
Organism: Nineta flava; assembly: GCA_963920215.1. Lineage (NCBI taxonomy): Eukaryota > Metazoa > Arthropoda > Insecta > Neuroptera > Chrysopidae > Nineta > Nineta flava. The sequence continues at coordinate 13,428,836 of OY986044.1, read as the reverse complement.
TATTCGCCAAACGTGACAGCGCTATCTCCTGTCACGTTTCATTCCAAGCCATTCACATAAAGTATGTGGTTAATAGGCACTTATTGGGATGATGCCTTACCAATCGCATTTTTAGAAAAGCATTTTCAGATACGATTCATATCTGGGATCGATCACATAACCCAAATAAAGAAAACCCCAATAATAACAATAGTATATACGATTCTTTACTAAAAGAGATCACGCCTTGGATGTGCCAACTCTATTATGATTCTGGGACTTATTTGACCAGAAATTAACGTGGCGTCCTCACCTCCAATCCCTTGCAGCGAGTTGTCGCAAGCCAATGAATGTGCTTAAGGGATTAGTCGGTACATGGTGGGGTACCAAACGGGAGATGCAACTGCGGTTATATTCAACGCTGGTTCCGCCCAAGATGGATTATGGCTGTGTAGTATTCTCCTCCACCCGGACGTTAGCGCTCAAAATCCTAGTTCCTATTCACCACCCAGGCATTAGACTTGCTACGAGAGCCTTTCGAACAATATATACCTCTATAAGTCTATGTGTAGAGCCGGGATTGCCCCCATTGAGGTTAAGGAGTGAGCACCTACTCCTCAATTATGTCGCGGGGGTATAAGCTAAGCCCAGTCATGTCAACTTCCCGGCTCTATTCAGAAAGTCAAGATTTCTGAGGATACTCTATGAGAGACGTGCCACAGCCACAGGATCTTTGGCCGTTCGAATGCAGAAGCTTTTAGAGTGTCTTAATTTTGAATTCGCTCATGCATATTCCTATATTTTTCATGGAGTACCTTCTTGGGTGATCCGAAAGGTTAGATGCCGCTTTGACTTGGTTGGTCTCCGTAAAGAAGAGACCAGTACCCAATTCTATGGCACCTGCTTCCAACAAATGATCAGCGAATACAATGACTCTCTATACGTGTATACGGATGGTTCCAAAATCATTTCTGGTATGGGGAGCGCTATTGCAATTGACAATAGCTCAAACACTTGGTCGCTTACCCCACAGGCATCCGTGAACACTGCAGAATTCAATTCAATTTTGCACATGTTGTGAAGGATTTTTGAGCCTTCACAATACATTCCTCATTTGTTCAACTCGTTGAGCGCGCTTCAAGCATTAAACTGCACGCTTTCAAGGGACCCTCTGGTGCAAACCATTCAGGTGGTACTCCACGAGCTCCAGCACATATCCATCGTTTTTGTATGGACGCATAGGCTCGTGGATATACATGGGAATGCGATGGCTGATGAAGCAGCGCGGGTCGAGGCTGATTCAGACCACCTGGATTAAATCCCCTATGGCCCGAGGGCCTAAAAGTGTGCACACGCTTCAGAATTAATGAAAAATGACAGCGTGAGTGTAACAACCTCACGAAAAACTCTAATAGGTCAAACCAAGTATCAGAAGATGCTGGCACCTGTAAATCTGAGCCGCAGAGAGAGAGTGGCCCTTACTCGTTTGCGAGTAGGCCATACTCACACTCACAATGTGGTGGCCAAAAGTTAACCAGATAGCAGCATGCAAAAAGCTATCCAGGATCCATAGACGAGCCTGTTTGTGCATCACTGGATCCAGGAGCAGTACACCCACAACTGCCATGGAAGGCATACTGGGGCTGCTTCCGCTAAGCATTGTAATAATAGCTAAAGTGAGATTCAGCGCCTATAGGCTGTTTTGCAATTATAACTGGATTTAAAAATTAAGGTTGGACATGCAAGGATCGTGATATGCTTCCCAAAATATACTCCGTAGTCTGTGATAGAGCCATGTGGACGGAAGGAGAATCACCTTATCTCAAGAAAGAAATCGATTGGTATACAGACGGATCCAAAGCTGAAGAAGCTACCGGGGTGGGAATCTACGGCGAGAGACCTAAAGCAAACATAAGCCTCAACTTGAGGAAATATGCCACGGTCTTTCAAACAGAAGTTTAATACTGGCTTGCATCCGTGAGAACTAAGGTAGAGGCTACATAAACTAGAATGTATGTATTATCTCGGAAAGCTAAGCTGCTTTAAAAGCCTTGTCTGGAACTGAAGTCACCTCAAGAGTAGTCAAGAATTGTATGGAGAAACTGCTGAAGCTGACAAAATGGAATAATGTTAAATTGTTCTGGGTGTCGGGTCACAGTGGTTTCGAAGGAATCGAAAAAGCAGATACTTTAGCAAAGAAAGGAGTCGGAATACCCTTCCTTGGCTCAGAGCCTATTTTAGGAATTCCAAGGAATATATGTATATAGGTGATCAACGAGTGATCAAATGCTTAACTCCGTGATCACTGAGAAAAAGTACCGCGACAGGAGCTCAGGAAGATATTGCTTTAGAGTGCAACCAAGAGGCTATCTCTCAATGCACTGAGGCTGAACAACTGCGAAAGCTTACAGGATTCTTTACCGGGCATTATCTCCTACGGAAGCATCTGCACACAATGGGACTCCATAACAGGTCCATTGTGTACAGATTGTGTGGCGAGGAGGAAGAAACATCCAGCCACATTATCTTTGACTGCGAACCTCTATGTTACAGCAGATACTGGATATTCGGTGCATCACACCCCGAATATATGAACCTTCAGGAAGACTTGATTAGCAAGCTCGTGGCTATTGCCAACATATGGGAGAAGCGAATCTCGTCAGACCGAAGTAGAAGGTGGATCAATGGATCAAAAGGTCGAAATACAACACTTTTTAGACCCCAAGATGTATCTATCATTCTACACCTTCACTGCAACGCTGTTATTTTTGGTGTTGTTATTTATTTCTTTTTTATATATAGTTTATGTTATGTTATTATATTTCTACCTAGTCAATTCATTTGACTAGGTAGTCTTGTGATATTTTTGTGATATTTGTTTTATTTATTTCATTGTCGTTATTGTTTTTAACTTGGGGGGGATGGGCTAACGAGCTGGCTCTCGGCACCCCAAAAGGGGTCGGGTTTAGTGGGTAGTCTGGCTGGTCAGGAGTCCCACACTCTGTGCGTCAATGCATTTCCCACCTTCCTGCAGCCAAAAAAATATTAATATAAAAATTTTTTCTGCATTTTAAGCTAAGCTTTACAAGGTGGCTACAAAATTTAAACAATTAATACTAAGACTAACTTAGCTATCTATACAAATTTTCGATTTATGCAATGTAAGTTACTATTTAAGTTATTCTTACTGAATTAAGCTTAAGCTTCTCTTCAAACATAGTTATATGTCATTCATTTTGTTTTTTGATAAATTTAACAGGCGATTTTTTATTTAGTTTTCTCAATTAAGATTAACACCTAAATATTTTTTCAAATAGTGTTTTCTCAAGGAATTATAGATCGGACAAATCAAGGTGCAATTAGTTTTATCTTCTGATTCTTACCTATTTCGGATAATACATATTTGATTTGAAGCCAATTTATATCTTATTGACAGTCACTTTCATATTTGAAGAGCCTACCGTTCTTAACTCGCTGATCAACCTCATCTTTGAAAAATTGACATTAAAATCAAGAAATGGTTCAGCAGATACAATTTTAATCAAATTTTGGTATAGAAGGCTGAACCCGGATTTCAAAATTTGTTGTTTATCTTAAAGTCCCATTGATTATTGTAGTCTTTTAGAATAAACTTGTTTGTTGTATCAGCGTTTTACTGTTTTGCTCGCCCGGGATCCGATTTATTCATTTTCATCAGAATCTCTGTCGGACCCCGTTACACTTTGCCATAGTTATATATGAAGAATCTAATTCCTTTAATCTATTATAAGATATTTTGCCAGAAATTTATTACCCATTTTAAGTATACTGGTTCACAAGCTCAGAGCGAGTTACAATGCTTGCACAGCCACATAGTTTATTCCGGTCTTGGTTCTGATAATGTAGTTTGGCGTATTTGTCTGCCAGTTATATACAGTTTTAAAGAATCAACCTTGAACTTTTTCCAGTTTTCCAGACATCTTAGAGACCAGGTTTCAGGTAAATTGCCTTTTACGATTTTTTTAAAGAGACTTGAGGAGGAGAATATTATATCCAGATAGTTCTATAGTTTGGTCCCCAATTTAAAATGAAGACATTCGACTCAATCGTCCTCCTTTTTTACAAACCATGATTTTCGTTTTGTTTGTATTAAACCTCAAACAATTCTCTATACAGTATAAATTTAAGGCGTTAAAGGCTTGTTAATTACCCTGGCTATCAGATAGTTACACAGGATTAAATCTGCTACATACATAAGAAAAGATATTTTGGTGATACCATTGATATTAATACTTTGGATATTTTTATCTTTCATATAGATTATTATTAAACAGAATGAACAACAAGGACGAAATAGTATATTATTTCTGCATTTCCCATTTATATAAACTGTAAATCATTGCTGGGCACAGCTTTATTTCATTCAGCTCTGAGTGAGATGTATGAAAAAGATGAAAAAGAAATTATTTTCTTTTTTTAATTAAAACATTTTATGAAAAAAATATTATAATACCAACTCTTTTTTATGGTCACTTTATACTATTATATAAAGTATACAATACATACAATACATTGAACACATACTATGGAATTCTGGGCTGGTAATTTGGGGTATAAAATGTACCTTTTTAATATACTTACCGCTTGACCGTTATAATAAAAGACGTAAATTTTTGCTAAGAATTTAAATAAAATTGAATAATAGTTTAGACTTTTAGAGATAGCTGTAAATTTTTTTGATCGTTTAGATTTTAGAAACAACGGAGAACTAATAAACAATTATTTACCTGATTTAATTATATTTTCTTCGTAGGGGGTATAGTGTCATCGGAATTTGATGACATTGGTGGTATACAATAAACATGGCAATGATAAGGCTGGGGGGCGGGGTAATTTTTTACTGATTTCTCAATGGTTAAATTTTACATAAAGTGGGAATTTTATGTTAGTTTACTCAACCTGACTGAGTTTCTTCGACTTAGTCTACTTTGAATTGAAAAAGTGAAAAGTACTATTCGTGCTGGTGAAAATTATTTTTCGCATAATTTCCTTTTTCAAAAAAAATAAAAGTAGTTATTTTAGTGAAACAGTAATTTTACAATTTAATAATCGATTTAAAGTTTTCGAAAATATAAATGTAATGAGTGATTTTTTAGTGGCCCCTTTTAATAACAAATTTAAAATTCCCGCTTTAATAGATATTTTTCTCCAATTTTTTTCCGGGTTCTAATGATTGCGTGTTATTAAACGACATGAATACCCTTCCAACAAATTATAATTTATAAGGAGGGAAATCGTCGCAGAAAACCCATCTTCATTTGAATATCCGGAATTATAAAATATATATATATATATATATATATATATATATATATATATATATATAACTAAGTAGTTGATTCGCATCTTCTTATCTATGTGAATTGGGATTTTCATGTATGAAACATATAAAATAAAATAAAATATTTGGCAATAATTGGTAGGCCATTCTGTATTGAAACATCGCGTCTTACTTCAAACTTATAGAGAGCTCAGTTGCTCTGAAGACATATTATTTAAATGACATATTATTATATAATGATTTAATGAAATTTATAATTTTACAGCTCAGGCCTCTTTTGAATAACTTCAGATTGTGGGGTACCGAATCAAATGTCTTACGAAAATCGGCAAAGGTGGCGTAAAGTTTCGTTTTAGGAAGGCGGATGTTTATATTGGCACTGATAAGTGTAACAATGACATCACGATAACCGCGCCCTTTTCTGAAGCCAAATTAGAAGTCACATAAAATATTGTGTGTATCAGTCCAGTTTCTGATACTATCACCTACTTATGATTAACGTTAATATTTTGGCAGTCATTTGATATTCGGATCTTGTCGATATTTTTGCCTAAAAAACTTTTGGCTAAACTCAAAATAATTTTGCGAAAGTATTGAGTCGCAGGCAATTCAATAGGTCTTCTTTTAAAACCGGATTAACATTTTAAGCAAATTTCTTCCAGAGGAAATGCAGCTATTGTTTTTACACCAATGTTGGAATTTCGTAAAAATTTCTTCAAATGTCCATCGATCCTACCTATTAGATGTTAAAAATCACTATCGCTAAAATTTTTATATATGTATATATATATACATATATATACATATATACATATGTACTTTTTTTAAATGTCTGTGGACTCTTTAGCGGTCACAGTTTTATTTCGCTTGAAATTAAATTAGGTATTTGAGTCGCTTTTGGTATTCTAAAGGTCAAGTTCGTTAAGGGGAAAAATCGGAAGAGGAGAAAGGGGGTTTAGAGGAAGGGGAAAACACAAAATTTGACTATCTCCCATAATATTTAAAAAATCGAAATATTTATCAGGAGTTAAGTTGTAGGTACTAACTTTTACTGTAATTTTGTTTCTTATCATTTTTCTGTTACACTAATATTTACAGAAATATTCACAATTAAAGATTGAAAATTAAAATTCTAAATATCTCAGTTCACATTAGAGTTTGGGAAAAATGATCAAGTAATGAATTGTAGCGAACTTGATTTTCTACAACTTTACTCCTTATACATTTTTCGATTATTCTAATATTAAGAGAGATATTTAATATTTTGTGTTTGTTTGACACGAATACATAAAATATATTTAATTGTAAAAAATTTTGATTGTCGTTTCCATAGTAACTATAAACTATAATCGTTATACTGTTTTTTTTTTGGGCTATTAAGAAATTTAATTTTTGCAAATACTAAAGTCATATCAGATATTATATTTCATTATGATCACACTAAAATTATGACCGCTAGAGAGTGATTTATGTATTCTAAGGAAATTCGCTAAGTTGTTCTTTTTGTCTAAACGATCGGATATAAGATGCATACATTATTTACTAATTATGTTTTCAAACATATTAGATACATCCAACGTCGCAAGCTTAAAACCATTTTTTAGTTGAAAGTTTTTCTTAGCATTCGCGAATTCTATTGAGTTTTTTACGCCATGCTTTTGGCAAGCCTGTGAGCTGGACATCCTACATATGACACCACCGATCTTATAGGTCTACCTTCTTTGTCTTTAGTAGACCATACAAACGTGGAGCTCTAGGGTTCATCTTCAAGATGATGTGTTTTTAAAAGTAAAAAAATAAGGATGTCGAATTATGGACAACTTTTGTTATATCGGTTTGGTATTTTTTAGTGGGATAAGATTTTATTCGCTGTATTTTCTCCTTGTGTATGAAATCTGAAATCTTGTTGACATATTCTTGTTTCTTCATTATTATAATTGAATTACCTTTATCTGCCCTGGTAACTGTTAAATTGTTGACTTCAATTTTGTTCTTTATGGATTTTATAACTTCAGGAACCATTGTTTTTCTTGATAATGGATTGTTCGAAGATAACTTATCCTTTATCAATTCTTTCGCGAGATTAATTTTTTAATTTCTTAGGGCTACCTCAACCTCAGCGATTAAATTTTCTTTTACGTTCTTGTGTTTTAGATCAGGTACACATTTTAAAACTTTATCTAAACGTTGTATTACTTGATTATTGAATTTCACCTCACTTATGTACAAAATTCATTTTTCAAATTTCGATAGTATGGACATTTCACAAAATGGATAATATCTTGGGTTGGATTTTATGTTTGATTAAAACATTTTAATTTTTAACCCGACTTCAAAAAGGAGGATGGTTCTCAATTCGTCTGAATTTTTTTTATTTTATTTTATTTTTTTGTTGTTTTTGATATTTTAAATTTATGATACTGTTACCTTTTTGTCTATATTGTTCCACGAACGATTAAAATTCCAAGTAATGTAATCTTAACATCAGTTCATCATGTAAAACTTTCAAATACTGGAAAATACAGTTACGTTTTTTATACCATGATCGCGTTTCTTTATTCAACCAAATTGTTTTAGCTTTATTCAACACTGTGTTTATAACAGCTTTGAAATTTTGCACTTCAATAGTTCTTTTAAAATCGAATTAATATTTTTTTGTCTAAACGATCTATAAGATGAATAAAATATAAATATAAGAAAAATAAGATATAAATATATATCTTATTCTTATTATAATATATATGAATAAGATATATATACATATATATATATACATATATATATATATATATATATATATATATATATATATAAACTTATATATATATATATATATATATATATATATATATATATATATATATATATATATATATATATGTATTCATCTTATGATATAACATGAATACATTCTTCACTAGATATGTTTCCAAACATATTAGATACATCCTACGTCGCAAGCTTAAAACCATTTTTCAGTTGAAAGTTTTTCATAGCATTCGCGAATTCGATTGAGTTTTTTACACCATTTGCATGAAATTATATTGTTGAGTTAAAGATGTGAGTCCAGTCTGTGAGCTGGACATCCAACATAAGACACCGCCGGTCTTATAGGCCTGTCTTCTTTGTGGATTTTTAGTAGACTATATAAACGTGGAACCCTAAGGTCTTTTATGGAGATATCTCAAGGGACATTGGTAAAATTATAAAATCGCATAACCTCAATGTTGTAGATAGACCCTCGTTAACACTTGGGAATTTATTGCTTAACAACAAAAGTAAATTTAATCCAATTTCTAACTCAGGTATTTACAAAATGGGGTGTGAAGACTGTTTACGGGAACAATTAACTCCGCTTAGAAATAAAGAAAACAAGGAAAATTAGCCATCGTCTTTTACGAAACACCTTTTAGTATCAGGCTATAATCCAAAATCAAAAGTGGAGATTTTACATACAGCTAAGAAAGGACTAAAAATTAATATATTTGAATCTTTGGAAATATAAAAAAGCCAGAAAAGTTCTAATTAAACAGTTTTGAATGACCAAACTGATTTGATCCACTCACAGTTATTCTCGACAATCTCACGGGTTTTTTATTGTAAATAATCATATTTATATTTTTAACGAATTTCCTGAAAGGAAATAGAGCTATTGGTCTTGTACCGACTTAAAAATTTGGCAAAAATTTCTTCAAATGTCCATCGATCCTACCTAGTAGAAAATCACCATATGTAAAATGTATATATATATATATATATATCTAGCGGTCAAAATTTTAATCTGATTGAAATAAAATTTGGTATTTGAAGCACTTTTGGTATTCAAAAGGTCAAGTTCGTTAATGGGTAAAATCGGACAAGGGGAAAGGGGAGTTTAGAGGAAGGGCGAAAAACAAAATTTTACATATCTCCCTTAATATCCGAAAAATCTAAAAATATATAAGAAGTAAAGTTGTAGGTACTAAATTTTACTCTAATTTTGTATCTTATCATTTTTTCTGTATCACTAATATTTTCAGAAATATTGACGGTTTAAAATTGAAAATTAAATTAAATACTGATATGAAAAAATTAACTCGTCAATCAGGAATCGAACCTTGGGCCTCTGGATATCTAGTTCAGTATGCTTCCGCTACACCAAAGACGACTGTGACGTAACAGCCAACTTTTTCATAACATTCTTATTTTATTTGACAGTATTACTTCTGTCGAGGTTATTCTTCATATATGTTTATTTGTGTATACTTAAGCGTCAACAATATGATGTTTGTCCAAAATCCATTTCGGTTACGTTGGACAAACTGTAGAAGACAAGTGTATACTTTATAGACAAATGTCATTGAATTTTAATTAAATACTGTTATGCAAAAATTAACTCGTCAACCAGGAATCGAACCTCGGGCCTCTGGATATCTAGTCCAGTATGCTTCCGCTACACCAAAGACGACTGTGACATAACAGGCAACTTTTTCATATCATTCTTATTTTATTTGACAGTGTTACTTTTGTCGAAGTTATTATTCATATATATTTATTTGTGTATACTTAAGCGTCAACAATACGATCTTTGTCCAAATTATATTACGGTTACGTAGGCCAAACTGTAGAAGACTAGTGTATACTTTATCGACAAATGTCATTGTCATTGAATTTTAATTAAATAAATGTTGGTTGAAATGCATTAAAGAATTAATTGTTTTAAATTAAATTCTAATAAATAGTAGTTAAGCTACAAAATACGTTGTTTTATTCATTAAAGTTTTTAGCTATTAACATCTTAGATCTATTAAACTTAATTGATATATCTGTTATGGATTAATTTAGCATGTTCAAAAACACCGCAATGTCAAAGCTGGGGTTTAAATAGGGAAAAATTAATATAACAATAGCATTCCGGTTCATGAATTTTAGGACAGCCCGTGAACTAGATATTTCACATTTCACAATTCAAAAATTTTTTAAATTAAAAAAAATTTTTTTTGTTTACCAAAATTCCAGCGCTTTCTCATCTTAATCATTTCTCTTTGAAAGCTCTTACCTGATAGCGATCATAATTCACCAAAACGTTTATATTTTTTATTAAACCTTTCCATATTCAAGTTTTATTAATATAAGTTTGTTACGTAGAAACAACGTCAACTCAGCGAATTTCCTTAGAACGCATAAACTACTCTCTAGAGGCCACAATTATAGTTTAATCAAAATGAAATCGTAATCGTATCTGATTTTATTTTGGTATTAGCGAGGCCGATTTATTAATAAAATGACATAGGTCAAGGGCAAAGGGTGTATAGAGAAATAAGAAAATACAAAATTTAAAATATCTCTCTTAATATTCGAACATACAAAAAATTTATGACGAGTAAAATTGACGACAATCAAGCTTGCTACAATTCACTACCTTATCATTTTTCTCAAACTCTATTGTGTACAGAGATATTTAGAATTTCAACTTTCAATCTTAAATTGTAAATATTTCTGTAGATATTAGTGTAACAGAAAAAATGATAAGAAATAAAATTATAGTAAAACTAATGAGCTACAACTTTACTTCTTATACACTTTTCGATATTAAGGGCAAGAGATATGCCAAATTTTATGTTTCCCTCTACCTTTATACACTCTTTCCCTTTGTCCTATTTTACCCATTCACGAACTTGACCTTTCAAATACCAAGCCGCCTCAAATACCAAATTTAATTACAATCGAAGTAAAAGTGTGACCGCTAGAGAGTCCACAGAGACATAAACGTGTATATATATATATATATATATATATATATATATATATATATATATATATATGTGTATATACAAATTTTGGCGATGGTCTCTTTTAACATCAGCAGGTAGGATCGATAGATATTTGAAGAAATTTTTACGAAATTCCATCATCAGTACAAAAACAATAGCTGTATTTTCTAAGGCACCAAAATAATATCTGAGGTTTTTTTCAAAGTTGAATTGAGTTTTCTTAGCTGGGTTTTCGGGTGTTTTGTTGTAAATTGATTTTTTTTTCTTGTGTAATTTTTTCGATGTTTTCTTCTTATGACCGTCTTTTTCTGACGATTGCGTTGGTAATCCTTTCCATTTTGATTGCGGTAGTTCTTTTGGGATGTCATTGTTTATATATATGGAGTTATCCTATAGTTTTGGTTTCAGCTTAAGAATTTGTGTTTTTGTTTTGTAGTTAGACAAGCGTACTTTAACTGGTTTGTTTGTTCCAAGTTTTCCTAATTTTTAAACCGGACCAATATCATTTGATGTTATATTTAGGTCTAGTTTGTGATTGAAGAGGTCTTTAATTTTTTCCTCCAAATTTGAATTCATTTCACCCTCGGACACTCCGCGAATAATTAAAGTTTTCTCGATTTATTTCTTTTTTAAGAACTAAGATTTCATGATGTTGATCACCTAAATAAATATTCTTCAATGCATATCAAATATTAAACTTCTGTCATACGATCATAGGACTTGGTAATGCATCTGCAAAGAGTCTCGCAGCCGCGAAGTATCTTAGTATCCTCCCTGTTTAAAATCTATTGCCACCTGTTATTAGTACATAGGTATAGTAAGTATAAAAAAAAAAAAAAATTAAACCAATTAAGTTAAGCTGTATGGGCAATTCATTACAATGTGGTTTTTCAGCTCACTTTTAAATTTTGGCATGCTCTCTATGTTTTTAAAAACTAAGGTAGCTCCCCTCGGCTTGAACACTCTGGTGCGGTATTACTTGCCCGACTACACGAGTCTTTAAATAACTTTTTACTGTATCTCTAAATATTAGCGGTATATATTGGCAGCGATCCCGAAGCTGTGCTGACTTGCTTAAAATCTCCTCCACACAAATTGACTGCATTTCTAGCGAACCGCGAAGTAGTTATTATCGAGAAAACCTGCCCAGTTCTTGGCGTTCATATAATTCAGTATCCTCCTACTTTGAAGTCAATTGCCACCTGGTTAAAACGAAGGTAGGTCTCCTCGGCTTGAACTCTCTGGTACGGTATTACTTTCCCGATTATTAGAGTATTTAAAGAATTTTTGCTATATCTCTAACTCTCAGTGGTATATCTTTTCAGCGATTCCGAAACTGTGCTGACTAGTAAAAAACTAAGTTTTTAGCGAAACGCGAAGTAGTAATTGTCGAGGAAACCTCCCCAGTTCATGTCGTTATATTTCTTCATCACAAAACCCCGCTGATTTTGCGATGCGTTTTGTTTACAACATTAAATCTCCCCAACGAAAGCCAGAGCCACTCCTCCCAACCGAGTTACAAAACCACCTTACGCATATGCACATCCCTTACTCAAACCTAGTTTTTAAGCTAGGGTTTCCAGAGCGCACAGTCTCAAGCATTCACAATTCAAAAATTGTCACCATTCTTAAATCAGTATGGTTAAATCAGACTGGGGGTCTTCAAGGTCGTTCTGATTTTTCTCACTAAATCGTGTCACGTCTCTTCCCAGTGAGATTATTATCATCGATTGAGTTTACATGCGGATCTGCGTACTGTCCCAGCAATGATTCAACAATCTTATTCACTCATGCACTCGCATTCATCGTTGTTTTGTGTGCAACAAATTTTGAGCAACCTTTATACAATCGTTTATGGCTCCCTTCATGAGTTCAGGTTTCTCGCGTTTTCACCGAAACTGCCGTGAGAACATAGTCGGTGATACGGAGAACATACGTCGAAATGCACGTATTCGACCATGTTGTTTAGTTTTATTTGTATACATGGCAACCAAAGCTGTACATCTTAAACTGGTCCCCGAACTATCCACAAATGCGATTTTAGTAGCCATTGATGCCGTATGCCGTCGAAGTCTGCTTGCACATACACACAAGCACACACACCAAGGGGGAAGAGGCAACGGGTCCAACTCCAGGTATATAAAACAGGTCTTACCCCAGTAACTTAGCTCTGCTGGAGTGGATATTTTCACTATTGGATAGGCTAATCGTAGGATACAAAATGGACAGAAATGAAAAGCCGTGGCGAGTCAGGGAAAGAACCCAGGTTAAGACCGGTCGTATGGATATTGTTGTACGATCTTACTCTCAGTGACTACCAGTATATTAAGTTCGTCATCAACGCAACGCAAAAAAGAAGAGAGAGGAACCGCTAAGGCAAGTGGATGGCTGCTGTCAAAGTTCAACAGGCAGCAATTTGGAGCTTTCCTGGAGAATGTGATGCAGCACAGAGATATGAAAGTCATTGCTGAGGCGGGAGACCTGAACTCAATAATGAGCGACGTAGCCATACCAAAACGTAAGAGAGACTCTCGGGGGGCGAAAAACGATATACTGGTGGACTACGGAGATTGCAGAGCTCCTCAGAGGAAGAAATTCCTGGCAGCACGCAGAAAGATGAAGCGATCAATACGCTAGTACACGTGGTCAACACATACAAACTGGCGCGGAAGGAACGGAGATGTGAAATCAGGAATAGCCCACGCAAGTGTTTGGAGTAACTATGTCGATCAGTTGACAATGATACATACAAAATCGTCACAGAAAAGCTAGTAGATTTCGGAGCTGGCAGTTCCTGCACGAATGTGGACGATTGTAAAGACACATTTTCCGACACGCGCGAAAAGATCTCGAGTATATAGGCAATATCGGAAAGAGCGACTTCAATCGGGAAAAGTACCGGGGTCAGACAAAATTCCCAAAGAGTTAATTCGAGAGGTTGCGGTAATATGCTCTAAAGCACTGCTGGACACCCACATAAATGAACACGAGGACTCTCGCCAAAACAATAAAAGTTCCAGAAAGGGCGCTCAACAGTGGACGCTATTAGAAGAGTGACCGAGCAACGATAGCAAAAATCGGTTCATGGCAGAGCAAAGGTTACAGCGCACTGATCACTTTGGACATCCGAAACGCATTCATTGTGGCTAGGTGGAAAAAAATCTTGATGGCTCTAGAAGAAAAGCAGACGCGAACTTATCTGCTATAAATTATGAATAGCAACCTAAACAACAGGTTGCTAATTTACAATAGGAGGGAAAGGCAAATGGAGTATGAGGTAACTGCAGGTGTTCCACAAGGCTCGGTTCTTGGACCGTTCCATTGGAACGTTATGTATGTTACAAAAGCTGAAGCTCCCAAACCAATCGGAGATAGTTGGTTTTGTGGAAGATGTAGGGCTGGTAGTAACAGCGAGAACTATTAAAACGCTGTAAGGGGTGGCGAACAAGAGCTTTTGTCGTGCCAGCAAATGCCTAAGGAGAAGCAGGCTGGGACTAGCAGTCCACAAGGCAGAGGCAGTGCTCGCTCATTACAGACAAGCAGAGATTCACACCACTACAGCTAATGCAAGATGGGCGAAAGGTGCCTGGAGGAAATCTCTCAAGTACCTAGGATACAGATTCATAGGGGACTCCGCTTCACAGAGCACATAAATATAAGCGAAAGCGAAAAGGAGAAGGTTGCAGCGAAGGAAAGAGGCCATCAAAGGCTTCTTAAGCGTTGGCGAGAACGATGTGATACAGACGTCACAGAGAGATGGACACATGAACTAATCCCGAACCCTAGCAATGTTGTACGGAAGAACCCATGACCAGATGCACTTTGAGCTCACACAGGCATTGATAAGCTATGGATGTTTTAACAAAAACTTAAAGAGGTTCAAAATGGGCGACAGTGCAGCATGCAGCCACTGCGGACACAGCACTGACGACGCGCGACACGCTCTTTTTTAGTGCACTACTACAGGAGAGTAACGAAGGAATTTGAAGGCGGCACTAGGAACAAGAATAAATGTGCAGAGCCTGATACTACTTATGCTGGGCGAAGAAAAAGCATGGGAAGCAGTGTCTTTCTTCCTGAAAAGGATGTTGCAGAATAAAAGAGGATAGTTGACACGGATAGAAGAAACCAAGAAACTACGTTGTGAGAAAGATATAGCCTTGTAGCGGTATCGCATTTTCATTAAATTATTATTATAATTTTATTTATCATTTTTATCTGTTACTTAACAACTATAACTTCTCTTTTTAAGGTTTATGTGGAGACTTCTTTGAAAATTCCCAGAATCTTCGTATCTGACATTGATATAGAAGATGTATGGAAAGCTGTCCACAATCTTGGTCATCCATCAATTAGACAAACCTTGAAAAAAGTACGCACATTCTTTTTTAACCCTAATCTTATTTCACGAATCAAAAATTTGACTCGATCATGTCCGATCTGCCAATTAAATAAAATCACTCGTCACACTAAAAGTGATTTTATGCCAATTGAAGAACCAAGTATCAAATTTTCTTTCTTACATTTAGATATTGTTGGACCTCTTCCTCCTAGTGAAGGATATCGATATATCTTCACTATCATTGATCGTTTTTCGCGTTGGGTCGAGGCTATTCCAATCAAAACTATCACGTCGGAAGAAATTATTAACAATTTGATTGCTTCTTGGTTCTCGCGTTTTGGATTACCTACGAGGATCACTACTGATCAAGGTAAACAATTTCAATCACATATGTGGAAAGATTTTTTGTCTTCTCTAGGGATTAAGCATATTTCCACTACTGCTTATCACCCTAACAGCAACGGTATTATTGAACGATTTAACCGGTCACTCAAAATTTCTTTAAATTGCTGTCAAAAAAAATAATAACTGGTACAAAATTTTACCTTGGGTACTTCTAAATTTGCGCTCCTCGGTCAAGGAGGATATTAACCTTTCTTCTGCAGAAATTTTATATGGAATTCCTCTTCGATTACCATATGATTTCTTTTCAGAAAACGTTGATACATATCATTCTGTTCAACAATCTACTCGAGAGTTAAAAAATAGAATGATAAACGCAAAATTTTTCTTTACCAGACAGTTCACCAACAAAAATGTATTTTTACCCAAAAATTTAGATTCATCAAAAAAAGTTTTTATACGCGAGGATCATGTCAAACCTCCACTATCTTGTAATTATAGAGGTCCTTTCTCTGTTATCAAGAGATTTCCTAAATTTTTTGTTATTGATATCAATAACAAACCTACCTCTATTTCGATTGACAGGCTAAAACCTGCATACTTTTTTCAATGTTAATCTTTTCTTAATTTACTTTGTATTTAATTTTAAGGTGTACATCAACTATTAAAGTTTTTTCCGAGTGAACAAGGTTGTTTTATGTTACAACCTTTTTCTAGTCGTTTTTCTTTATTAGTTGATGGGGGGAAGTATGTAGCGGTATCGCATTTTCATTAAATTATTATTATAATTTTATTTTTCATTTTTATCTGTTACTTAACAACTATAACTTTCCTTTTTTATCACGGTTGCTTTGAATGTTAACAACTTTGATAATCTACATATAAATATATAATATGTCATATTCAATCTAATAAAGATCAATTATATCTTTAACACTTATTTATTATTTATTTAAATAATAATTATTTATTATATTTACTAATCATCTCAACAGCCTCAAAAAGCCTTCCCGTCCAGGGAACAGAGCATCACACCGTAGTGTGTGTGGAGAGGTGGAGGGGTTTTAGTCGGTAAGAATCCAACGCTACCCACAACATCTGGGTGTTTATCACACACACATTTAAGCAAAGCAATAGAGAAAACAGTTAAGCAAAGCAATAGTCCGAAGTATATTATTTAAAACCCTGGATTGCATATACCACAATTCAAACAAAACAATACCTCGCTCCAATACCTAGATCAGTTTTTCTATTATAAATACGTATTTCGACTACAAAGTATAAAACAATTGACATTTATGAGTTAAGAAAGGTACAAGAAGTTAATTGAAAGTAATTTCCTTATTAAATGGAAAATTTCAGGTCAAATACCTAAGACGTGCAAAAGCACCCAATCGAAAAATTTTTTCACCAGGATTTTCGAGCTTATTTCGAGTTTTCCCAAAACTTTTTCGTTGCCCGGAAAAACAAGAAAATCGTTTTGCACGGCTAGCAGAATTTTTCTGATCCCGAAGGTTTCGTAAGTACTGCCCTTGGAAATAATTTCTTCCGCAGAAATCTCGAGCTAATTTCCTGTGCGCAAGCAGATGTTCATGAAAACCTAAATTTTCCGAGAAAATCAGGAAAAACGCTTTTATTGGGATACCAAAAATTATGTAATACCAAATGAAGGCTGAAGACGCACCTGCGTGAAAACTCTGTTTCACAGGAATTTCGAGCTAATATCGAGCTAATTTTGTGTTTTCCGGAAAACCGTTTTCACAGGTTATTAGCTCGATGTTAGCTCAAAATGCATGAGCCAGAAATTTTTCACAAAAACGCTTTGAACGACCTTCTTTTCCACTAAATATACTTGCAACTTGTAAAATTATGAATCGTCGTTTTGCCAATATATCTATATATAACTAATAACAAGAAAGAATAAACAGATGTTGAAAAAAATTACAATACCCATTACTAAATTGATTTAGCCATGTTTATTATGGCTATTTGGTTGTAGTTGTTTGAGCTCTTAGACTGTCAGGTTATTCAATTGTTCGCCGAAATATTCTTATTGTTTATTTGACGTTAAAAAACAAAGGTAACCCAAAAATTAGAAGTTTTGTCCCTCCAGCTAGGCGAAAGGTTATAACGTCAAAGGACTCAAAATTTCAAAAATAGAGGGTGATATCTGACGTAGTTCTCTTTGATCATATAATCACTTGCATATTAAAAGAAAAACAATGCTCCAGTGGTTCTTCGACGATATCCAAGATCAACCGATTGGAGTCACTATCTGTGCCATTTGATGAGCCAATTAGAAGGCCCGCATAAATAAATAGAATACATCGAAGAGCTAGGTTGACAGCTTTATTAGACAATCCGGTCTTGCTTGAGGAGTCCTGTGCTTTGATGGCCGCAGGTACTCAAGTTTCCTGGTGGCGAAACGCACTTGATGCGCTGCACCGGGAAGCCAGGTGGGGTTTGAACCGTTCGCTGAAACAGGGGGACCAATAAGCATGGGACGAATACAAATGTGTAAGGAATGAATATATTAGGCAAGCGAGATTACGGTGAAGCAAAATCTTGCAGTCAAATTTCTCTGAAATCCTTTCTTTTTAAAACTTAATAGAAAGAATAATAGACTATCATCTACTGAAAGGGGCTCAAAAAGATTACACATTTCACAAGAATCAAGACGCTTACAGGACTGTTACATCGACCGATATTTTCCTGCACGCAGCCGTTTACTAGAAAAAAAGAGCATTTCGCTTTAAGGAGATCGCACTGGTAGTGTTTCATGTAAAGAAGGGTTTTGATAAGGTAAAAATGCGAGACGATTTGCGAAACCCT
Source organism: Nineta flava (assembly GCA_963920215.1). Classification (NCBI taxonomy): domain Eukaryota; kingdom Metazoa; phylum Arthropoda; class Insecta; order Neuroptera; family Chrysopidae; genus Nineta; species Nineta flava. The sequence goes on along the minus strand of OY986044.1, from coordinate 13,410,268 downwards.
ACAAATGAGAGGGATACACGCTTCTCTCGTCGATTGTGTAAAATCATCAATAGAAAACAGGCAAGTTTTGGGATTTACAACCGAGTTTATTTTCTGTAAGAGTAGGTATTTCGTAAGGACGTTGTCTCTCTCCACACCCTTGGTGTTTGGTAATGGATGGTCTCCTCTCGAAACTGGCCGAAGAGGGGTTAATATTCGGTGTAGGGAAAGCCGTTTCTCTGTAAACCCAGCAAAAACGGAAATAGTTTTTTTACCCACTAGAGGAAGATTGAAGGATTTGTACCACCACTGATGTTCGGAAAAGTAAAGGTGCTAGTGCAAGAAGTCAAGTACCTCGGGGTGATACTGGATAATAAGCTTATTTGGAAGGCACATGTTTACGCAGTTACAACTCAATCAACAATGGCCTGATTGGGACTTCAACCAGAAGTCTACGCCATACTGGCTTGCGTCCTTGAGAACCTCCGTAGAGGTCACATAAACCAGAAGGTATGTATTCTCTCGGACAGTCAAGCTGCTTTAAAAGCTTTCTCTGGAACTGAGGTCACCTCAAGGGTAGTGCTGAAACTGCTGATACTGGCAAAACGGAACAATGTTAAATTTATCTGGGTGCTGGGTCACAGTGGTTTCGAAGGAAATGAAAACGCGGATACCCTAGCCAAGAAGGGAGTCAGAATACTCTCCATTGGCTCAGAGCCTATTTTAAGAATTCCAAGGACTGCATGTAAACAGGTGATCAACGAGTGGTCAAAGACTGAACAGCATGCAACTACGGAGGGTTACCAGATTTATTACCAGGCATTATCCCCTGTGGAAGCATCTGAACGCAATGGACTCTATAACGGGTCCAGGCTGCAGACAAGCTAAACAAAACCGGAAAGAGATATACCTTCTTGTTAGGGAACCTTACCGGACACTGCAGGCTCAAGAGACATCTATTATGTGTGAATGTGGAAAAAAACGTAGGCAATGGTTGTAAGTAATGAATATAAGATCCTGGCGTGGATGAACAATGGATTCATTATCGAAAATGTAAAATACTTACAGTATTTCGGAGTAATTTTTACTTATAATTGAAAGTGTAGGGTATACGTAGAAAGTATAATAGGTAGAGCCAAGAGTGCAGTATTAGGTATTCAAAAATTTTTTTATAAATACAATAAACTTCTATTTATATAATCATGTTCAATGCATTTATTATACCTATAATTAATTTCGGTAGTGAAAACTGAGCTCTCAACTACAATAAAGATCAGTTTAAAAGTGCCAACGCGTTAGCCCACAATTTTTACAAGGAAGTATTATGTGTCCCAAAATCTACTCTTAACTCAGCAGTTAATATGGAACTGGGTGTGACATCGATTGAAGATGTGTGTAACAAAATCGGCTGTGAATTATTATTCACGTATAAGATAAATATAGGTGGTTGCAAAATTTGTGTCTCAATGGAACTTGGGTGAGCAATTTGCTGTTAAAATGGAAGAATTAAATTTCAAAGAACCTTACGATAGTGTAAATAAAATTGTGTAAATAAAATAAACGAAAAATCTATACATGGACATAAATGCAACGATAACAAATGCTCACTACCAAGGGGGTGTAAGATATTTGAGCAACGTGGGAAGGGATGGTAGAGATGTTATTGCCAATTTTCGTGTGTATGGCTTTAAATGGAGCAACAGAAGAATAATTAATGTGACTGAAAAGTGTGGAATGCATGATAAGGACAGCGAGATTACAGCTGGATTTTTAAGAAATAAAGTCAACGATTTTAATTTGTTTTCGGGCGAAAAACATATAAAATGGGTGTGACGGAAAAATACTGACCTAAAATATATATTGAAAAGACGCCAATCTTAATTAAAAAATCTCCCGTCATTAATAGTTCCCAGAAACAGAATATCGTTTTTCCTTTTATATTTTATTTTGTGTATTTTTAATTTTTTTTTTGTATGTTTAAAATATAATTTTGCTTTTAATGTGAGGATATAACAAATTAATTTTCTATAAGAATATTTTGTAATTATTTTAAGTGTAAATATTGATTATTATTATTTCAAATAAATAAATAAATAAATAAATGAAATAATTAATGTAAGCAATGTTTATTGGTGACAAGACGTGGCGACAGAAAAAAATTCATTTTATAAATTAGACAACATAAAAACGGTAATACTCGTATATCAGTAAATATTAGAGTTACAGAAAAAGAACCAGTAGATAAATTGTTATAAGTTTTATTTACTACAAGTTAACTTTTGAATCATTTTCCTTGCTCATTAGTATTAAGAGAGTTATTTCAATCTTTGTGTTTCCCGTCCCTCAAAACCCACTTTCGATTTTGTCCAAGCTATCTTATTGGTTTTGGGCTTAGAAATGGCTCAAGGGTAGGGTATCAAATAAAGCTGGATATTCAAATGAAAGGTTGATAAACATGAAACCAGCAGTATGTATGATGTATTTTATTTAAGCATTTTTTTAAACATCTTTTGAAAAATCGCTCTTATATGTGAGAAGAATTTTACGATCATTTTCACAATAAATTAAAGGATTTATACGAAAAATCAATTGATTCAATACTGATGTCGCAGAAAATGGGCGTACTAATGTTCTTTTGTTATACCAATGTGACACACATCGCAGAATAAAGGCATACAAATTAATTTTCCGGCTATCCGACTAATATTTTGAGATAAATTTTTATCCATAACCTATAACATCAAGTCCGTTACCTGTAAAACTAAAAACTAACTCAAAGATAAACAAACTTGAGCATTAAATTTTGTTCAAAAAACTCCTTGGTAGTTTTCACCATACATCAAATCGTCTTTTATTAAAAATATTTTCACAAATCAAAAATAGGAAACGTTTTTATTAATTAGATAAATATATTTCAAACAAATTCTTTAAAAAAAAATTAACCCCAGGTGGCAGTATGACAATGAAATATTTAAATTTCCTGTGACTTCAACATAACAAATATTATATCCTGTTCTATGTCGTATCCCTTATAAAACGTTAGATACGTTTTATAATACTTTCAACACGGCACTTAAAATAATTAAATTTTAATAAAAAATGTGTTACGAATATCAACAACCCACTTGAATAATAATGAATGATAAAATTTCCCTTTATTTTTCAATGATAAAATTTCCATTCGTTCAGTGGCATAAATATTTTTCAAAATTCAATTTATATAATCTGACGTTTTATCTTCCGCTTTTGTTTTTAAATGTCTATCTGTTTTGTTAAAGAATATAATAACAATAATGCCAATTTCATTTACCAAAAATATTATATAAAAGACCCATTTTCAAATTCGGTATATAGATGTGATTATGAGTTGTCGATGAAGCTCTCCCTTGTTAAATCTTCATCTATACAAAACTGATTTTAACAAGTGTTGCAAAATTTAGTATTCATTGTATACAACTTTATTTATAACATTTTTTTGACATCAAATGCTTGATATGAAAAATCATACACATCTAGAGATGGGGAACTTTATTTATATTTCAGTAATTTCTCCAAGTTTTTGCCTAATGCAATAGGTACTTTATGTTTTGGCTATCCTAATTGCTCATAGGAAATATTAAAATTTTCTTTTTCTACAAAAGAAAAATGTATTTTGTGTTTGGTCTTCCTTCGGTAATTGAATATGATTTCAAAATAAATTAACTAGATAAATGGGGCTGAATACGAAATTTTCGTTAAATTTCATTATGGATGTGGTTTACCTTTTACACATAAACAAGACATCAAAAATGCTTTTGTTAATGTTCTTCCATTAAGATGCGAGTAAACCTTTTTAATTTCATTTCAATATATAAAAATAATAATTCCACTTCACTTTCAATTTCACACACGTCATGTTAAACAAAAAACAATTAAATTAAAACAAAAACACGCGTATCGTGACGCACTTCACTAAAATAACAGTATTTTGCTTTATTTTTTCTATCTCTCTTGTTAATATATCTGCAACATATTATTATTATACTACACTAAAGAAGATATTCGCTTTCAGAGCAAAATGTGAATATTGTTAGTGGCTTTGTACTGACAACACAAGAAAATTGACGTATTCACGTTTTGTAAAACATAAACTGTGTTATACGAATTGGCGTTGTTGAATATACGGGCCAAATCATATTTTTACGCCGGCGTACACTGTAACGAACGACGAATAACAATCGTGCAAATATAATGTTCATACGCTGGTACATATACCTACACATAAAACAAGCTCACTTTGAAATACATTTTCTCTAAATTCAATATCATTTTTGAGATTATATTGAAAACATTTCTAGTTTAAATAATAGTTTAACTCTTTTCAATATTTGATTATTATTTAGTATCACAATTTGTGTTTGTAATTTTATATACCTACACAATTTACTATCTATTTCTATTTCGATATATTTCTATTTTGTTATTTATTTTAATTGAAATATAAAGTGGTATTTTTCAAAAATAAATCAAGGTGTTTCCGATTGCGCAACTCGGATGTTTTCTATATATTTCTCTGTAAATCGTTTATTAAATCTGTATGTGTTTACAGACAGCTATACTCTTGGATACCCATTCATTTTACAAATTTATTAATAAATGAAATAACAAAATCGTTAGAATGTTACGAAATTACATCGTGACGTCTTTATATAATGTGATTGCATAGGTTGGGCGTCACAATTATTATTTTAGTAATTGAATAGAACCGGAACCTAGCGGAAAGAAACATAATTATTGCAAGAGGCTAGTTGTTTTATTAATGAACCAATAAACCAATTAGCATCTTATAGAATAGTTACTTTATAGTATAGACACTACATATAATTACTTTGTCGGCCCTGAGATTTGTCTGACATACTCCTATATCTATTGCAATAAATAATATTGTGATGGAAAATGATGCCGAACTCTTTAATACGCGATTTTGGCCCCTAGTCTATAGGGTTTCAATGGCTATCCGCTATTATCTACACTAATTTTTTTTCATAATTTGAAATAGTTTGTGTATGTAAAAAAATTAATTAATTATTAATGGGTATTTAGTTTAAAAAAAAAAATGGTGTTTAGTTTTTTTTTTTTTTAAAAAAAAAACTAAACACTTTATAGAAAATTAATAATTGAAGTATGTGTGTATGTAAAAATATACCACACTTTATAAAAAACTAAACACCGAATAGAAAATAATTGAATTATCAATTATTTTCATAAATAATGAAGTTAAGTTAATTTAGTAATTTTAATTAAAAAGTTATTATGATGTATTTTTAAAAAAAATAATGAAAAGTAAATATACGGTACTTTAGAAAAAAAATCCAAAGCAGAGTATTGTATGTGGAATTATGAAAATTAGAAAACGATCGGTCCTAACGCCATACACGTAAATATAAAAAAAAGATAACACGTTGAACCGAAAGTCTTTCAATAAAAGCTGGGCCCATTTAAAAAGATAATATAGAGGTAGTAAGATCTTTACTATCCAGTAAGTGTCTTAGTTATCGACAAGTGATTCGAATCTAAAAAAAAAATAAAAGGTACAAAAACGGGAACAAAACAAATATATTTTAAAATAAAATATATATTTGAAATAAATAATTTCTAATGTAATACACGATAGTACAACTATCCTTAGAACACTAACATTGGTTGTACAAGTTATTAAAACAAAGATTACGTGAATATGTGCTAAATTGAATTATAGTAAAAGAAAACTACAGTAAAAAAAAATATGTTCAAATATGTCTGATTTGCAAAATATAAATATGGATTACAAATTTAATTCAGATACATACTTGTATATATAAAGAGACATTACGCTTCTGTAAAGAAAAAATACACGGCCAAAAAAAAACCAAGCGTATACAAACAATATAGATATAAATTGAAAACGTCAATGCATATTCACATAAAATATAAATTGTACACCAAAAGTGTGTATTGAATGTGTATTGAATTGTTACAAGTTTGAGAGACCACAAGTTTTTGAATAGTGAATTAAATAAATTATACAAAAAAAAAATATACTTAGATACAATCAGATAGAAACCATTAATTCGCCCATTCAATACTTCAGCACAATTCATGAAAAATATTCAACTTGTAAATTGATGAAATAAAAAAATTTTAAATACCATCTAACTAATTGATGTGAATCAACTAATTTTTGTAACTATTTTTTTGTGTGACTCTACTGAGAGAAATACTTTTGGTAATTAGACTGAGCGAAGTACCTTCTGTAACTGAACTGAAAGAAGTATTAATTCAAACTGATTTTAAATATGAGCTGAAATATTGAAGTAAGCTTGGATATACGCAAGTCATTTCTAATCTAAGCAAATGCCTGTTGAAACTATGCAAATTCTCAACTAGCATAAGGCAATAATTATATAAATTCTTTGAATAATAAAAATATGAAAAATATCAATAATAAATTTTTATACAGTGGAGTATTAAAAAAAATTATTCTCCACTCCAGGGGGCCAAAAAAATTAGCGACATGCTAATTGGAAAATATTAAACCAAGAATGACATGAATAGATGAATAAAAAAAATCTTACAAATGTGGATTAGACGTGAAGATTTAAACATATTTAGATGTTTAATTAGGATGCAGTAACGTTACCATTCCCTTGATATCCTCTGAGATAGTATGGCCGAATGTTGTATATCGACATGCCGAAGGTTTTCTTATTGGATTTTGGAGCTTTTAGCCTAACTGAAGTTGGTGTAGTGAACTTTATTATCTTGTACGGTCCATTGAATTTTGAAGCGAATTTAGGTGCGATATTCTTGTTCATATTCGGAGCCAAGTTTTTAACCATGACCAATTGACCCACTTTATATTTAGACAGCGTTGGTTTATTTAAAGTCTGGTTGACTCGTTGTTGGTGAGCAATCTTTAACGCATCTTGTATATGTGCTTGTGATGGTTTAGCAGAACTCGTGATTAACTCAGTTAATTCGTTTATAATCACAAACGGCGTCAATAACTTTCTACCAAAATAAACTTCAGCTGGTGTTGAGTCGATTGTATTTTTGTAGGAGTTATTGTAATTGAAAATTACAAAACTCAAAAACTTAGACCAATTTTTATGTTGAACAGAATATTCTTTGAGAATGCATCCTAAATTATATTTTATCTGTCGATTGAGGCACTCGCTCTTGTTCGAAGATGGTGTATAGCTCGAACAGTAGGCAGCTCTAATACCATTATTAAATAAGAAGGTTTTCCACTTGATCGACGCAAAGGCTGGTCCGTTGTCGGCTACAACAACCGTCGGATATCCATTTTGCAGGAAAATCTTCTGTATCAGTGAAATGGCAACGTCACTGGTCTGCCTTTTACATGGAAAGGCGAAAGCAAATTTTGAAAATCCATCTACAACAGAAAAAATATATCTAAAACCTTCACTTGATCTAACAATAGGACCGATAAAGTCGACGTACAAAGTATGTAGGGTATACTCCGGCACGGAACTACTCAACTGAACCTTATCGTTACGTGTATATGGCCTTATAGCCTGGCACACTTTACAGGTTCTGACATAGTCCCTTACTTTTGAATAGAGGTTTTTGTAGTAAAAAATTTTACTAATTTCACGGAATGTTTTAATTACTGAATTATGCGCAGCATACTTGGAATCATGATAATATCGAAGAACGTAATCGAGTAAATTATCTGGTAAAAATATACGTTTTAGTCGATTCCTTCCGACGAACTTATAAATTAACCCATCCTTTATGCAAAAATTAGGGACATTCATCTGAGCCTTAAGGTTTTGATAAATGATTTTACATTCGGGAGAGTTACGTTGCTCGTTTTTAACAGAAAGGTAATCAAAATTTGTATTAGCTAAAACGTTAATAAAGTTCAGTTGCGCATTGTTCCTGATTTCTTCATTCACCGATTCTAAGTCAGTTTGATCCAAAGTATTGGTTATCTTTTTTAAAAGGTTTGCATAACCTGGATCATTGCTATGCAACTCTTTAACTTTAATGAAATTTTTGCCTGAATCTAGATTTGAATCAGAAAATTTGTTCACTATTAAATGGTCAGTTTCGTATAACCTAGATAGAAAATCGGCCATATTGTTCAATTTGCCCTTAATATGTTCTGGGGTAAAGTCATATCTCGAAATTTTAAGGATCCACCTAGATAATTTATTAAATTTATTGGGGGTATTAAAAATCCACAATAACGACCTGCAGTCAGTCTGTAGAGTAAACTTGCGGTCGGTTAAAAAATCTTTAAATTTATCTAGGGCCGTCACTACTGCGAGAAGTTCTAATTCATGACTGTTATATTTTAATTCGGCTGGATTCAATTTTCGAGAACAGTACATAATGGGGTGCAAACCGTCATCATATTTTTGAAGTAATACCGCGCCCAGACCAGTAGCTGATCCGTCAGTTTGTAGCACAAAAGGTTTGTCAAAATTAGGATGTTTTAAAACAGGCGCACTTACTAAAGATTTTTTTAAAGTAGAGATTGCATCAAGATGAACCTTAGTAATATTGAACCTAACGCCTTTCTTTTTTAAATCGTTTAACGGAGCTACAATCTGACTGAACATGGGAATATAGCGGGAGTAAAAAGCCGCAGCCCCAACTAGACGCATAACTTCTTTGACGTTTTTTGGAGTTGGCATGTCATTGATTGCTTGCACCTTAATAGGGTCTATAAAGCGTCCCTCAGCGGATATTACGCTACCCAACAAACGTACCCTCGACATACAAAATCGAGCCTTAGAAGGATTAATAGTGATACCGATAGACTTTATTTTAGTGAACAAGAGATTCAGGTGATTTAAATGTGATTCAATGTCGGGCGAATGTACAATTAAATCGTCATAATAAATAAGAAGAAATTTATGACGAAATTCTGCGAGACTGGAATTTAAAAAACGAGCTAATGATTGACTAGCCACCTTTAGCCCGAAAGGCATGGTATTGTACTCAAACAGACCATATTGTGTGACGATCGCGGTGACATGTTTCGAGTCATCTGATAATTTTATCTGATGAAAACTGGATTTCATGTCGAGGAGTGTAAACACTTTCGAATTACCTAAGCTAGCGAAAATATGAGCCATACTGGCTGAACTCATCGGATCAAACTCTATATGTTTGTTAACAAACCTATAGTCAGCGACTAACCGATAAGAATCGTCTTTCTTTTTAACAAAGAAGACGGGTGAGCTATAATTAGAGTTCGAAGGAGAAAGTACCCCTTGTGTAACAAGCTCTTGAACATGCTCGTCCAAAAGTTTGGCTTTATCGGGTGCCAGATAGTAAGGAGCTTTACAAACCGGAATGTTATCGATTAACTTAATTTTATATTCAAAACCCTTGGCAAGACCAGGAATGTCAGAAAAAATCGATTTAAATTTTTGAAGAAGTGTTTGCAACACTTTGGTTTGTTTGCTATTAAGATTTACTTTCGCTTCGACAATGGTATTAATAATTCGATTATTGTTACAAAAACCCGAAAACGGTATTTCAACATTAGGATGAAAATAAAATTTGATCGTCGACTTAAAGAAGTCCAAAATGATGTTGCAATCTTTAAGTGTGGCAACACCTAAAATTACCTCAAACGGTAATGAATCTACTATAAAAAAAGTTTGAGTCCATGAAAAATTAGCCAATTTAAAATGAAGTTTCGCAGTTAAACTACATTTTAAAAAATTATTTCCCGGCAAAGAAATAGTTTTATCAATTGATTCGGTGACGATGTTTCTATTGTTAGATTTTAACTTGTTAAAAGTCGCAGTTTTAATAGCATTAACAGTAGCACCGGAATCAAAAAGTGTTAATAAAGGATAACCTTGAATGAAAATGGTTTGTAGGGGTAAAATAGTATAATTTAAAATAACATCATTAATAAGAAACTTGGGGTCTATTGCGAGTTTTTTGGAACCGTAGTACTAACATTTATATTATCCTTCTTTCTTTTAAAACAATATTTAAAATTGTGATTAGTACCTTTACAGAAGGTACAAAAAAATTTAGAGTCATTATGCGTATTTTGAATTGAAGTAACATTTACACTGACGGGTGTTGTAGTTATTCGTGCTTGAATTTCCTCAATTTTAGTGATTAGATGATACAAATCTTTATAAGTATCGGGAATTTGATATAAACCAAGAATAGATAGTACAGAATTATTGGCATGAGCAAAAATAATTTATATGATTTCGGATTCAGATGAATCATTAAGTAGGATGTTCGCGAATTTTATTATTGAAGGAACAAATGTCGAAAATTTTTCAGTGTCAGGTTGATTTCGCCGGACTAATCTATCAATTAATATCTGTTTAGTCAAAGGTGGAATATAAACTTGTAATAAATTATGTTTAATATTTTGCCAAGACAAAGAGTCAGCCAAACAAGTAGACCAAAATGTTTGTGCGTTCGAAGCACACCTATTGATTAAAGATTTCAAAAGAACGTCTATAGGTAAAAAATTAATATCAACTAAATGTTGAGTATCGACAATAAACTGTATAATATTTTCTGGAACCGAAATGTCCAGAATAGTGATTTTATTTATAAAGGAATCAATACTCGGTTTTGCAAAAAAACTAAAATTTGAAGTTAATTGATTTGAACTTTTATTATTTGATAGAGTAGTTGTAATTGTTGCCAAGGCATCGGTAATGCTACTTATCTGTATGCTTTGCTGTTGTATTTGCTGCTGTACATCCGAAACGTGCAGCACTGACGCATGGAACTGTTGAGCTGTAGTGTGCATCTGCGTAGTTATAGCCGCTAAGTTAACCGCTGATACTTGATGAGGCGTGATGAATAAGTCATCTGGTGCAGCTGGAGGATCGTCATCTCCTGGGGTACCTGGTGTATTACGAGTTGTTCTCGGCATAATGAAAATTTAAACCACAAACAAAATAGAAGAAAGAGAAAAAAAATTAGTACTAAGTTAAATATAATTAAAGAATTAAAGAAAATGTAAAAGATATAAATGAATAAATATAAAGAAAAAATTATAATCATTTCAAATTTCAAAAAGAATTTCAGAATCACAAGTCGAGCTTTGTGAAAACTATCGAAAACAAAAGACACATATGGATATTTGCTCTGCTTCCATATGTGTATGTAAAAAAAATTTGAATTAAGGTTTAATTTAAAAAAAAAATTGTGTGTTTAGTTTTAAAAAAAAAACTAAACACTTTATAGAAAATTAATAATTGAAGTATGTGTGTATGTAAAAATATACCACACTTTATAAAAAACTAAACACCGAATAGAAAATAATTGAATTATCAATTATTTTCATAAATAATGAAGTTAAGTTAATTTAGTAATTTTAATTAAAAAGTTATTATGATGTATTTTTAAAAAAAATAATGAAAAGTAAATATACGGTACTTTAGAAAAAAAATCCAAAGCAGAGTATTGTATGTGGAATTATGAAAATTAGAAAACGATCGGTCCTAACGCCATACACGTAAATATAAAAAAAAGATAACACGTTGAACCGAAAGTCTTTCAATAAAAGCTGGGCCCATTTAAAAAGATAATATAGAGGTAGTAAGATCTTTACTATCCAGTAAGTGTCTTAGTTATCGACAAGTGATTCGAATCTAAAAAAAAAATAAAAGGTACAAAAACGGGAACAAAACAAATATATTTTAAAATAAAATATATATTTGAAATAAATAATTTCTAATGTAATACACGATAGTACAACTATCCTTAGAACACTAACATTGGTTGTACAAGTTATTAAAACAAAGATTACGTGAATATGTGCTAAATTGAATTATAGTAAAAGAAAACTACAGTAAAAAAAAATATGTTCAAATATGTCTGATTTGCAAAATATAAATATGGATTACAAATTTAATTCAGATACATACTTGTATATATAAAGAGACATTACGCTTCTGTAAAGAAAAAATACACGGCCAAAAAAAAACCAAGCGTATACAAACAATATAGATATAAATTGAAAACGTCAATGCATATTCACATAAAATATAAATTGTACACCAAAAGTGTGTATTGAATGTGTATTGAATTGTTACAAGTTTGAGAGACCACAAGTTTTTGAATAGTGAATTAAATAAATTATACAAAAAAAAAATATACTTAGATACAATCAGATAGAAACCATTAATTCGCCCATTCAATACTTCAGCACAATTCATGAAAAATATTCAACTTGTAAATTGATGAAATAAAAAAATTTTAAATACCATCTAACTAATTGATGTGAATCAACTAATTTTTGTAACTATTTTTTTGTGTGACTCTACTGAGAGAAATACTTTTGGTAATTAGACTGAGCGAAGTACCTTCTGTAACTGAACTGAAAGAAGTATTAATTCAAACTGATTTTAAATATGAGCTGAAATATTGAAGTAAGCTTGGATATACGCAAGTCATTTCTAATCTAAGCAAATGCCTGTTGAAACTATGCAAATTCTCAACTAGCATAAGGCAATAATTATATAAATTCTTTGAATAATAAAAATATGAAAAATATCAATAATAAATTTTTATACAGTGGAGTATTAAAAAAAATTATTCTCCAAGTTTGTTTTGTTCAATTCATAAAATAAGAAAAGAATAGAAGGAATTGAAAGGTTTTATGGGTGGATGGATATTTTCTTTGAGAAAGTTGAAAATAGTGTAGTTGTGTTTAAACTCTTCATAAAACCAAGTTCTGCCACATTTTTATCAATGCATTTTCAAATAACTAGTAATTAGGGGTGTTCAAATCAGCTTGTAATTAGGGGGGCTTCAAAACCTTCTCTTGCCTTTTTTTACAGTTATGTTCCCTGTCAGTTACGAGAGTATATCCTTACATCCTCTGACTAGTATAGTAGTCGTTCCAATTAAAAAACTGTGGTATAGAAATTCCTGGAAAAAACTGAAAAATTACTGGAAATTTGTGCTTATGTTATGAACCATAGGTGGGCAAAGTTTGAATTCACTCAGCTCTGAATGAGAGGTAGGATGAGAGATAGAGTAAATACAGGGTAACCTCCTACCAATTATTATTATTTTCTTTTTTTAATTAATAAAACATTTTCTGAAAAAAATATAATAATACCAACTCTTTTTTATGGTAACTATTATACAAAGTATACAATACATACAATACATTGAATACATACTCTGGAATTTTGGGCTGGTAATTTGGGGCATACCTTTTTAATATATTGTATGAATAAAATATAAATGTTAAATAAAAATAAATCTTTGACTTTTTGACTTTTAGAGAAATTTTTTTGATGGTTTAGATTTTTGGAAATTCCGAATAATTTGCCTAAATTATTCATATCGGAGAACTAATAAACATTTATTTACCTGATTTAATTATTTTTTCTTCGTAGGGGGTATAGTATAGTATGATTGAAATTTGATGACAGTGGATATAATAAACATGCCAATGATAAAGCTGGAGGGGAAGGGTGCCTGATTTCTCAATGGTTTAATTTTACATAAAGTGGGAATTTTATGTTAGCTTACTCAATCTGACATTAGAAAAACCGCAAATAGAATCGCGAAATCGGGAAAGCCATTTAGTGAATGTGACTTTATGCAGACGGTAGTAGAAGATTATATTGATTCAATGTTCGGTGGGATCGAACTTGAAGAAGCATCCAAAAAATTCGTTAGAGAAGTTTCTATATCTCGTCGAACAATATCACGACGAGTAGAAGCAATTGATGATGACATGACAAGTCAATTAAATGAAGACATAAAGTCTTGTTATTGCTATTCATTGCAGTTGGACGAATCGACCGATGCAACAAATACTGCGCAAATGTTAATTTACATTCGTATGCTTTTCGATGATTTATTTGTTAAAGAAAAACTCTTTGCGATGATTTCCCTGCATCGTGAAACGACCGCCGAAAATCTCTATGACGGAGTACTTGCACGAATAAAATCGTTTCCTTTAGAATAATTCGTTTCACTTACTGCGGATGGTGCAAGTAATATAACGGCCTGTAATAACGGTTTAATTGCACTTTTTTTAAAAATCTCTGAATTAAAAAAATCTTTAATCATTTTATTGTATCATACATCAGCAGGCTTTATGCATGAAAAGCCTTTCAGTTACGGAAATTGAAAATATTACTATTCCTAAAACTATTCCTAAATTGATTGAATAAATTATTTGGCAATAATTGGTAGGGGCAACCTGTATTTAAACATCGTTCCGACTTACTTCAAAATATACCTTTTTTACTTACTCTTACACAACTTATGAAGAGCCCAGTTGCTCCGAAGAGCCGTCCATGCCTACCACCCATAGCTGTTATGCAATCAAAGTGATAGGATTTCCATATCATAAAATTTTTATGATATTAAGCATATTAATCCTATTATCCTAATTTCCTAATTTTTATCCTAATTTTTGATGAAGATGTTTATCACCGCAAAATGTTAAAACGGATGATTTTCATACGGTTTTTACCGGACAGTTGACAATATTACTAAGATATAGGCTATATAAAAAGATATCGGCTACATAAATTGTTCCATGCATACTTGCTCGCGTTTTATAATCATCTTTTCAAACAGTGAAAGATACAGAAATTCTTTAAATAAAACATATTTATATTATAAAAGCAAAGAACTTATTTTTTAAACAGTTATTTATATATTAATAATTTTGGCGTACCTACAACTACTGAGAGAAAAATTTGGTGTAATACTGGGAGTAAAATATTTAATGAATAAAAACATGTTTGCAACAATAATTGCAACATTTATGAGATGAATAATATTTATATTTAAAGATTTTTCCCACCTCAAACCTTTTAAAATATATATTATGTCTCGCGGTACGAATAGGTACATGGATTACAAAACGGGATGTTCGACAACAATGTGTCGTTCGATTTCTAGTTAAAAATGCAAAAACTTTTGTTCAATGAAAATTTTAAGTCACTAATTTTCCGGATACCTATTTCATTTTAGAAATTTAAAGTGTTTGCCATTTTGAAATGAAGTAACATTTATGAAAAATTATTTTGGGATATTTATGGTCTATGTGCAAAAGAAAAAAAATCACATAATGGCGGATGTGGCTACTCCAAGGCGAATTTTAAAGCAAAAATATTGAATTTTTTTTGCTTAATTTGTGGAGTAGAATATGCTTCTGTGTAGCCAGGCACATATTTTTCTTACACCCTATATATTTGCTAACAAGTTTTCTAAATCTCTTTTTAATATTTGGGGATTTTTTTTCTTTAGTTGAAGGAAAACTAAAACTATACCTTCTGAAAGTTACCGAAATAATATTCAAATTCTTCTTTGGCTGAAGTGTACGCGAATTGTAATCTTATATATTTTGAACACAGTTGTGCGACAGGCCGAGTTTAAGGGGTTTTGTCTGTGTACGTTCCCGTGCTATTACTTATCGTTGTTTTAGGCGATATTTGACCCCGATATAACGTTTGAACTAAACGAGCTGTGGTGAGTTTTCGAATGTAGAAATTTTACGGAATTATAAGAGACTGTTTTTTCAATCATCGTTAAGGAATAAAAAGTTAAAAAGTTATTTTAATTCAATAACGCAAAAACAGCGGGATCCACAGAATTTTGTACGACTAATCTATAAATATTCTACCCTACTTCATGATTTCTTTAAAAGTTGATATTTGGCATACAGTTAGACCAAGTATCCAAACCGACACGAAAATTATGAAAACTCGAAATTTCTATCTTGAAATAGAAAATTTTTTCATTTTTGTTGTGATAAACTTAACGTTGTGAAACATATACGGGCTTATACAGTCCATTTTGATTGGTTGATAGTATATTCTGATTGGATGACACATAATCCACGTAGCATTTCAAAAAGTAAATATATTTTTAACAGGTTTATTTGAAAACTATTATTTACGAATATTTCAATGGGGAAAAACTAATTTTAAAAATTTAACAAAGTAACTTTTTCAAACTTAAAAAAAAACTATAACAACTAAGCAAAAAAGTACCTACAACTTAACTCCTGATAAATTTTTCGATTTGTCAAATATTAAGGGAGATATACCAAATTTTGTGTTTACCCCTCCTTTTAAAACCCTTTTTCCCTCGAGTCACATTAAAAAAGTGCATATATATATATATATATATATATATATATATATATTTATATATTTGTGTGTACATATTGTTCTGTTGTGTATTGTTGAGAATAATTTTTTGAACCTCAACATGTAATTTGAAGTAAAAAAATTACGATGCAAATTATTTTTTCTCCCTAGAGACAGAAATATATATATATATATATATATATATATATATATATATATATATATATATATATATATATATATATATATATATTTATATATATATATATATATATATATATTTATATATATATATATATATATATATATATGTATACATATATATAAACATTTAGCGATAGTGATTTTTAACATCTACTAGAAATTCCATCATTGGTGCAAAAATAATAGCTGCATTTTCTTTGGAGGAATTTCGCTACAAAGACTTTGTTTGGTTCTAATTTATACGTACTTTTGTTTTAAAAATTTAACAAACTTTACACAATGAAGCGGTTTTTTGCATTCAACTTGAAATTTAACAAAAATGGGAAAACTTTAATTTTACAAACTCAACATTCCCGAAAATGGGGAAAAACACCAAAAATTAATTTTTTATCTAACTGCAGTGTTTTCTATATGGAAGTTTAACATTACTTAGGGAACATAAGAGTTTTAGCAAATCAAATATGTGATTTCGATTAAACAATTCGAATAAAAACTTTCATCCATTATTTAGTTTGTCTCAATAAGGGTACATAAATTTAAATATTTAAATAACAAGTTTTCAAAAATGAAAAATTTTTTTGAATGCATTATTTAGAATTTCTGAAAAAATGTAATTTTTCCCTAGGCCTAAACATTGAAATGTCTCGTAAACATCGAATAAATAATACAGAATTATTTCGTGTTTAATCAACATAGCCCATATACCTGATATATTGGTTATTTCAAAAGTTTTTTCCGTTTTAATTTCATGTGTTTTTGTAGCTCCATATCTCAATAAATATTTATTCTACTGTGTCGTAGTCTACTGTGTCTACTGATCGATAGAGAATTTTGTACTCTATACGTTGATGCTGTTAATTTTTTTTCCAAAATTTTTTTTTTTTGTCTCTTTTCAGGTTATTACTATATAATGTTGTTAAGCGATTTTCGGCCAATTTTTCTCTACGAATTCAAGTTGAACCAAAGCGCTGCCGAAACAGCCAGAAAAATTAACCAGGCATTTGGCAACGATAGTGTTAATGAACGCACTGTTCGACGTTGGTTTGCGACATTTCGTTCCGGAGATTTTAGCCACGAAGATGATCACCGAAGTGGTTGACCTAGAGTAATCCAGGACGAGGATTTGAGGACCCTGGTGGAGACTGACTCATCATAAACGGTGCGTGGGATGGCAAAAGAACTGGGCGTCAGTTTCCATGCGGTTTTTGACGGTTTAAAACGTATTGGATAGGTCAAAAAGTGGGTGCCCCACGATTTTAATGATCGACAGAGATTATCACGTTTCATAAATCACCGTCCGAAAATTAAACGAATTGAGCGTCGAAGTTTTGCCTCACCCAGCATACTCTCCAGACCTCTCGCCAACCGACTACCATCTTTTCAAGCACTTCGATAACTTTCTCGGCGGCAAAGGTTCTGCCAATCAGGACCAGGCAAAAATGGCCTTCTTAAAAATTAATCGACTTGTGTTACGTTGGCAAAAGTGCACTGATTCAAATGGCGCTTATTTCAATTCAATTGAATAAGGATGCACTGAGATATTACAGTTTAAAGTAGACTCATAAAAAATGGACAAAACTTTTGAAACAACCTAATACCACATCTGAATAACAAACATTTCAGGCCATGTAAATTTAAGAACAATGCTTTAATTAACGAGGAAATTTATATAAAGTTAAGTGACTCCGAAACGGTGTGTTTTATCGAAAAAATAAGCAAAAAAAATTCTCTAATGAAACTCAATGATTGACCAGAGAACCTAAATCTTAAGTTTCAGAACTGTAGGTCCACTTTGCAAATTTTTTTATTTTTTTCAAAAAATTTTGTCTGTTAGAGAATTTCCTGAAAGGAAATAGAGCTATTGGTCTCGTACCAAATTCAAAATTTTGTAAAAACTGCTTTAAATGTTCATCGATACTACCTAGTAGATGTCAAAAATCACCATCTGTAAAATTTATATATATATATATATATATATATATATATATATATATATATATATATATATATATATATATATCCGAAAAATATCCGTCCGATGAGTTTTTATATCTTCGGGCCAGAGTGTTCGAGCGACCTTTGGGGATGAGTCTATTGGCTAAACACAAATTAAAGAGTGGTATATTCGTTTCAAAAGTGGCCGCGTATTTGTTGATAGTGATCCTCGTTCTGGCCGACCTTCGACGACAACAGAACCGGATAATATCAAGTGCGTGTGACTTGCGATTGAAGAAGATCAACATCTGTGCGCGAATTAGAAGATGATCATGGAATACCAAAAACTGCAATTTGGGAAAATTTAACCTCAAATTTACAAAATGGAAGCGGTGACAGCGGTGGGAAATCTCGTCGAATCTTGTGCAGCAGTTTTTAACTAAACACAATGCCGAACTGCTGTGCCAACCACCGTATAGTCCCGACATAGCCCCCTGTGACTTGTGGTTGTTTCCGAATTTGAAAAAACCGCTCAAAGCACACCGGTTCAATGACAAAAAGATGGTTGAAGATGAAGGTAATGCGACGAGGGCACTCATGGCTATTCAAAATCTGACATACAGGACTGCTTCAGAGAGTGAAAACACCGCTGGAAGCGTATTATTCAATCGAATGGGTCTACATTGAAGGATTCCACTCGTCCGATGATGAAAAATTTATAGAATATATATATATAATATATATATATATGTAAATAATATATATATATATATATATATATATATATATATATATATATATATATATATATATATATATATATATATGTAAATAATACATATATATATATATATATATATATATATATATATATATATATATATATATATGTATATATATATATATATGTATGTATGCATACGCATGTATGTATTTATATATGTGTCTGTAATCGCTCTACCGGTCACAATTCTAATCTGATTGGAATAAAGTTGCTTTATTCCTTAGAGCTGCTTTTGTATTTGAACTGTCGAGTTCATTAATGGGCAAAATCGGACAAGAGGAAAAGTGGTTTTAAAGGAAGAGGGGAAAGGGAAAGAGGGAGGGGAAAACAAAAAATTTGGTGTCTTAATGTTGGGAAATGCTTAAAATCGAAAAATATCTAAGAAGTAATAAAGTTAAAGATAATTAATTATACTATAATTTTGGTTCTTATCATTTTTCTGTCACCCTAATATTGACAAAAATATTTACGAATTAAAATTGAAAGTTAAATTCCTAAATATCTCTGTACATAGTAGAGTTTGAGAAAAAATGATCAGGTAATGAATTGTAGCAAACACGATTTTCTACAACTTCACCCCTTATACTTTTTTCGATTTTTTTTTAAATTTCGGTCGCTAGAATAGTGATTTATGTATTCTAAGGAAATTCGGTAAGTTGACACAGCTTCTGCGTAACGAATTATTTTCTAATCTTTCTTAGACTCGAAGCCAAGGCCCAAGGACGCCTTGGGTTTAACGGGGGTGGAACTCACTAGCCAGCAGAGCAAATTAACGTGATATAACGCTAAGCGTTCTCCATTACATACGTGAATCTAGAAAGAAAAAGAGTTATGTAAAGCAAAGCACAACAACATGCGATATAATTATATGTATAACAAATATGCCATTTGTTCTTGATATTATATGTAAACACAGGATATAAAAATGTACTAAGTTCATAATTTTCAGTATTTACTAAATTATAAAATGTATTTTTTTGTAAAGACATCTTTTGTTTTGCCAACATAATAGTACTATCGAATTTAATTTTCTAAAATATCGTTTTTTATTTTCTCTTGTGTAAAATTATTTCCAATTACAGCGAGGTCGAAAAAACACAATTTTGAATACAATAAGTTTCTCAAGATATGCAATTATTATAGCATTTTTGATTATATATTGCATTTTGATTATATATTGCAAAAGTTATTAGCTAGCAGTGTCTTCTAGATACTCAAAATATATTGATTTAATTTAAAGTTTATTTTATTCTTTTTAGAGCATTAAAAGCTTGTTTAAAAAAAATTTTTTTTACTATTCATTTATTTAATATTTATTAATATTTAATTTTTGAAGTCCACAGTACAGCGCTCCTTTTCATTAATGACTACTAAGAGGCTGAATCTTCGTGAGTAGCCTTCTTGACGAGACGCCCAAATTCCTCTACTAAAATTTTCCAAACTGGGTACTAATAAAGTGCGCAAGCGTGAAACATCACATTACAATCGGATAAAAATTGTGACTGCTGTGACTATATATTTATGCTCCCTCTCCTCCGAGGCATATCGTCTGTGGTGCGCATGCTTGGCAATTCATATGTCATCAATATCATTACAGCACCTGTTGTGAGTTGTTTTTATGCTTGCATTGGTGTAGAAGTTAATTTTTTAAAAGTGTAACAGAAGATTTATAAAGTGACATTAAAAGTTTACTTCGGAATTGAACGCAAGTGTCATTTTCGTCAAATATTCCTAATCATTGTTTCCCAAATAGCGACTTTCCATTTTGGAAAAATGCTGTTAAACGTGTTCAAATTAATAATATTATTGATTAATACGTCATGGGGGGATTTCGAAAAAAATAACTTGAAACATTTTCTCAAAAATTGAATGAACTATAATCAACTACATCATTTTTATAAATGAGGGCTAAGTTTGTGGCCATTATTTCATGACGTTTGGTATGATGTTTTGAATAAAATTTGTTAATATATTTATATAACTATAAGATGAGTTTGTTTTTCTCTTCAAATAAAAAATAAAAACGAAACTTTCACCCTCATAAGGATTGATTTTCGAAAAACGCTCAAACGTGAAGTTCTTTATTTATAATAGTTTACCCGAACACACTTCGTACTAAAATTGTGTCAAGTTTTATGAAAAATATTTCATACAAAAGTTGTTTGTTTTTATTAGATATATATATATATATATATATATATATATATATATATATATATATATATATATATATATATATCTTGAATCCTGAATTCATCCTCGTATCCAATGAGAAAACATGGGTCTAATTATTTCGTTCATTTTGATAATTGCGTTCAAGTGAACATTTTTCACGTTGCCTGGTGGTTCATTATAACTACTGCCCAAATTTAATATTGCCTAAAAAATTGGTACGTTTTGTAAATGTATCACTCTGTACTCTTTATGTTCATATGTATTTTTATGTAGAATTTTGAATTATGGTTTTTAGCAAATTTTCTGAAAGGAAATAGAGCTGTCTCATACCAAAGTCAAAATTTCTTCAAATGTCCATCGATCCTACCAAGTAGATGTCAAAAATCACCGTCTCTATATATATATACATATATATATATATATAAATGTATATATATATATAGGCGGGTATATATATATATATATATATATATATATACCCGCCTATATATATATATACATTTATATATATATATATATGTATATATATATATATATAAATATGTATATATATATATATATATATAAATGTATATATATATAGGCGGGTATATATATATATATATATATATATATATATATATATATACATATATATATATATATACATATTTATATATATATATATATACATATATATATATATATAAATGTATATATATATATAGGCGGGTATATATATATATATATATATATATATATACCCGCCTATATATATATATACATTTATATATATATATATATGTATATATATATATATATATAAATATGTATATATATATATATATATACCCGCCTATATATATACATTTATATATATATATATATATATATATATATATATGTATATATGTATATATGTATATATATATATATATTTATATCAATTATAGAGACGGTGATTTTTGACATCTACTTGGTAGGATCGATGGACATTTGAAGAAATTTTGACTTTGGTATGAGACAGCTCTATTTCCTTTCAGAAAATTTGCTAAAAACCATAATTCAAAATTCTACATAAAAATACATATGAACATAAAGAGTACAGAGTGATACATTTACAAAACGTACCAATTTTTTAGGCAATATTAAATTTGGGCAGTAGTTATAATGAACCACCAGGCAACGTGAAAAATGTTCACTTGAACGCAATTATCAAAATGAACGAAATAATTAGACCCATGTTTTCTCATTGGATACGAGGATGAATTCAGGATTCAAGAATTGGATATTTAGTAAATCTTACTTGAGTGTTCCCATTAAATCTATTAGAGAAATCGGGATACAAGGTATTTGATTTAATAAACCCTATAACTTTATAATTCCAACTGAATTAATTTCCCAGTAGTGATTCGAAACTTACTTAATTATTATTATTATTATTCTTTATTGGTATGGAAATGAAAATTATTACAATAAATATTTATAAACAAATAGATAAAAAAATAAATAAATAAAATCAAAGTATTACATTATTCAGTGTAAAAAGATGTAAAGAAAATCGAAATTACATATTAATAAATTAAACCTAAAAGTTGTTAAAAAATTGGTGCAGACAACAATCCATGGTAGGTTTTATAAATAAGATTGACGTCTATCAAAGATATATTTTAAATATTTCCCCACAGTAGATACAATGTGTATGCCGAGTTTAATTCCATACTATTAAGCACTTGTCAAGTTCACAGGATGTGCCTTCTCAGTTTTCAATCAAATGCTCCACACTATCAATACCGCCACATAAAACACATATACGCTCACCATTTATTTTTCGACTATATCCATTAAACCCATACATTCGAAAGTTTGCAATGAGGTACCTTACATCTCTATGCACAACACTACCAGTCCAAGTGGGCGAGCGTTCTACGGCGTTATGACTGCGCAGTATGCCTACTTGGAAACTGGGAGATTATGGGTTCGAATCCCGAAATTGGCAGTTTGTCAATTATTAAGAAAAAGCAGGGCGGTTAACTGACTAAACTGTCGGCGGAAGGACAAGAACAGAGTAACCGGCTATGCTTGAGAAGGTTTTCTGCAGTTTCCTTCACGAACTCCAGATGAATATCGGAATAGTTCCTATCATAGTCGGCTGCAGCCGCATATCCAACCAATTCCAGGTCGATACACCAAAATTCTACTCACATCCACAACCTCACATCCTTTGGCATCACAATGGACCTTATGGTGGAAGTGTAGCCCGTCTAGGGCAGCCTCTACAATCTATCTCTATCTCTATGCACAACATTAAGATATTTTGCTCCACCCTGGTAATGATCCAGTCTTCTGTAAAAATTAAAACTTCCTTTAACATTAATGTCATGCAAAGATGCCAGTAAAGCCCTCTCCTGTATTTTTGTTTTAACCTGTTTTGAGGTAACATCTTCAAATGGTTCACGAAACCAAGCCCATCCAGTCTCACAATATATTGCTCATCGCTTTTCTCTTTTATACATAAATTTTACAAAATCTTATTAATATTTATAGTTCTCAAATAGTAATTTAACGCTTTTTTAACACACGCGTTCTATAGCGACATTACGTCCAATTCCATGTTGACTGCAGAATTAGGAATAGACTTTAAAATACACAAAATTTTCTTATAAAGGCTATAAGCAATAGTATTTATAATTCTGATACATTCCTTGCTACAACGAAGACCCCCCAAGTTTCACCCCCAAATGTGATCATGGGTAGAATCAAAGCACTGCATATATTTAAAACAATCCTGAGAGGAAATTCTTCGCAGCTATTTAGAAATCGCCTTATATTCATTGGCGCTTTTCTGCTCTTTTGTACTATACTTTCCACATGCATATTCCATTTACCGTTATAGTCCAAGGTGACTCCAAGATATTGAAAGTATCATACATTCTCCAATGCAACCCCATCGTACGTCCATACTTCGTTTGCAGCAGACTTACAACCATTGCTTATGATCATTATTTTTGTCTTTCTTGTGTTTTCATTTAAAGACCATTTTTTGTAATATAATATTTTGTAATATAATATCCAAGCCTTGCAACAACCTAGTCATACTACCTATAGTATTAGCCATTATCACGACATCGTCAGCATACAACAAACATTTAATTTCCTTCTGGTTTATACATGGGGACACAACATTCAAGTTTTCCAGCCAATCGTACAGATCATTTATGAATAATATAAATAGTAAAGCCGAAAGATGGAAAACTTGCTTTAACCCACGAGCTATACAAAACTTTCGGGTAATCTTGACTACATCCATTTGAACACAACTGTTGGTATCCCTATAGATTGACTGCAGGATTGAAATCGTTTTTGAGTCCATACCCATTTTGGATAACTTATGCCATAAAAGATTGCGGTGTATGCTGTCAAATACATTTTCAAATTCTATAAAACAGAAATACATTTTCTGCCCAACATTATATTATCGAATGATAATTAGTGACGTTATTGAAATAAAATTTCAAATTCGCCCACTTAACTTAGATCAGTTTGTATTATAAATACGTATTTCGACTGCAATGGAGTCATCATCAGTATAAATTAGCTAGTCGTACTTTTCTCTTTGACAATTAGAAATAGATAGAAAGTCGAGATCAATAGACAAAAATAAATAGAAAATTAACTAAATCTAGAGCACGGCAGTGTGTAAGGCCGAGATTTAAGGGACACATTCGAACTTCTCACTACAGTGCTATTACTACACCTTAATTTAGAGTCGTTTTTAGGTGCTGTATCTTTTGAACGAAAAGAGCTACAGTGTTGATATTTCGAATATAGATACTTTACGGAATTATAAGAAACAGTTTTTTCAATCAACATTAACGAATTAACCGTTATAAAGTTATTTCACTTCAAAAACGCAAAATTCGCGGAAACGCGTAAAGTATTACGTAAGTATTAGATATCAAAATTATACGCTACTTCCAGATATCCTGTAAAATTGATATTTGGCATGTAGGTAGATATAGTACCCAAACCGACGGGAAAATTGCGAAAACTGGAAATTTGTATCGGAAATTTGTCCTATCTGATTGGATGACACTTAGGTATTTAAATATTGATTGTATTAGACCATATCAGCGTGAAGAACCATGTAGAAAACACAATGCACTATATTATAACTAAAAATTTCTTTATCCTATAGTAGTGACAATGGCTCGTTGTATACAGCAGTTGTCGTATAGCATTTAAAAGTTAAGCAACGTTAGTTCAGTACTTGGATGGGTGAACATTGTGTTCAGTTTTTTTTTTTTTGTAATTTTGTAATAAACATTAATTTATATTCTCATTTTAACTTTTTTATTATATTTTGCATTGATCAATTATTATTTATTAACTTCAATTGTTTCAGTGCAACCTCCCGGAAAATTTGAAAAACATACTCCAAAATTACGTTTTTCTTTTTTATAAATGCTAGAAAGATAAAATTTTCACTAATCGACCCGAAATAACGTCAAATTAACAGAATATTTTGAAAAATTTCATTACCTACATCGCAACCACACCAAAAATGGGGAAAACAACCCTAAAACTGACCTTTTCACTTCTATTCATGATAGGAAGATCGGTTTTCCATTCCATTTGACGTGGAACAGGTTCAAAATAACAGAATTATTTGAAGGAAGAAAATTTTTCCATCACAACCCTTCGAACTTGGGAAAAACACCTCCAAAACCAACGTTTTTGTTCTATACATGCAACAAGATGCAGTTTTTTGCAATCGACGCTTAATAGCTACAAATTAGGCAGTTATTTCGCAAAACTTAATATTTTTTATTGCAACCTCCCGAAAAATCGAAAAAACACCCCCCAAAATAACGTTTTTCAGTTCTTTACATGCTGAAATGATGGGATTTTCACCAATCGACCCGTAATAAAGTCAAGTTAACAGAATACTTTAAAAAATTTCATTTCCTACATCGCAACCCCCTCCCCTCCCGAAAATAAGGAAAACAACCGTAAAATTGCCATTTCATTTCAGTTCTAGTTAGAGAGATGGGATTTTCTTTTTAAAGTCAAATTAACAGATAACTTTGAAAAATTTCATTACCTACATCGGAAACCTCCGAAAAAACACCCCTAAAACTGCCTTTTTCACTTCTATTCATGTTAGAAAGATCAGGATCAAAAAAATTAATGAGGGGTAAATTGATTAAATGTAAGAAAAAATTTGGTTGAAATTTATTTCGTAAGTTTTCCTTTAGTATGTTTTTAAAATTTTATATAACGCGGCAAGTTATTTTTTCTGATGATTTCAAATATTTTAAAACTTGCCACGTTATATAAAATTTTAAAAACATACTAAGGGAAAACTTACGAAATAAATTTCAATCAAATTTTTTCTTACATTTAATCAATTTACCCCTCATTAATTTTTTAGTTAATAGTTTACCGAGCTATTTACTTTGTAAATAGCTCGGCTCTTTAATGGGATATCATCACTTTTCAAAGAGCAACTATTATCTGAAGTCTAGAGCTATTTACTTTGTAAATAGCTCGGTCCTTTCTTCCATATCATCACTTTTTAAGAAGCAACTATTATATGAAGTCTAGAGCTATTTACTTTGTAAATAGCTCGGTTCTTTCTTCCATATCATCACTTTTTAAGAAGGAACTATTACATTAAGGATTTTCCCGAAAACTCGGCCCTTTCTTACATTTATGTTTTTGGTCGGATTAAAATAGACTGGATTTAAAATATAATAAATTTTAAATTATATTGAAATTACTCTTGTTAAAATTTCCTTCATTCACATTTATTCCTGTTAATTTACTCATATTAAAATTACTCTTATATTGTCGCAGGATATGTTACTTGTTACTAATTTGGTGACAATTTCACAATCTATCTTGGTTTAACGCTGCTTATATATATTCGCCCGACTTAAGATGCTATTCTAAGACCGCACCTGATTGGTGCTGAGTTATACCTTGCGCAGTGAACAGGTTTTTGTATTTTGACATCTTTATAGAGAGATGGACATATTGGCACTTGATTTTACCGTAAGATTTTGATTAAATCTGAATTTGGTACCGTACATTGGCACTTTCAGTAGTCTATTTATTAGAAAGTTAAATATGGCTATTTGAATCTTAAGTGATGTATCTTTCTGTTTTCTGTATATGTCAAAATCAAATTTATCTCTGCCCTTGTTCCTGCTGATTTTTAAATCTATCAAGGGGATCGAGCCTTCCTTTTTGACTTCTGTTGTGAACTCTATAGATGGGTACATTTGAAATTTTACATTTTCTGTCGCTTACACGAAAGAGTACTTTCAATTATATTTCTCAGAAACAAAATGTTGCCCATGACTGCATATTCCTGTCTGAATCCTATCTGATTTTCCTGAATCAATCCACTATCTAAACATCATGGTTGTATTCCAATGGACAATAGCTTAGTACATAATTTGCTGATGTTTGGCACTAAAGTGATAGCTACCAGTGATTATTGGTAGCCATCGCCGTTAAACAATTTTTTTTTGGGATGTTGCGTTAGGAAAATTAAGTTTTCGGGTCTTTCTTATAGGCTTCAAGGTATTCCGCGTCGAATGCAAAAAACTGCATCCTTCTAGCATGTCTGTTAGTAGGTAAAATTTAGTAATTTTTGGTCTTTTCCAATTTTTGGGGATGTTGGGTTGGGAAAATTAAAGTTTTCCGGACTTTCTTACAGGTTTCAAGGTACGCCGCGTCGAATGCAAAAACCGCATCCTTGTAGCATGTCCGGAACTGGGTTTAATTTAAACCCAGTAATTAATAAAAGTAATTTTTTTTTCCCATTTTTGGGGATGTTGCGTTGAGAAAATTAAAAATTTTCGACTTTTCTTATAGGTTTCAAAGTATTCCGCATCGAATGCAAAAACTACATCCTTCTAAAACGTCTGGCATTGGGTTAAATTTGAACACTTAGCTCATAATAACTACGTTATTATCATCATCCAATAAGAATTAAAATAGAACCAATCAGTAGACGTATATAAATATATGGACTTAAAATGTTATATATACAGGTTGTCCCAGAACAACCTGGAACCCTTCGGTGAAGTTGTTCCTTAGGTCAAGACGAACTCATTTTACCATATAACATAGGTCCGGAAATGATTTGTTTATCCCCTAGCCGCTATTTTGTGTTTTTTGCTTTATAATTTATATCTACACAACGCGTTGTCCGATTGAATTGAAAATTGAGACGATTGTTGCTTTAGCATAGACCAATAATAGAAAAAAATTTGAATTTTCAAAAATGTATTTTCACAAAATGGCGGCTTTTAGAAAAATTCAAAAAATTCATAAATCTGCTTGTTTTTGACTTACGTAAGTTTGAATTTTTCTGTTTGCTTTTAGAAAAATTCAAAAAATTCATAAATCTGCTTGTTTTTGACTTACGTAAGTTTGAATTTTTCTAAAAGCCGCCATTTTGTAAAAATACATTTTTGAAAATTCAAATTTTTTTCTATTATTGGTCTATGCTAAAGTAACAATTGTCCCAATTTTCAATTCAATCGAACAACGCGTTGTGTAGATATAAATAATAAAGCAAAAAACACAAAATGGCGGCAAGCGGATAAACAAATCATTTCCGGACCTATGTTATATGGTAAAATGAGTTCGTCTTGACCTAAGGAACAACTTCACCGAAGGGTTCCAGGTTGTTCTGGGACAACCTGTATATAAAAACAAAAATGCAAAAAATTTCTATTTCAATAAAAAGTTATAGTTTTCATAATTTTCCTGTCGGTTTGGATACTAGATCTAATTGTATGCCAATTATCAACTTTATAGGATATTTGGAAGTAGGGTAAATTATAGGCCTTCCCGCTATTTTACGATTTTTAAAATCACTTTTTAACCGTTTATTCGTTAACGATGATTGGAAAATTTTTCTTATAATTTTATTATTTTGAATTATAAGTTTCTTATAATTCCGTAAACTTTCTTTATTCTCACCTTTGTAGACTTTTTATTCAAAAGTTATATCGAGGTGTAAAACTGTCTAATATTTCGTTTAGTAATATCACGGTAATGTTACAGAGGCAAAAACTCCTTAAACTTGTCCCGTCGCACTACAGTGCTCTAGATATCAATGTTTCAGGTTTTTAACTTAAAAAATAACGTGATCACAATACAAACTTTCATGGCGTATTTTACCGTTCGTTGATTTTCTAAAAACGTATAAACACATATTTCTTCACGCCCTTAGAGGTTGATATTCGTAAAACGTACAAAGATGTATATTTTATTTATTATTAGTAACTTTGATATAAAATCGGGACTGCTATACAAACTGTCACTGGCTATTTTACACCCTTGGGGGTTGATTGTCAATACACGTATATCTTTATTTATTATTAACGCCAATTTTTGAAGTTTCGTATTTAGACTTTAGTTTGAAACGAATAAATGTTTAAGAACATTATGATATTTTACAATTTGTTAGCCTTAAAATAGATACATATTGATACGACATTTTTATATTCACTTAAATACAAAGTAGTAAAAGCTGTTGACAATTGCATTTCCCGCAATGTTGCTAGTATTATATAGTTTGTAGTTTATATAGAAATGCCTGCATTATCCAAACTTTGAATAAGATTAAAAGATAAAAAATTAACGTTTTAAACTGTCAAAATTTGAGATTTTCTAAATATCCTTTCTTAGTGCACCTCTGCGCTATCTAACGAATATTTCTTAGACAGACTAAATTTCATATTTCTTACTTCAATAGTTTTGGTTTGTCGCGGTGTCTTGACTTTATTTTCAACCTTCAAAAAGGAGCGCTGTCGAATCTACTACAGATCCCGATACTCGAAACAAAAAAAAAACAAAAACGAATATTTAATTTTCTTCAACAGTTTTTTTATTTATAACTTTGTTATATTCAAACAAGGCTAATTTTTATTTACAACCGACTATTTTAATTCAACAATGGTAATTTTAAACCGCATTACTGTTCCTTTTAGACTTAATTTAAGAACTGACTTTAAATTGGGTCAGGCTCCGGCTTTATATACCGCCACAACAACATGTTTAGACGAATCAACAAACAACATTTTAAAAAAACAAATCTTTTTTATCTCTAAATAAAACTAGTAGGTAACCCAATTAAAAACTTACATAAGTTATACAATAATAAGCGTTTACTATTTATGTTAATTGACAAAATAATATTTTTGCTATAAAACAAATTATATCTTCTTCTTTTTATGAAATAAAACAATTTTAGATCTAGATGTAATTTATTTTCCAAATTATTTCATTTAATAACTATTTTCATTATTATTTTCACTTTAGAATTAGAATTGTGCGTTGAGACATTAAAAATTATTTCACTAATTTTCATTCCAATAGGTTTAGCGACGATGCACACCGTCGCTGAGTGAGTGGTATTTTGCTTATATATGTATCCGATCAAAAACATAAATGTAAAAAAGGGCCGAGTTTTCGGGGAAATCCTTAATGTATAATAGTTGCTCCTGAAACAGTGATGATATGGGATAAAGGACCAAGCTATACACCAAGTGTGAGTGAAATGAATATAAATTTATTATGTAAATTTTTCCTTAGAGAATTAAGGAGAGGTAAATTGATAAAATGTAAGAAAAAATTTTGTTGAAATTTATTTCGTAAGTTTTCTCTTAGTATGTTTTTAAAATTTTATAACGTAGCAAGTTTTAATTTAAAGTGTTTGAATCAAAAGAAAAAAATGAATACCGCGTTATAAAATTTTAAAAACATACTCAGAGAAAACTTTTCCTTACATTTAATCAATTTAGCCCTCATTAATTTTCTAAGGAAAAATTTACATAATAAATTCATTTCATTCACACTTGGTATATAGCTCGGTTCTTTATCCAATATGATCACTTTTTAAGGAGCAACTATTATACATTAAGGATTTTCCCAAAAACTCGGCCCTTTTTAAATTTATGTTTTTGATCGGATAGCAGTGCTTTCGCACAAAACTCTACGCGTTTTGTTATGCTGGTTATTAAATCAACAAAATTCTTCTTCTTTTTTATTTGAAAAAAATACTTTGGTAAATTTAAATTAAAAAATTGTTTTTTCCAAATAACAAAATTTTTTACGAACAATATCTTGCAATAAAAAATAACAGGCGGAGCTATTTTATGGTTTTTAGTTAGTAAGATGATGTATTATAGGTAAAGCATAGGCTAAAAACTATAATATTAAGATGTATTGTACTACAATTTATATAAAATATTGATGATAAAAATGTATTTATTCTATTATATTCTATAATAAATAAAATAAATAATCAAACAAACTCACTTTTGCATTTATAATTTTAGTTATGATTGCCTGTATACAATTAAAAATATATCTGTATTGGTTTCCGAGATATTTCAATTTTTGACCCAAGAAAATATTTTAATTATTTATTTTTGTCAAGAATTTTCTAAATAAAAATTATATAAAAAATAAATTTTCCCGATAGAAATTTCGAGGTTTCATAATTTTCCGTTCGGTTTGAGCACTATATCTAACTGTATGCCAAATATCAACTTTAAAGGACCCTTGGTCTAGACTCTAGGCCCTGGAATTATGATACTGCCTAGCCAAGAATTCTGGGCACAGTCGCTATTTTACGATTTTTCAATTAAAATAACTTTTAAACTGTTCATTTCTTAACGACAAAAGTCTCTTACAATTCCCTAATTAGTATATATTCGAAAAATCATCACTGTAGCTTTTCTCGTTCAAAAGTTATATCGGGGTCAAATATTCCCTTATATTTCGATGAGTAATAGCACGGTAACGGACACAGACAAAAACCCCTTAAACTTTGTCGTCACACTACCGTGCTCTAGATAGATAGACCAACGCACACTAGTGATCCATGCATCATATTCTTATTTATGAAAAGCAAAGTAGGTGTAACATTATAACTTAAACATAGAGAATATAGTGATATACAGCACTAAATGAGTATAAGATTTGGGTTGGTCTCCGATGGTCACAATATTTTTAAAAGCTTTAGATAAACCTGTTAAAAGCAGTATAAATATATTGACACAATCTGAAATGGTTCTGTTTGTATAATATATTCGATCAAAAACATAAATGTAAACAAGTAATGTATCAACTAACTGAGTTAATTATTTGAATACCCAGTATATACTTAGTTGTATATCAGTGATTGAATTGTTAACAAGTCTGCGTATTCGAATTGATAACAATTCGCTTTCCGAGGAACATTTAATATCAAATTATGAGAAAACTATTGAGTTAATGAACAACATTTTCAAACAAATGTGGTTTATTTTAAAAAAGACGAAGATTTTTTCTTTTCATTTTTTTTTCTATCTCTTACGGTTTCAAAGATGTATATTTTCCCCTCTGGTGGGGCGAGACACGTTCTCATTTTGCCAATTAACGAACTTAACCTCATTCTTTTGCTATAGAACACACATTCAAAATTTTAGCTCGTTATCTCTTTTCGTTTTTGAGTTATCGTGGTCACGGACAGACGAATTAGCCTAATCGGCCGAATTAGACCATTTTATGAAAATCCATTCCAAGCATTTATGTCAATGATTAATATTTTCAAGCGTTACAAAGTCGGGACTAAACTTAATATACCTTGTATATTTACATATAATGGGTATAACAATAGTACCTATATGAGCTGTTATGCATGTAATATACCTTGTATAATATACCTTTACTGGGTACACCAATATTATATGAAATGTTATGTTGTTACATGTGACCGAATTCGTGCGACTATGAATTGTATGCCATTTGCTCTTTGATCACAAATTATGAGAAAACTATTGAGTTTAAACAAAAATTTTTCAAATCAAAGTTGTTTATTTTAAAAAGATGAGGATTTTTGTTATTAAATTTTTTTTTCTAAATCTTATGGTTTCAAAGACCCATATTATCCCCCCCGTCCTAGCAAAGGGAAACACGTTCCGTTTTTGCTCATTAACGAACTTGACCATACTTTTTTGCTCTAGAACACACACAAAAAATTTCAACTCGTTATCTCATTTCGTTCTTGAGTTATCGTATCCACAGACAGACGGACGGACATGTGGAAATGGCCGAATATGGTCATTTTATGAATACCATTGTGAAGCTTTTTTGTCAAGGATTAATATTTTCAAGCGTTACAAAGTCGGGAAAAATATTTTTGTATTGGTGAAAAAATGGAACCCAAGAGGTGATTTTTGTGTAGAGCACATGGAGTAAATCACATCGAAGACATCGTTGAGAATATGTCCGACTAGGGAATTATCCAGGCCATAAGGATTAAGTGGAGGCAAGATGGTGAGTTGAAAGACTCACATCTCTTCCAACTTTCCTTCAACAAGAATGATTTGTGATGCCAGCAGTAGATGCTAGCATTCACAAAGAGGGGATCTTCTTGTCCGTACATGTCAGCACCGATGCGATACTATCGTTGCCAAAGATACAGACACATGGCAGTTTGATGTGAAAAGCCTCAAGTATGTGTCTGCGGGGAACCATTGTATGAAGGAAGACCAAGCAGCGAGCCATTCACATGTGTGAGTTGTGGGGGTTGTCACTCGGCAAAGTCGAAGACCTGCCCCAAACATAAAGAGGAGATGGCTCTCCAGAAAGTGAGAGTTCTGGATAAGATCATATATCATGTAGCGCGCAGGAAGGAGACAGGATCCAGCCCTTGTTCTCACCCTGCCGTCTCTTATGTACGCGTCACAGTAACTCCCACCCCTTCAGCTGACGCTTCAACGCTTACAAAACAGCTCGCTCCGCTTATGATGCAAAACAACGAGTTTTTAAATAAAAAAAACTTATGGTCAAGCATTAGCAAGGGTGCCTAAAACAATTAAAATCTCTCAAAAAAGACCTAATCACGCCCATTCTAAAAATAAAACGTAGAGCAAACGTTTACTCATAAGACAAACGTGTCAGTTCGGAGGTGGCAACCAATCAGAAGTACCATCAGTACACCTCAGAAGTAAAATCGATGAAGGTGGATAGTTCAAAGACTCTACCTTCCGGTCAGGACTGGTGAAGAGTCAGCAATTGATCTGTCACTATGCTCACCGACTCTGGATCATTGATTGGAATGGATGGTACTCCCTGATCCTTGCGGGAGTGACCGTCTACCCATTTAACTATTTCTCAACTTACCGATGAGTCCACATCCTAATTTGCTGAGTTGGCGTCTTCTTCGCGCTAGCTGGGACATTTTCATGGAAAGTTTTCAAGTTCGCACATTGGTAGGAGACGTAGAAGAAGATGTGTACAAAATATCTTCCAAAATCATTGAAGCAGCTTAACACGCTAGAAGTAAGACTTCCGGTATTCCTTCTAAGAAGAAAGTTCTGTGGTGGAATTAAGTCGTGAGAGTAGTGGTTACAGAGCAAAAAAGGAGGTTTAACAAACCCGGGCGTTTGAGTCACCCCGCCCACGCAGGAAAACTTGATAGTCTTTAAACAAAAACATCAATTGCGATAAGAGAACCGGGGAACAAAAATGGCATCTTGGAAACAATAAATGATGGTCGTCAATACCTCCACACTATCTTCAAAGGTAAAGAGAAGGGTTAAGAAACTTAAATGAAGAAGATCAATAGCAATAAGGACCATCCGTGATCAGAAAAGGCTATCTTGGGAGCAATATGTCTCACTCATTAATACCTCTACACCATCTTCGGAGGTATGGAGGAGAGTGAAGGCAACTTCAGGGAGCATTTCCTCCTCTCCAGTGTCCGCACTCCCTAATTTGGATGTCCGGGTCATATCGTAGCGTGCCGAAATTGCCAAGTAATTAGCAGAGCACTTCCACCACGCCTTCAGCTCCTAAAACTATGACCCGGATTTTCGGCGAGTCAAGATGACGATCTTTACTTTTTCTCGGACGAATCCCTCCAGTATAACATCGACTTCACAATGCAAGAATTACTGAAGACGCTATAGGACTCGACACATTCATCACGTGGCCTCGATACAATACATTTTGCCATGATCCAGAATTTGTCTGGAAGTGCGGGCGTTTATCCTCAACAATGGCGGGAAGCCATTATTAATCCGCTGCTTAAAGAGGGTAAAGACTCATCACAACCATCAAGCTACCGTTCAATATTCTTGACTTGCTGCTTAAAATTGAGATAAATGTTTTCAATTGTTCTTGTTTTTTGTTTTGATATTGCTTTTTAGCTTGAGGGAGCTAATGAGCTAGCTCTCAAAGCCCCATAAGGGATAGGTAGGTGGATTTTAAGTGTGTAGTCTGGCTGGCCAGGAGTTTTACACTCTGTGCGCCAATTTAACAATTGGCAAATATTTACCTCCTTGTCTCACTGTTAGTTAATTCTTATATCTTACTTTATTTAATATAATGCAAATGTCTACCTTGATGTTATTATTATTTTATACTACAACAGTTATTAAATTCTTTTGAATATTTATTATCATCGGTTATTTAATAAAATTAATTACCCAAAGCGTTTAGTTCTGATTGATTACTATAATAAATCACAATTTGTTAATTAATTTCACTTACTACTTAAACTACTCATAGTTAAGTTACTATAAACAAATCTTGATATTTTATTTTATGTATAGTCACATCCAAATAATTTGGTCTCTTATTTCACAATGTCGCCGAAGGGATTAAGTGAAGAAGGTCAGAGTATAATAGATGTAATATTGAAGAGAGTCGAGAAAAATGAATCAAAAATTATGAATGAAATTTCTACTTTACAATTTTGGTGCCTTTAATTTACTTGCAGCCTGAGTATTCAGAATATACAAATAAATATTTTTTTGATTAACTCGAAATGGAATTTTATAGCCTTATGCAAAAATAGCCTTATGCAAATATATAGCCTTACGCAAAAATAATTATTGTATTAGTTTGTGCTCGGCAATTAGTTTTTTAGAAAATTGCGATTGAAAACACCTCTATTTTTGAAATAACAAAAAAGAAAAATTATTGTGCTAATTTGTGCCAGAAATGTGCTACGTTATGCCGTAAGCCGCACTTAGAAATTTCGAAAAATAACGCGAAAATTCGATAAAAACTTTTTTAAGGCCCAATTCGGCCCAATTCCGTCGGAATGAAACAAAATAGTTGTGCTAGCTTGTGCCGCAAACCACATTCCAATATTGCAATTAGTTTCGTGAAAAATCGCGATTGAACAAAAAAATCTTAACGTATCATTTTAACATATCAAGGCCTGTGTTAAATTATATTTTGTATTCAATCGCGATTTTCTACGAAACTAATTGCGATATCGAATCACGGTTTTCGGCACAAGCTAGCACAACCCAAGCACAATCTTGCACAATGATTATTTATTTGGTTTTTTAAAATGGTGGTGCTAACTTCACACACATATAGATATTGTATCTTTCCTTTCTTTCAATTTTGTATAAATTATGTATTTGTTCTTATTTTTTACAGCATAAATTAATGATGTTTGTCTGTCAGTTTTTGTTTTAGTAACAGATAATTTATCCAAATAAAGTATGTTATTGTTGACTCACAAGTTTTTGCCTCTCATTGTGGCGATGCTATTTTTGACTCAAAAGAAAAACACATTCAATTTTTTCAGATTATGTTTGGCGTTCATTCGACAATGATGTGTATACGAATACAATTTGATATAATATTAGATCTTAGAGACGAGACTTATTTCGACATTTAATGATTATAAAATATTTTTGTTATGTTTTTTAAATGTGAAACTTATGCCAGCGAGAAACTGGGACCCACAACACGAAAATATACCACTACAGAGAAGAAATATCTCTCAATAATTTGGTCATTGAAGTTTTGAGGATATCTGTAATGGCTACACAAGACAAAGGATAGTCTGGCTTATCTTATTATTATTTCGGGCTTATCAAAGCGTTCACCTCCATTCTTAATGAACGCATATTCACAACCATAGAACCGGTGTGGACGATGATAAATGAGCAACGCGGCTCCAAACGTGGCATATCAGGTTGCAAAGATAATCTTCTTGTTGATAGATGTATCTGTCAAGATGCTCGTCAATATCAGCGCGACTTGAGTACCTGGGTGGATTATAGGAAAGCATTTGACCCTACCTCTCATCAACTTATATTGGTGTTGCTCAAATGTTTGAAACCTCATCTCAATGTCATCAGATGTATAGAAGATCTGTTGCCATTCTGGAAGACAATGTTTACAATTCGGTCTGGTAAACGTACTGTCTTAACAGATTTTGTGACATTTGAGCGTGACGTATATCAAGGGGATAGTCTTAGCCCGATTATTTTCTGCATCTCACTTATGCCACTCTCCTTGCGCTTGCCAGACGAACCCGGCTATCGTTGTGGCTCCCCGACAGATAGGAATCATCAGGTAACTCATCTTTTCTTTATGGATGACCTTATGCTCTTCTGAGAGCAGTCTATCTCAAGCTCTCAAATCTGTCCATCAATACACAAATGCTATTGGCATGGAATTTGGATTGGATAAGTGTGCCGTCATATACTGTTAGCAAGGACACGTTTCTAATTATGAAGCAGACGTGTAGCTCATGGATGGAAGCATCGTGGCACATCTCGATGAAGAAGAGTTACACACATACTTGGGTGTTGGCGAAGGTAACATTCATAGTGAGTCGACTGTTCATAAAGCTCTTCGTGGCAGGTATAGGCACCGTCTTAGACAAATTTGGGAATCCGAATTATCTGGGATACATAAGATCCGTGCTACTAATATGCTTGATTTACCCATCCTTCTCTATTCGTTTGGTTCGACTACATGGAAAATAGAGGAGCTTTAGGAACATGAAGCCGCGTCCTCGGTGCCTCGTAACTACCTCCCACGTCAGCAAGGGGATAGGGGTCTTCTGTCCGTCGAATGTCTGAATGACAGATTAGTGTTAGGTATAGCTTGTCAGGTATTCAATAGTTCTGATCCCTTAATGACACTCGAGCGTGATCATGACTGGTAAGGTAAAGGAGCATTTTTGTTCTCTCCAGCACGACATGCAGCTTCAAAATTGGGTCTAGTGTTTGATCCGACTAATCGTGATCAGGATGATAATTCTGATCCCTTAATGACACTCGAGCGTGATCATGACTGGTAAGGTAAAGGAGCATTCTTGTTCTCTCCAGCACGACATGCAGCTTCAAAATTGGGTCTAGTGTTTGATCTGACTAATCGTGATCAGGATGATAATTTGATCCTTCTTTCTCAATCGCGACTTCTTTCAGCTGTTAAACAAAATGAAATCAGCTCCCTCTTCCAAGATCATCGATTTCGAGACCATCAAGGTATGTTCTGTTTACCATCTACCACCATCTAGACTCATGTGGTCTCTCCGAGGATCATACATTTTCTTTCCTGCGGGACTCAAGTCCAGCGGTACGTGTGGACAATGGCAGCCTCCAGTATTCAGTGATCCAATCAGAAGATACTTTCTCAATCAGCCCGGAAATTCAAAATTCACTAGAAATACGCAAGCTTGAATTACTAAAGCAAAAGCTAAATAAATATGTCAGCCAAACTAAATCTTTTCGGTTAGAAAAAGTGGAGTTGCTGAGGCAAAGAGTTCGTTCACGTTCTGTTCCTAATATGGATTTTGACAAAACCGATGATACAAGATTAGAGTCAAGTGATGCGTCACAAGTTGAAAAACTTAATGACTTTCAAGAAGTAAGAAATAAACGGAAACGTAAAAGTACTAGTATTACTTCTCCGACCCAGCAAACATTGAACCAAAAAATGGATTCAACGCCTTCCTCAAATAAATTTCAAGCATTAGCAAATGCGAGATCATCAGTCGTAATAAACACGACAAGTCAAAAGTCAAATCTAAAACAACATATACCACCATTCATCCTATATTTTGTCGCAGCTTTGCCGCCATTAATTAAATTAATTGAATCAAGCATTGACAAAAAGAAACGATTATATGCAATTAATGAATAATAATACAGTTAAAATACAAGTCAGCACTGTTGACGATTACAAATTATTGAAATCTGTCCTAGATGCAAATAACTTCGCACGACATACGTATAGTCTTTACGAAGAAAAGATTTACAGGGTGGTTCTCAATAATATTCATCATTCTACGAGTATTGAAGACATAAAATGCGAATTAAAAACTGTTGGTCATGAAGTAACAAATATCATAAATGTAATAAATAAGGATACAAAGGAAAAGAAGAACCTTTTCTTCATTGACCTAAAATGCGCAGGGAATAATATGGAAATTTTTAATATCCAATTGTTTATAAACTCTGTGGTTATATACACGTCCAGATCGTTGCGTCAAGTGTGCAGGTAACCATGATTATCGAAATTGTTTGAAAAACAAAGAGGACGGTAATCTAGCAAAGTGTGTTTTGTGCAAGGGAAATTATCCTGGAAATTATAAAGGTTGCATGGTGTACCAAGAGATTCTTAATAGGAGAATGCCAACAAAAAATGGTACTGGCTTTCAAATCAGTACAAAATAGCAAAACTTGGTTCCTACTCTACATAATCCCCCAAATAAAAAACCTAATCTTCCCACAACGAATGAAGTAAAAACATCAAAGCCACAAATTAACCCTGTAATGCAGACACAAAAACTAGTTGACTCACAAACTAGGCAGCCAACATATGCTCAAGTACTAGGAGGTGCTTATTCAGAACAAAATACAGCACACCATTTCTGTCAGAAACGCCAGATTTATGCTTCATTATTTCAACTATGCTATATATGATTCAAAATCAGCAAGAAACGATTGCCAAACTGACATCAGACATAAGTCTTTTAAGAGATC
The DNA here is from genome assembly GCA_963920215.1 of Nineta flava. Lineage (NCBI taxonomy): Eukaryota > Metazoa > Arthropoda > Insecta > Neuroptera > Chrysopidae > Nineta > Nineta flava. The sequence goes on along the minus strand of OY986044.1, from coordinate 13,370,282 downwards.
AACGTACAAAAGTCCCACAAAACAGAAATGGTGGAACTTTTTAGAATAGCATTATGGAATGCAAATGGCTTGGCCGATGCTAAACTTGAAGTCGAAACATTCCTCATGCAACAAAATATTGATGTAATGTTGGTATCTGAAACACATTTCTCAAAAGAGGCGCATCTCAACGTTCCAAACTATCGCGTGTATAACACCAATCATCCAGACGCCGATAGAAGAGCGAGGGGTGGAGTTGCTGTGAATATTAAACAACATATTAAGCATTATACTCTTCCTGAATTTAAACAAGATTTCATGCAGGCTGTTAGTGTGATGATCGAGAGTTGGAAAGGACCTATTGCAATTTCTACTGTATACTGTCCACCAAATTATCGACCAAACAAAGAAGGATTTATACAATATTTCCAAACTTTGGGTGTTAGGAGGTGACTTCAATGCAAAACACATTCACTGGGGATCTAGAATTATACCTCCTGGAAGAGACAAAATTCTACATCAAGTTATGCAAGAATATCACCTGGGCCACTTATCGACATACGAACCAACGTATTGGCCTACCAATAGAGGTAAAATTCATGATTTCCTAGATTTCTTTGTAACCAAAGGAATATCTTCAGGCTACTTAACAGCTAAGTCAAGTCTAGACCTATATTCAGATCATACGCCCATAATTGCTACACTAAACGCTACAGTCACCAAAAAAATGAAGACGCCAAACCTATTTAATAGTAGAACAGACCGGATCGAATTTGAACATCAAATAGGCTTAAAACTGGATCTTAAAATACCGCTCAAATCGCACAATGATCTAGAGAATGCAGTCAATACACTCAGTAGAACTATTCAAAATGCAACATGGGAAACCACACCTGAGTTGCCATCGAGCAGCCAGCTACAAAACTGCTCGATTAATGTAAAGCAAAAAATTGATAGGGGTCTAAAGGAATTGATAAAAAATCTCAAAAATGATGCATTTAATAATTATCTAGAAGGGCTGCCGCGAGATAAGAAAAGGATTCTTCTCTTTGGAAGGCAACTAGGAGACTTGACCATCCACATGACCCAATTCCACCTATTTGTAAGGGTAATGGAGAATGGGCTCATACTGATCTGGACAAAACCAACGTTTTTGCACAACATCTGCAAGAGATATTTACACAATTTCCATCTGAGTGTATAGTAGATGAAGAGTCCGAAATCATAAACTTTCTCAGTGCAACTTAACAAAAGTCGCCGATTCCTGAACTGTTCACAGTAAAAGAAGTTGGTAAATGCATAAAGAAGGAGTTGGATGCAAATAAATAACCAGGATATGACTTGATAACTGGTAAAATCATCAAAGAATTGTCTAGAAAGGGTGTAGTTATGCTAACGATGATTTACAACGCTGTACTTGGGCTAGGATACTTTCCCTGCCAATGGAAAATTTCTCATGTGATTCCAAAACCAGGAAAACCACCACACGAAGTTACTTCCTACACCGATTAACCTTCTACCTATACTTGGAATGCTACTGGAAAAGCTTTTATTAAAACGCATAAACAATATTATCGTTAATGAGCCACTAATTCCAGAACATCAGTTTGGTGTTCGCAAAAATCTGAGCAAGTGCATCGGTTGGTTAAAATCAAAGGCCAGACATTTGAAGATAAAAGCTACTGTTCTGCTGCATTTCTTGATGTTAGTCAAGCTTTCGACAAAGTTTGGCATGAAGGTTTGCTGTTCAAAATAAAAAATTTGCTCCACCGTACTATGTACTGCATCATTCAGCCATACATCGAAGAGAGATTTTTCCAAATCAGGTTTGGTAATAAAACAAGCCAACTCCACCAATTTCAATCAGGTGTCCCAAAAGGAAGTGTCCTAGGGCCAACTTTATGTTTATTATACACTGCCACATTTGCAGATGATAAAGGTATACTGTCACAGCATTATAATCGTACTAGAGCAGCAAATCAGCTACAACCACACCTCAAACAAATTCATGAATAGGCTAGGAAATGGCGTGTATCTATCAATGAAACAAAGTCAGCTCACATCGTATTTAGTAAATGCAGGGGTGTCTCTCCGAATGTACAAATAAAAAGTAAAGTAATACTACGAGTTGATTGTGTAAAGTATATTGGAATGCGTCTAGATAAAACTTGAGGCACTCACATTTGGAAAAAACGGAAACAGTTAGGACTCAAGCTTCGTAAGTATTATTGGCTTTTAGGCAGAAAATCAAAACTGCAACTCAGAAATAATTTATTAGTGTACAATGCAGCTTTTAAGCCAATTTGGACTTGTGGAATCCAACTTTGGGGTACATCTTCAAATTCCAACATTGAGATTCTTGAAAGATTTCAATCCAAAATACTTCGTGCTATAACAGATGCTTCCAATTTTTCCGAATAGTGAAATTCGTGAAGACCTTAATGTGAACACAGTGAAAAGTGAGATACTGAAATCTAGTGCAAAGTATTTAGAAATATTAAAATCACATACAATTACATTGGCAGTAAATCCGCTAGACAATAGTGAACAAACTCATAGACTAAAAAGATTTCAGCCACTCCAGTTACCATTTAGATTTTAGTGACACTCTGTGTGAGAGACATCCAGTGCGTATTTAAATTATTTATTATAAGTTACATATAATTACATATTATAAGTCAATTATTTAAGTTAATAAAACCTATTTTGACAAAATGGAAACCCGACTTCAAAAATCAAATATTCTAAAACAAAAAATGCACTAAAAAGTAAAAAAATAATTGCATATTCTTGTTCCAATTTTTGTTCACCTAAGCAAAATTTTTTAAATATATATGTACAATTATTGTTATTTTTGGAGTCGGTGTCAGTATAGAGAAATTCACATAAAATTTGGACACCGGCTCCAAAAATAACAATAATTGTACATATATATTTAAAAAATTTTGCTTAGGTGAACTTAAATAATAATAATAAATAATAATAATAAATTTATTTGTTAAAATCAAAATAGATTATGCAAAGTATACATGTACACAACATATTATATCAATATTTGTTATTCATTCAAGATGAACTGTTTTATTTTGGACACTTCTCGAATAAAAAAGTAAAGATCGTAAAGATCGTCTATCTTCAGCAGATAGAAGTCGATGTGATCCAGATTGACGATGTATTTGGCAAGATAGTGGTTTCTTACGCTCGTATAGTCAGGACATTCAAAGAAAATGTGGAATAAATCCTCCGGTTTTCCAGTATTGCATATTGACAAACAGTGGAAGGGTCTAAAGTTACTTTAAGATTTTTGCAGTAAATTGTTATTTTGTTATAGGTGCTGCTCTCAATTGAAAAATTACCCGCTGCCTGTCAATAGCTGTGTTGCTGTTATACACAATTGCTGGAATACCATTGGCTGGAATATATTTATATATAGGGCAACTGTGAAGAATGGCATCCAGGTCGCGGCGAGCCAGAACCTTTTTATATTCTTCCAGCATGGGGGGTATAGCGGTTTTTAAAAGGTTGCGATCTTGAGCAATCCAGATGTAAAACCACAATCTACGACCATTGTTCTTATTTTTGATACCCAGTTGTATTTTACCATATTGTCCGTTGTCTGGTCAAGTTCGAACTGACGACGAGATATTATTTTTGCATATCGGTCCTCGGGTAGTGCACTGGAGAGCATTCTTGAATATATACCACGATAGATGTACATGGCCTGTTTCTGATCTGACTATGCAGCTTGGGGTGTTATTTGGTAGCCAGTATAAGCTCTTAAGGAATTGGCATTGCACTCTTTCTATATGGTTTGGATATCTAATTGCGCATATTTCCGAACAGTATAAAATAACAGTTGATACAGTTTTTATTAGAATGTTCATCAGATTTGCGGTAGCAATGCGCCCTTTAGTGGCCAAATTTGAAACTGCTTTAAGGAAGAGGAAGAGGCCCGAAGAAGAAAATGTAATACCAAGGTAGTTATATTCTTGAACAATTCCGATTTTGTGGTCGCAGCATTTGAAGACTGGAGATGAGCTTAGCCAACCCTTGTGGAATATTAAAATTTGTGTTTTTTCGGTATTTATGACCTGGTTGTTTTCGTTGCAGTAATCAGATAAGGCATCGATCTGCTTCTGTGCTTGTCCAGGAGTATTTGATAAAAGCACCAGGTCATCTGCATATAAGAGTCCCAACAGGTTTTTGGAGTTATTCAAATTAATCCCCGAGAGCCCCTTATTTTTAAGAAAAGTAAATACGTCACTAATAAATAGTATTAATAATAAGGGGGTAAAGAATCTCCTTGAAGCACTCCTCTGGACACTGGTATTTTATTACCAGTCATCTTATCTATCCTACAGGCTATAGTGAATTTTTTGTAAAGGTCTGTTAGAATACGAATAATTTTGGTACTTATTCCAATTTCGAAAAGTGTACGCCACAGTTTTCCGTGTTCTATAAGATCAAACGCTTTGCGGATATCAACAAATACAGCATAAACCTTTTTCTTTGGTAGTCTAAGATGCAAATTAATAGCAGATTGTAAAATGTAGATGTTATCGATGCATCCTCTGCTGCGTCTAAATCCTGACTGTTCTTCTGGTAGAACATCGCAGAGCTTTGACCATTCTAAGAGCCTTCGGTAGATAAGTCTGGTAAATATTTTAGTGATGGAGTTCATCAACGCTATTCCACGATAGTTGTTTGGATCAAGTTCATTTCCTTTTTTATATATCATGGAGAGCGCTGTTTCACACCATGACTTGGGAATATTTTCATAGTTGAGCACATTGTTAAATAGAAGTAGTAGTTTTTTAAGCCATACTTCGGGGAGATTCTTGTAGAACTCGTTTGGGATACCGTCTAAACCAGAAGCTTTCTTGGGTTTGAGTTTATGAGTTACTGCCAGGAGCTCGTTCAAGGTAAAAGGAGTATCGAGATATAGATGTTCGTGTATAGTTGGTTTAAAGGATAGCAACTGGTAAAGTATTGGTTCCAGGTTTGGATTGATATTTAAGTGGCTTTATTAGGGAGTTTGGATCTGAAAAATCTAACAGTGTCCCAAAATTCTTTGCTATTTTTAACGTTATGAATTTTATCATGTATATCTTTTGACCATTTTTGTTTGTTACAGCGTAGTTTATTTTGGTAGTGCTTCTTTTTTTCTAGGTAGATTGTTAAGTTATCTGAAATACTGAAGTTTTCTTTTTTGCATTTTTTGTGTTGTTGTTTTACTTCGGTTTTTAGTTTTTTTGCAGTCAGCATCAAACCAAACACTTCGATGTTTTAGGTGTAGCTTTTGGGAGTTTATGGTTGTAGTTAACGTATTCTAATATACCTGTGGATTTTACAGCGTATTTCAAGCCTAAATAGATTTTTTCATATTCATAATCCGTATTATCACTAACAAATATTGGCACACACTGTTCCTCTAATGATTTGTTGAAAGCGTCCGCGGAATCGAGGTGCCACCTCCAGACTGTTTTCGTCACGCTAGCAGTTGCTTTGCGGTCTCCTGCTGTACGGGGTAAATCAAGTGTGAGTATGGTTGGAATACTCAGGTGAACTAAAATTGGCACAAGAATATGCAATTATTTTTTTACTTTTTAGTGCATTTCTATTTTATAATATTTGATTTTTGAAGTCGGGTTTCCATTTTGTCAAAAAAGGTTTTATTTCTCGCTTTTCAGTGACTTTGAAGTTCTATAACTTATTTTATTTGTCTAAATATGGGTAGACCAACAAAACGACCTACTAACTTTTAGTGCATTTCTTTATAACACATTTTTTTTTATTCGTTTTTTTTTTTTTTTTTTAATTTTTAGTGCATTTTTTTATAACAGATTTTCAATTTTTTTTACAAGCATTTTGTTTTTTTTTTTTTTGTAAAAATTATTTTTTTGGGGTCGGTTTTTTTTTGTAAAACATTTTTTTTAATTCGGTTTTTAAAATTTTCTTATTTTCCCATTATGAATGAGTATATCCTTAAAAAAAAAAAATTACACAGAAATCGGTTATCACCAATAAAATGGGGGTTTTCCTCGATTTCCAGGGGATCCCTTCATCAGAATGTGATTTGGTGACAATGGGACCAATCGGAAATCAAACTCTTTAAAACAAAACAAAAAAAATTCAAAATCGGTTCATACATGACGGAGTTTTGAGGTAACAAACATAAAAAAAAAAATACAGACGAATTGAGAACCATCCTCCTTTTTGAAGTCGGGTTAAAAACATGCATCACCATAAACAGTATTTTATGAAGTTCATAGTTTTAAAACATTCTAGTGCATATTATTAAGTAAACTTTTAAATTTGTTATCAAGGGATAACAAATATCATGCCATTTTTTCGTTTATTAGCCGAATTTTTTTGTTTATTGTTTCTACTAATAGTAAACAAACTATAAAAAAAAGTATTAAGTGCAGAGCGTGCAAATCTCAGCCGGAGACGCTGATGCACCTCATTTCGGCCTGCCCATCTCATGTCTCGACCACCAACATTCATCGTCATAACGCTGCCCTGCGTGTGCTGTACTACTTTTTGAGATTCAAGTGTAAAGTGGACTGTATGCTTCCATATGATACGCCAGTGCTTCCATATGCTCCATGAGAAATCGCATATGTTGTCAAACACGATAAATGTGTCATCTTTTGGAATTTCTCGTTCCCAACTACCAGGCAGCTCTCTGCTACTAAGCCTGATATATTGCTCCAGGATATTTCAGCTAAGACTATCTACGTCATCAAGTTTTCTGAGCCTGCTGAAACGAATTTAGTCTTGAAAGAGGAGCAAAAACGTACTAAATACTTTGATCTTCTCCAAGAAAGCTACACCCTGACTACTCAGTCAAAATGGTTGTTCTCATTATCGGATGCCTTGGCGATATACACCCCACTCTAGAGTCAAATCTTTCCACCATTCCGGTTTGCAGGTCTCATCTTCGTCACCTTATCACCTCTATGCGGAAGGCGGTCATCATAGGCACCCTTCATACATCGTGATCGCATGAGACTGTCTTCAAGTAACACCCTTGCCTTGTGAGGATTTGTGTTTGCTGAAGAGGTGGGTGGCCCTGGGGTGTATATCCTGAATATACTCTCCCCCTTCAGCAGATATAAATTCGTTTAATCTAGTAATAAAAAAAGGAATATCAATGAGTCATCGTAAATATAAATAACACGTTGTTTAATATTATATTTATAGCCTAGGATGATGCTGACAGATTGTATCAAAAACTGTTCTGAAACTGTTTTTGTTATTGAATTTTTCCTTTGTTCCTTGCACGAATTGTAAAAATGTAATTTTTGCGCAGTGAAATTTGATCCCATATTTTTAAAGCGAAATTTCAATACTACAAAAAAATGGTTGTTTTTGTACGAAAAAATTTCTTTTCATATTCTTTACAATAGAAGTATTTGGGATTTTGGGTTTATCTTAATAACGTTGAATCTGAAATCCCTTCGATTTAAAGACGCATTTTGGAGGATGTTTAATGGGTAGAAAATTGTCAAATTTGTGAGTTTTTTATACTTAAAAATTTACACATTCAGAAATAAAATACATACCTACTTATACATAAATAAAATATTAATTTTATGTATGGATTTAGTCAAATAAGATGAAAAAAGTTTATTCCGATCGAAAACAACAATGTTTTCAAGTTATTTAAAAAAATTTTCAAAATGCATATGTACAAAGGATTGATAAAAAAAATTACGACAGAACAGTTTATGATACTCATCTGCCAATTTTGTCTGTCCTAAACATTATTATTTTTTTGTTCAAAATTAAAGAAGCATATATATACACTACCGTTCAATAAAATTAAACAGACCTGCACCGAATCACATTATCATACAAAATAATAGGGTATTGAAAATACGTATATTTTAATGATTTTTCGTGATTTTCAACTTACTACGGTACCTGCACTATTGAGTGTAGAGGGCTAATTGTTCTCAGATATTAAGTACACATATTGTACGAGAAAAAAAAACTCAAATCAACTCGTTCCATTCCCTCGTCATGAAAAAATCTTAGCTTGAAATTTTGAAATTTTCAGAATTTGTATATTCAGGCTATTTGGATGTGTGGTAAAAATCAAAGGTTGAAAATTATAGGATAGTTAGTTCTTACCTTCAACTTCAAAAATCTGCAAGGACTTTCTGCTTGTTTTCATCGCTTGCTAATGACCATTCGTTTAAAAAGGAGCAAAAAATACAGTGATTTATTTTTTATTTGGCTTCTATACTTGAAAGTAATATTTTTTCATAACTATGGTGAAACCTATATTATAAAATTATATTCGTCTAAATTATATATACGACTAATTTAGAACAATTAAAACACTTAAAACAAATAAATAAATTATTTATTTATTTATAAATTTATTTCTTTGTTTTAAGTGTTTTAATTGTTCTAAACTCGATGATATTATCATAATTGATAAAGAAGAGAACAGGAAGAAAAGAAGTGTAACTGAGATATATTTTATGAATATAAATAATTCTGTAAATTGGAGAATGGACACACAACATCTAATTAACATGTCCATTACCTTGGCCCCGCCATTTTGGAATTTTTCATATATAGGGATTGTGCTCAAAATGTGCTATTATGTGCCGCATTTACTTTACTTTATCGAAACAACAGCATTTGTACCGTAATCTGCTCAAGATGTGCTGCCATGTGCCAAAGAAAAAAAATAAAGAAAAATAAGTTTTTCAATTTTCCAAGTGAAAAATATTGTTTTGGAAAATTAAAAATTGTTTTCTCCATATAATCAGAGGTTTTGGTTGAAATCGATATAAGCAATCCCGTGCCATATTGAAAAAAAAATTGTATCGAGAAACATATAATTCTTATGAGGAGGTCCTTTCTTGATACTAAAGATCGTTGCTTTACTTTATCGAAACCACAGCTTATATATATATAAAAGTTCTTGTCCATACGCCGACAGTTTAGTCAATTAACTGCTTTTTTTTTTATAATTGATAAACTACCGATGTCGGGATTCGAACCCATAACCCCCTAGTTTCCAAGTTCTGCATACTGCACAGATATAACGCGTTAGAGCGCTCGGCTACTTGGACTGGTCTCAGGATATGTTACACGGTGAAACTGTCACCAAGGTACCAACGACTAACATATCCTGAGACAATATAGGAGTAATTTTAATAAGAGTAAGGTTAACAGGAGTAAATGTGAATGAAACAAATTATAACAAGAGTAATTTCAATATAATTTAAAATTTATTATATTTAATGTTAATTTATTTTAGTTAATTTTCTATTTATTTTTATTTTTGTCTATTGATCTCGAATATCTATCTATTTCTAATTGTCAAAGAGTAAATTACGACTAGCTAATTTATACTGATGATGACTACTTTGTAGTCGAAATACGTATTTATAATACAAAAAAAAAATCTAGGTATAGGGGGCGAATTTGAAATTTTATAAAAATCTAGAGTTCTCAATAATTATCATTTGATTATTTAATAACTAAAGTTAGTTGGTAATAATACTAAAGTTGATGTTAGTATTTGAAATTAAGTTTGTTCACTTGATAATAATTTATTGTTATAGTACTTCATAGTCTAAGTAAATAGTCGAAACGTTGCACATTTTTTTCCTTGTCCACATACCTACGAACTTAATCATTTAAATTATGTACTTACAAATATGGACACGATACCGAAGAATAATTAAAGTGTACTTTAAATTATAAACGAAATTACTCCCTACTGATGGCCTCTTCACTCCCGTAACACGAGACATTGACGCTTTAACAAAATTATCTTTTACACTTTCATCATCATTGTCATCAAATAATTTTTCTATGTTGTAACGAAATTTCTTCGAAAAAAAAAAAAATTTCGAAAACATAGCCCGACTAAAAAACAATCACTTTAGTTGGTATACGTAACTACTTTCGTTTTTTCTTAAAAATTAAGAAAATATTTTTAAGTTTCGTATTTCACTACACCAAACGAAAAAAAATGATTTAAGAAATAATTTTCTCTTAAAAAATTTTATGCTTCTAATATGCTCATTGTTAGAGATCTCCTATCTCAAATTAAGGGTGAGGATGTACTTTGTGCTTGACCAATCAATGCCATCGGTTTGACACCAAAGAACGTTGTATGACGCAGAAAGCGTTATATAACACCAGGAAGCATTGGATGACACCAGAAAACGTTACTAGACGAATCACTCCGTCTCAAAAAGTCATAAATAATAAATTCCACAATGACAAGTTCCAGATTCCAAAACCAATTTTTTTCATTTTTTAAACTCAATTAATCATTGATTACCACGTAAATATATAAATTTTCAACGTGGTACCACAATTTCAATATTTTAACTAGATTCATATTTCAAAACATAAACAAATTTTGTACGTGTGCAACCAAATTCTCGATGCGGCTCCACAATTTCAACATGGAGTCGGTGGCTTGGTTGTCTTTTATGGGGACGTTAACTATTTCAAAGTCATAGGCTCCCATTGACAATGTCCATCTTGCCTATTTGCCTCGACTATCCTTAGTCTTGTTAAACCATTGGAGCACTGCATGATACGAGTATAATTTAAACGGTATTTCTTCAAGGTATCCTCGAAACTTCGAAACTTCCCAAAGCCCAAATAATTGAGAGCCATTCCTTTTACGTAGTGGCGTATCTCCATTCTGTGGTTCCAAGTTTCTTGCTGGCATAAATCATTATACTATAATACTGAATGTAGAATTTTTTATGTATTTAAAAATCACCCTTATATATATTTATGTTATGATAAAAAATTCCAGTTAAAACATTCAATAACAAAACTTAAAAAATATATAATTATATTACCTAACTTGTTTGCTTTTTTGATAAAATTTTTTTTTAATCAAGTTTTTACAAGACCCAAAAATTGAAAAAAAACAGAAGTTGGTGTGTGCTGTGTAGACGTTTATATGATCTGCTAAAAATTTATTATAATAATTGTATGGTAAATAGTGAAATTGTGTAAAATTAATTAAAGTATAGCTAAGTGATTATTTTAAATATTTTCTATGGTGTTAATTTAAATCTATAGTCAAAAATTTCTAAAATTGTGAAGTTAAAATTTTGAACATTGAAAGTGGGGTTATTTATGATGAGTTTAACATCAATCACAATAGAAGAATATTAAGACATAAAAAAGCATCGTTTTAATTTTATTATTAGTTTTCAACAAGTAGCCGTGGTGTAACGGTGAGCATATCAGACTTCAAAACTAATATGTTAACAATACCGAGATCGAATCCAGACAAGTTCGTGTATTAATTAACTAATCATAATAACAATTAATTAAATTCATAAATAAATTATTAATCTTTAATTTTAATTTATAAACAATAAATAAAAATTTTTTTTTATTATTTGAATTTTACTTTTTATAATTAATAAAAATAAATTAAAATAAAAATGTCGAACGCCGAGATATTGGAGGCCATACTGTCCATAAAGAGCGATATCAATAATATTAAAACCGATATTAATAATATTAATGAAAATATAGCTAAAAAAATGGACGAAATAACACAAAAACAAAATAATCTATCAAATAAAGTGGAGGACTTAGAGCAACGTTTAGAAGCAATTGAAAACACTGTTAGAAGAAATAATATAATTATACATGGAATTGAAGAAAATCATGAAACTGCCCAATTGCTCGAAGAAAGAGTTGTAAGTGTGCTTCAGGAAAATTTAAAAGTAGAGTGTTCAGTTAAAGATATTGATTTTGCTTTTAGAATCGGAGCAAAAAATAATAAAAGGCCTATATTAGTAGGTTTAATCTCTGGGCGAATAAAAAGGGGTATTTGGGAAAATAAGAAACAACTAAAAGGAACAGACATATTTATATCAGAAGATCTGCCCTTAAAAATCCGGGATGAGAGGAAAAAATTAATACCGGCAATGTTAAAATTTAGAACCCAAGGTCATCATGCAATTTTGAAGCGTAACAAACTTTTCGTGGATGGCAAACTTGTTGAAAGCGTAGGGGTTAATACAACTAATAAGAGCTCTGACAATAACAAAAAAAGAAGTCATTCAGATGAAATCATTAATGTAAACGAAGTTAACAACCAAAAAAAACAATCTTTCGAAATCCTTAAACCAGCTGTTGAAAAAGTAAATTTGAAACCGTCAACTTTAGACCACTTCTTAAGACCAAGAGCCAATTCTATGGACACAGGTTCAGGAACTTCAGTGACTCAACGATCAAAAAACGGAATATAATAGCCAATGGAGAAAGGATGAACGTAACTGATGACGAAAATTTAAGGCATGAAAACGGTATCGATTTAACGGAAACGGGAGAGGAATTAAAATTTGTTTTCTGGAATATTGAAGGTTTGAGAAATAAAATTGGGATTTATGATCTGAAAATGTATTTAAAACAATTTGATATTTTGGGTTTGACGGAGACATGGACAGAAGAAAACGCAAAATACGAAATAGAGGGATTTCAGGGTATTTTAAAAAGTGAGGTTAGAGAGGCAAGAAAAGGAAGACATCCTGGTGGCATAGCAATCTTTTACAAGAACTATTTAAAAAAATACATACAAAAAATTGAAAGCAGTTTAAAAGAGGTACTATGGATTGTTTTAAAGAAAGGAAAGTTGAATTTATTAATTGGCACTGTATATTTACAACCCGAACAATCCACTTTTACGAACCCTAACTTCTTCAATAAGCTTAGCGAAGAGATGTATCGTTTAACCGAGAAATACCCAAATTCAGATGTAATTATGGGAGGTGACTGGAATGCAAGGATGGGGAGGAATCAGGATACTATTTTGTTTGGAATCGACAAAAATGATCATATTAGTTTTAAATTGGACAACATTCCACAAAGGCGTAGCAAAGATACTATTACAAATAAGTATGGAGAGAAACTTCTTGAGTTCATCAAAGGGCAGGATGTGGTAGTGTTAAATGGTAGGGCTAAAAGTGATAATAAAGGTGAATTTACATTTGTATCACAAAACGGTGCAAGTGTGGTAGACTACTGTGTCGTGTCTAATAGTTTGTGGGGTAGTGTAGACATGAGGGTAGGGGATATATCCGAGTCCCAGCATTTCCCACTAGAACTTAAGATGAAGAATGTATTCGAAAAATGTATAAAAAATCCTCCAAAAGGTATGCCGCTAAAAATATTGAAATGGGATAAGAATAGAGCCGATACCTTTGTAAATGAGATGAATACTTTAGAAACAGATTTTTATCTTAGAGGAATGAAAGGAAGGTTGGAAGCTGGAGACATTAATAATGCAATAAATATCATGCAGAAATGGTTGGAATATTTGGGATCCGAAATGGAGATTACTGAGAAGAAAAGGAAAGCTGCTATTAGTAAAGGCCGACCGGTTTGGTTCGATTGTGAATGTAAGAATAAAAAAATTGAAATGAAGCAAAAGTTGAGAGACATGAGAAGAAATCGGGAACAGATATTTGTAGATGCTTATTTATCGAGTAGGAAGGAATATAAAAAACTTTGTAATACAAAGAAGGCAGATAATGATTTGTTGTTTATAGAAAAAGTAAACGAAGCAGTGAATGAAAGAAATGACAAAAGGATATGGGAATTAATAAGAACCAAGAAGAGAGTAATGGATAATAACGACATAGATCCGGACGCTTGGGTTAAGCATTATCAAAATCTCTATGGCGAAGAGCAAGAAGGTTTCATGGACGTAAGTGATGTAGCAGTGAATGAAAGTAATGTAATCCTCGATCGTGAAATAAGCGTATCTGATGTGATGCTTGTCTTAAGCATACTTAAGAATGGAAAGGCGGGGGGACTAGATGGAATTATAAATGAATTTGTGAGCGCAGCAGCAAAATATTCATTTGTTTTCATAGAATTTTTGACAAATTTATTTAATCAATTGCAGACAAATAAAATATTTCCTCAAAAGTGGGTTACTGGTGTAATCTGCAATATATATAAAGGAAAAGGAGAAATAAATAACCCTGATAATTACAGAGGTATAACCTTAACACCTAGTTTAAGTAAAATTTATACAAAGATTATATCGATAAGAATAAAGGAATGGGCTGAAAACGAAAACATCATTAGTAAATTCCAAGCTGGTTTCAGAGGTGGGTTTGAGGCTATGGATAATTTACTTGTCATCAAAACACTGATCAATAAAACACTAAAGACTAAAAGAAATAAGCTATATTGCGCCTTCATTGATTTCGAAAAAGCGTTTGATAAAATTGACAGAAACATTTTATGGAACAAGCTATCAAAACTAAAAATGTCAACGCATATGATAAGCATATTGAAATCAATTTATAAGGAAACTACATGTTGTGTGCGCATAGATAGATTTTTTGCTACAGAAACCTTTAAAACATATAAAGGTCTCCGGCAAGGATGTGAGCTTTCTGCCATCTTATTTATTCTGTTTATAAACGATTTACCAGATTGCCTTGACAACTTTGAAACCTTTTCTCCATGCATAAAAGGCCAAGAAGTGAAGATATTGCTGTATGCCGATGATGTAGCTTTATTCTCACAATCTATTGGGGGAATGAAGAGGTCCTTAGCAGCAATAGAAAACTACTGCGTTACTTGGGAAATGACCATCAACGTAAAAAAAACAAAAGTGCTTAGAGTTTGTCAGGGAAGGAAGTATAATCGGAACGAAGTTTTTAGGATCAATGGCAATTTAATAGAGAATGTCTCAAGCTTTCAATATTTAGGAGTAATGATAGCATACAATGGCAGTTGGAAATTACACCAAAACGAGATGATAACAAAAGCCAGTAGAGCACTTATGATTTTAAGAAAGTTTATATACAAATATGAACAGTTTCCAGTAAGCTTGATATTAAAAATGTTCAACTCTATTATCACACCGATCCTGACATATGGAAGAGAGGTTTGGGGAATTGAAGGTTGTTCAAAAGAGTTGGTTTCTTTTACCTACAACTTCTACAAAGAGCTCCTCGGAGTATCTAAATCAACCCCTAATTGCGCAATAGATTTAGAATTAGGTGTAATGCCCATTGAAGGATTTGTGCTGCAACATTCAATCAACTTTTACTTTAGAGTAGCATTTTCAAATAAAGCATTACAAAAAAGTTGCATGCAGGGGGAATGGGACAGCATAATTAAGGCTAAACTTTGTGAACTGGGCCTTAATTTAAATGAAATGCAAGAAGGGAGCTACAAAAGAGTTCAAAAATTAATTAAAAGTAAAGTAAGTGATTTATGCCTAGTGAACACCTTAGCAGAAGCCAAAACAAAAAATTCTTTGGAATTTTTCATGATGTTAAACCATTATGATAGAGGCGCAATGTACATCGACATAGCAAATAGAAGCGAAAGAAGAATGCTTGCAAACTTCAGAATGTATAGGTTCGGTTGGGAAAACAGAAGAATAAACACTAACGGAGAAAAAATTTGCGTTTTATGTGGATGGGGCATTGAATCCATAAGGCACATGATTGAGCACTGCCAAGGAACTGAGGGAAAAGAGAGGGAGGGAATCAGTCAAAGAGGATACGAAAATGCGATGGCTATGCTGGAGGTTAACAGTAAAGAGGATATAAGGGCGATATGCGATTACTTGGATTTAATCATCAAAAAGCGTAAAGCAAATTTATGAGCTAATCAAGGAGAAAAGTAGTAGTAAACACAGTATCTTTTTATTTTCTGTCTTTTTGTTAAATTTCTGTGCTATTGAAGCAATAATATGTTGTTATTTTGAATTTTGTAAAAGCACTTATGTTTATTATAATGTAAAGAGTGATAAGCCATTTATTGGCAAATCAAATAAATAAATAAATAAATAAATAAAGACCCAAAAATAGTTGACTTCACGGGTAAAATTATTAATATTAAGACAGTCGATATTTTGGACAGTGGATGAACGGGACACAGTTGATGTACAGTCGGTATTCGTGAGAGTTGATATCGATATAATTGCTTCCGGATCATTCATTTACATTCTTTCATTATGGAGGGGACGACATAAGATCATTACATCGAAATCATTACTTGGAGATTATTTCATGGAATCAGTTTACGATTTTACAACTGCAATTGTTGGCCAATTTTGGTTTTCGTTCATAATCTACATAAATTGGAATTAATATATTTTGGATTTGATCATTTTTAACTTGTGAACGATTCGACATACTTTTATATATTTTGATTAATTCCGGGTTACAATTTGATTTTAATTATAATACTTTATACTTTAATTCCTGCGAATCTAAAAGTAAGAAATTATATATATATTAAATTTTGGATGTTTTGGATGGAATGATATTACAATGGAAAGAACTTGCGTTGGTAAAATAATGTATCATATTCAATATATTTTTAGTTTAGATTAGTTAGACTCTCCTTTTTTTTTATATATATCAAATCATCATTGCAAATACTTTAAATGCTTGTTCTTTGCGTTATTAATTTTTAATTATAACATTTTGGTAAAGTAAGCATATTTTCTTAAAGTTTAGTTCTCTTATTGTTAGTTATGGTAAATAATTGTTAAGCAAATTTTTTTTTTTTTAATTATTACTGCATATAAATTTCGTAACTAATCAATATTTTTATTTACTCAATTTTGTATGAAGATGTTTTCAAATTCTTATTTTCTGTCTTCTTCTTTATTTTTGAACAGGGACTTGACACTTGTAAATATTCTACTGTGAATCAGTAAATCACAATGTTCATTATTTTTTTTGTATGTTTTTTTTATATGTAAACCCCGCGTTTATTTAAAAAAATTTTTACTTCTAAATATTAGTATATACTTTACTTGTAATATAGATATTATATAAATTATTTAAATATATCTTTTAAACGTATCACAATTTGATATTATTATTTATTGTTCACATTTCAGGAAAGCAACTTTTAGTTTGGCAAAAGTTCCTAGATACTGTTTCAGTCTACGGCTTTGGGTTATCAAAACACGATCTATAATTTGGGGACCATTTGTGATATCAGGCTCAGGTGATCCATGGTCACGAATCCCGAAATATAGATTCTTCCACAATTTGCGTACTCTGATCCCAAACTATCCTTTCAAAGCAAAGTCTACGCGCTTTACATTTTAAATATTTAAAAAAAAATATATCTTTTAATCTAAAATTCACTATCAATTTTATTATTCACCATTTTAAATAATAAAGCACTCAATCCGACGTCTCTAGAATACATGTTTAAACATAACGTTTTCTTAAAATTAGGATGGGCTAAGGTTGGTGCATTTACTGGTGTGGACTTCAGATTTTCGAATGCCTTTTAATGTTATAGCAGCCAACGCCACTTTATGTTTTTATACAGCATTTCGTGTAGAGGTGCAGATTCATCTTCATAGTTCATCAGGAAGCTTCTGTAAAAACCACATAAGCCCAAAAACTGTCGTAATTGTCTTCGTGTTCGTGATAGAGGATGATTAGTGATAGCTTCATTTATTTCCTCCTCCCTATCAATCTAAATTGATATAAACCTCTTGTGGTGGTAAATTCTGTGTACTCTTTTGATTGCAGATTAATTTCAATTTGCCAGTCTGAAAGTCCAATGTAGAAAATTGTTTGGCACCATTTACTTTTCTTAACGTCTCTTCCAGATCTGAAATCGGAAGTGCATTGTTCTTGGTTAGATCGTTCCATTTTTTATAGTCGACGCACAATTGAAAGGTCTCATCCGTCATCTTAGGTAATACGACAAGTACGGCTCAAGGTGATGTAGATGGTTCTATAATGTCATTGCCATCTACCTCCTCAATCATTTCTTCAATGACCCGTTGCTTTTAATTGTTGTATGGGTATGGTCGCATTTTATTGGGAAAATTCTTCGTTATTGTGTGTGTTAGTTTTCGTCCTGCCAACTTGGTTGCCGAAAACGCTGGGATGTCGTTGTATGACATCTTTTAACTATTTTTAGTTCTTGAGGATTTTGTTCATTTCTCTATGGGCTTCACCAGGTTTTCTCCAAACAATGGGGACATTGTTTGCACACCCCCAAGTAAATTATACTACTCTGATAATTATTACTCTGGTAATGAACACCAATTTTCGTTAAAAATGCGTGACTAGGTATCAAATGGTTTAGAAGGCCAGGTACCACCATTACTGCAATATTGAACCTCATTCTTAATATCAACCAATATCTCAATCTTGAAGATATTGTTGTATGTCGGAAAACTCACTGTACTATATCTGACAGTGTGCCATTTACCAATACAATGTATCCGCGCTTGCATGCGGTTTTGACAGCCTCCTCCTCACGAAGGTATTTGGTCCATACGTATCACGACTTCTCTGAGGTTCTCCATTGGCTTCCAAAAGTCTTCTTTCAGTTCATACAGTAAATGTTGAAGATTTGTTGCATTCTCACTTCGGACTTTTGAAATCGATTCCCTATCCATTCATCCGACACTTGATGTTGCTTGCCTATCCTCTTTTCAGATCCTCGAACTTGATGCTCGGACTCCACAATCCTCTCCTCCAGCTTAATAAACTTCGACATCATCGCTTCGAACATCCTCTTCATAGTTGTCGCGACTGGCTAGTCCAGGTCGGATACCGCAATTCATCGCAGTTCTGTTGTGAGGTTGAATGTCAAAGCTGTTCCATTCCTGGGCTCTTGATATGTTGATATTCCTTTCATATCAACCGTAAAGCCTCTCTAGCGCAACTGCTACTACTGTCCATCCTTTCTGCTTCCAACATATCACGATGTCATTGGAAACGTTGAGGTTTGGTATTGTGGATGCTTCTTTCTTCTGAACGTTTACTGGTCCCGCCACTCTCTTTAACTTCCAAATGAACGTTGTAGAACCTAAAACAGGCTCCGATACTCGAAAGACAAAAAACACTAAATATTTGTAAAAGTTTACTAAATTTATTCCAAAAGAATTACAAAATTAAATTAAAAAAGTCGTTACGCAGGCGCCGCTTCAACTTGGCGAATTTCCTGAAAATACATAAATTACTCTCTAGCGGTCACAATTTTAGTCTGATCAAAATCAAATGTCGTATCTGATACGATTTTAATTTTTGCAAGGCCAATTTTACTAATAGTACTACAAATATTATTACTACTATCAATGGAAAGAAGAAAACACAAAATATAAAATATCTCTCTTAATATTAGAACAATCGAAAAATGCGTAAGGAATAAAGTTGCAGAAAATCATGTTTGCTACAATTCGTCTCCTTATCATTTTTACACAAACTATAATGTGTACAGAGATGTAAAGGACGTTCATGCGCGAGGCTTAGTAGTAGATATAAAAAATTTTTTTAGTCAATTTAATAGCTCAATTTAGTAGTTATTCTCCCTGAAAAATGTAACACCTGCTGACGATCATTTCGAAGAGTAATTATCGATTAAAAATCAAACTTTTGACACAGCGTCTTATGGAGAACAGAATTTGTTTGTACTTAAAATTATAATAACTATATCATTAAAGTAGCCACCATAATAAATAATGTTTATAAACATTCTTTGAAATATGCAGATTATATATTAGCATTAAAAAAATAGTTTTGACAGACATTTGGATTAATTATTTAATAAAATTAAAACTTTTTTGTTAGTTTTTTTTTCCACCATATTTTGAAAACTGGTGACCACGCACACTACAATATTATATACATATAGAGCTGAATTAATTTGTTTTGACTATTATATGCGCGTAAGGGGAACTTATTTAAAAGTAGAAGGGAAACTTATTTAAACCATATTTTAATCATATGTTTAATACTTAGTATTAAATATAGGTTTCCTCCCATTTATTTTGAAAATAGACTGATCCACTCAAACTGTGATGGTATTCGAGGCTCCTTTAGAAACTAATATACTTCTACTCAAATATACAACTTAGTTTACTGTCAAATCAATGGCATCAAGTCAAATCAATTTCTAATTTACATTTCCTGATATTTTACATTAAATAGTCTAAATACTTTTAAAGTATTTAGGGCAAAAAAAAAAGTTTTTAGATTATTGATATAGAGCACAGTGATGCGCAAGGCCTAGTTTAAGAGATTTTCGGCCTTTGTACTGAACCGTTTATAAGGTTCTGAAATAATACAAAGGAGGCAGGTCTGATTGTTGGAAGGATTCACACAAAGTATATTGAATTTTAAATAAACTAAGGACGACAATTGAAAGCAGAAACAAATAAAATAAAATAAAGATTTGAGATAATTTAAAAAAAACATGTTGATAATAGATCATCAAAATCAATTGATAAACCTATATCATTTAAAGCTAAATCAAAAACTTAAAAAAATTAAAACAAAAATTAAACAAAAAAACCTATGAACTATGCAAAAATAAGAATAAAAAATAAATAAATAAATAAAAAGGGACAAAAAAAAAAAGATGTTAAAACTGTATATGGATCGAGTCACGTACAATCCATTGGTACACGCTACCCTGTAAACACCCACTCCTGCAACAACAATAAAATACGAGTGTTACAACATAGCTTGAGCTATAGACAGGGGATGACATGTAATTTTCTGTACGGGCGACAAAAAACAGGAATGAAATTTATTAAGCCTCTGATCTCGTATCAAGACGGAGCGATTATTAATGGTGATCGAATTCGATTGTTTTAAAAAAACAAATTGTAAAACGTATCTGTACCGAGAAAGCGATATACTACATGGAATCATTCATGATTGATGATTCTATTGAATTATCGAAGAAGATTATCGAATTATATTGCGATTTGTACATAATCAATATATATAGATAGATATAAAGTAAATCAATTTATCATCCATCAAATATACCGGACGGCCAATATATTTACCGAAAATTTGATACATATTAACGCCAAAATACGCCAGCACCACGTGGACAAGAATATTTCATGTCATACCTGAATTGTTGGGATTAATACCTTGGATTGTCGTGATTCATCATTTTGTTTTATTTGAATTCATATATCCTCATCTCTGCACATTCTATTGTCGTGTCTGGTATTGGGTTGGAGATTTATCCTAAAAACTAAAAATAATATTAAACAATTAACCAGTACAATTTATATGAATGATCGGGAATTAGATCGACCACACGTCGATTGTTTTTTGGTGTTAATCACGATCGCAGTACCACGGATTATCCGGCGACGCTAGGTACCAGACAGTCCCCAGAGAGAGTTCAATAACCCTAGCGCAGGCAAGTGGTGCGATCTCCAAATACTTACCGAATGCGCACCACGAACGGGCTGGGTCCCAGTTCTCCCCACGCATCCGGCGAGTGAGATAGTACAATTACCGCAATTGACCCCCTGTATTAAGTGTCGATCAGGTTCGTCATCATTCAAAAATTTGCACGCCACATTATATATAATTTATTAATTAATAAATAAATAAAAAAATGAAACATGGTCATTAGTATTGTCGAGTAGCTATTGTTCTACTAATTTATATTATTCACGGTTACTATAGTTTACTCGACTATTTGTTAATCATTTACATTATCTTACACATTACCTTATATTACGAGTTCTGTAGAGTGATATTGATTATGATAAAACTGTAGTTAATGCGAACGCACTTTTATCCAATAATTATTAAATGCCACTTTATTAACCAAAAATTTTTATAGAATTTCAATTTGATTTGTTAAGATTCTGTGAATGAAATAAATGAAAAATAAAGGAATATAATATATTATTGTTATATTGACACACTTACCTCCTTTAATATCACCTCAAATAAAATAAAATACATTACTCTCCATTCTCGTCAATACACGTATCAGTCATAATTCGATCAACAACAAATTAATATTATAGTTCACGATCATACCACCAAGATCCATACGTTTGAGTCAAAGCGCGCTTACACCTTGAATATCTAACGTGTTGAAGTAATTGATATTTTGAAAAGTTTTGATTTACTATCCATATCCACGAAAACTACCTCGCACGATCAATATCTGCGCCTCCATTTGCTACATCGGATTTTATTGCATACAACCATTTATATGCAGTAGATCGTTAAATGCAACAGTACTTACCGTGCTATTACTACAGGGAAAATCAGAGTCGATCTGACCCGGAAATATCTTCTGAACTAAAAGAGCTACAGTGCTGATTTTTCGAATATAAGCTATTTAGGGAATTATGAGAGAAAAAGTTTTTGCATTTCGTTAAGAAATAAATGGTTAAAAAGTTATTTCGGTTCAAAAACTGTAAAATAGCGGGAACGCCAACAATTTTTGGGAACACAATCATAATTCCAGGGCCTACACCATGAGCCCTTAAAAGTAGATATTTGGCATACAGTTATATATAGTGCCAAAAACGAAAAATTATCAAACCACGAAATTTATATCGGGAAATGGAAAATTTTTGCATTTTTGTTTTGATAAAATTAACACAGGAAATATTTCAGCTCTATGACTAGTCCATATTTTCTATATATATGCTTAATTTAGCAACACATCACTTGTGAGATTTGTGCACGATTTTTTAAAACTTTGCTGCTCCACTTCCAGAATTGCTAGAAGGCTGCGGTTTTTTCATTCGACGCGGAATTTTTGAAACCTTAAATAAGAATCTTTGAGGAAATTTAATTTTCCCAACAAAACATATGAAAAACCAAAAATTTTTTTGTTTAAGTTTATGCCATATCCTGACATTTGACAAGGATGCGGTTGTTTGCATTCAACGCGAAATATCTCAAAACCTATTTGTAGATCGAAAAAATCCAATTTTCCCAACGCAACATCAGAAAAACTGGGAGAAAAAAAATTGTCTACCTGGTAGTTTGATCAGATATAGGCAATCGATTTTGAATATCGAATATGTTATTATGTTCATTGAACAGTTCAAATAAAAATATCCATCCATTGTTCAGTTTGTCTCAATATGAGTACATTTATTCAAATATTATAAGCTTTTATTAGCGAATTTCTTTCAAAAGAAATGCAGCTATTGTTTTTGAACCAATATTGGAATTTCGTAAAAATTTTTATAAATGTCCATCGATCCTACCTATTAGATGTTAAAAACCAGAATAATCGTAACAATTAGAAAATATGGTAGAATATGATAGAAAATATGGACCAATCATAGAGCTGAAATATTTCCTATGTTAATTTTATCAAAACAAAAATGCAAAAATTTTCCATTTCTCGACATAAATTTCGTGGTTTGATAATTTTTCGTTTTTGGCACTATATATAACTGTATGCCAAATATCTACTTTTAAGGGCTCATGGTGTAGGCCCTGGAATTATGATTGTGTTCCCAAAAATTGTTGGCGTTCCCGCTATTTTACGGTTTTTGAACCGAAATAACTTTTTAACCATTTATTTCTTAACGAAATGCAAAAATTTTTTCTCTCATGTTTCCCTAAATAGCTTATATTCGAAAAATCAGCACTGTAGCTCTTTTAGTTCAGAAGATATTTCCGGGTCAGATCGACTCTGATTTTCCCTGTTGTAATAGCACGGTAAGTACAAAGACCGAAAATCTCTTAAACTAGGCCTTGCGCACTACTGTGCTCTAGATCAATAATCTCACAACATTTTTTTTATTTTCCCTAAATATTTTAAAAGTATTTTGACTATTTAATGTAAAATATCAGGAAATGTAAATTAGAAATTGATTTGACTTGATGCCACTGATTTGACCGTAAACTAAGTTGTATATTTGTGTAGAAGTATATTAGTTTCTAAAGGAGCCTCGAATACCACCACAGTTTGAGTGGATCAGTCTATTTTCAAAATAAATGGGAGGAAACCTATATTTAATACTAAGTATTAAACATATGATTAAAATATGGTTTAAATAAGTTTCCCTTCTACTTTTAAATATGTTCCCCTTACGCGCATATAATAGTCAAAACAAATTAATTCAGCTCTATATGTATATATTATTTTACTGCGTGGTCACCAGTTTTCAAAATATGGTGGAAAAAAAGACTAACAAAAAAGTTTTAATTTTATTAAATAATTAATCCAAATGTCTGTCAAAACTATTTTTTTTAATACTAATATATAATCTGCATATTTCAAAGAATGTTTATATACATTATTTATTATGGTGGCCACTTTAATGATATAGTTATTATAATTTTAAGTACAAACAAATTCTGTTCTCCATAAGACGCTGTGTCAAAAGTTTGATTTTTAATCGATAATTACTCTTCGAAATGATCGTCAGCAGGTGTTACATTTTTCAGGGAGAATAACTACTAAATTGAGCTATTAAATTGACTAAAAAAATTTTTTATATCTACTACTAAGCCTCGCGCATGAACGTCCTTTACATCTCTGTACACATTATAGTTTGTGTAAAAATGATAAGGAGACGAATTGTAGCAAACATGATTTTCTGCAACTTTATTCCTTACGCATTTTTCGATTGTTCTAATATTAAGAGAGATATTTTATATTTTGTGTTTTCTTCTTTCCATTGATAGTAGTAATAATATTTGTAGTACTATTAGTAAAATTGGCCTTGCAAAAATTAAAATCGTATCAGATACGACATTTGATTTTGATCAGACTAAAATTGTGACCGCTAGAGAGTAATTTATGTATTTTCAGGAAATTCGCCAAGTTGAAGCGGCGCCTGCGTAACGACTTTTTTAATTTAATTTTGTAATTCTTTTGGAATAAATTTAGTAAATATGTATATATAAATATATATACATATATATATATATATATATATATATATATATATATATATATCGATATCCTATTGAAGAGTCGAGCTATTTACAAAAGAGAAATTGGGGCAAAAATCGAAATTTATTTAAAAAAATCCTAGAGTTCTCTTTAATATTATTTTACTTAATGTGTTTTACTCCTCAAGCCCTTTCATTTGATACACATATCATAGGGGTTCATGTGAAAATTATGAATCGCGATTTGCGGCGGCCGCCATATTGGATTTAGAATAACGTCACTTTATACACTGTGTTTCGCTCATCAAGTCCTTTTATTTAATACCCATATCATAGGGGTAATGTGGAAATTATAAATCGCCATTTTCGGCGCCCGCCATATTGGATTTAGGATGACGTCACTAATTAATTTGGTTCGCTCATCAAGCCCTTTCATTTGATACCCATATCATAGGGGTTTAAAAAACACACTTTAACAGATATATTGATTGTTATTAAAAATATTTGTTAACAAGCTAATTACCAAGTGTGAGTGAATATAAATTTCTTATGTAAATTTTTCCTTAGAAAATTAATGAGAGGTAAATGTAAGAAAAGTTGGTTGTAATTTATTTCGTAAGTTTTCTCTTAGTATGTTTTTAAAATTTTATAACGCAGCAAGTTTTATAATATTTGAATCAAAGGAAAAATAAATTACTTTTTAAAGAGCAACTATTACATTAAGGATTTTCCCGAAAATTTGGTCCTTTTTTTCTTTTATTTTTCAGCCGCTTTTTATATTCAAAAGGTCAAGTTCGTTAATTAGTAAAATCGGCCAAGGGGAAAGGGGGGTTTAGAGGAAGGAGGAAACACAAAAATTGGCATTACTCCTTTAATATTAGAAAAATTTATAAGAAGTAAAGATGCTGTATTTTGTTACTTGTTTATGAGGAAATTATAAAACTCCATTTGCGGCGGCCGCAATATTGGATTTAGAACAACGTCATGTTACTTATTGTGTTTCACTCATCAAGCCCTTTCATTTGATACCCATATCATAGGAGTTAATGTGGAAATTGTAAATCTCCATTTGCGGCGGCCGCCATATTGGATTTAGAATGACTTAACTTTACTTAATGTAACAAATTTCGATTTTCGCCCCAATTTCCTATATCAAAATTTTTTGTATTTTATAAATTCGTATTTCGACTACAAAGTAGTGATCATCAGTATGAATTAGCTAATTGTAATTATTCTCTGAGGATATGTTACATGTTGCTAATTTGTTGACAGTCTGCACCTACTTTGTAGTCGAAATACGTATTTATAAAATAAAAAAATTTTGATCTAGGAAATTGGGGAACAAATCGAAATTTATTTAAAAAAATCCTAGAGTTCTCTTTAATATTATTTTACTTAATGTGTTTCACTCCTCAAGCCCTTTCATTTGATACACATATCATAGGGGTTCATGTGAAAATTATGAATCGCCATTTGCGGCAGCCGCCATATTTGATTTAGAATAACGTCACTTTATACACTGTGTTTCGCTCATCAAGTCCTTTTATTTAATACCCATATCATAGGGGTAATGTGGAAATTATAAATCGCCATTTTCGGCGCCCGCCATATTGGATTTAGGATGACGTCACTAATTAATTTGGTTCGCTCATCAAGCCCTTTCATTTGATACCCATATCATAGGGGTTTAAAAAACACACTTTAACAGATATATTGATTGTTATTAAAAATATTTGTTAACAATCGATATTCTCACAAAGTAATGATAGTTTATAAATGACGATCAATTTCCATGACACGATATATATACATGGTAAGAGATTTTACAATACACGTAAATGCTGTAAGCTGATTGGCTTGTATAATACTGTTATATTATTCGTTGATACCTGACATCATAACATCAAACAATTTATTCAGTATTATAAATTACATAAAAAAAATGTTTGTTTCCCATTTTTTCGGATGTTTCATTGGGAAAATTGAATTTTTTCGATCTACAAATAGGTTTTGAGATATCCCGAGTCGAATGCAAAAATTTGCATAATTATAAAATGTCTAGAAATAGTATAAACTTAAACACATAAATTTATTATTCTTATTTAAGATATAATTCAAAAATTCCACGTCGAATGCAAAAAACCCCATCCTTCTAGCAACTCTAGAAGTGGAGCAACAAAGTTTTAAAAATCTCGCACACATTTTACTATAAATATTGAAATATGGACCAATCATAGAGCAGCAAAATTTCCTATGTTAATTTTATCAAAACAAAAAAGCAAAAGTTTTCCCATTTCCCGATATAAATTTCGTGATTTCCTTGGGTACTAGACCTAACTTTATGCCAAATATCATCTTTAAAGGGTATCTGGTGTAGGCCCTACGTTTTTATCGTGTATAATGAAAATTGTGGGCATACCCGCTATTTAACGGTTTTTGAACCGAAATAACTTTTTAACCGTTT
Source organism: Nineta flava (assembly GCA_963920215.1). NCBI lineage: Eukaryota > Metazoa > Arthropoda > Insecta > Neuroptera > Chrysopidae > Nineta > Nineta flava. The sequence goes on along the minus strand of OY986044.1, from coordinate 13,343,177 downwards.
ATTTCTTAACGAAAAGCAAAAACTTGTTCAGTTATAGTTCCCGAAATAGCTTATATTCGAAAAACCAGCACTGTAGCTCTTTTCGTTCAGAAGATATTACGGGGTCAGATCAGCTCTGATTTAAAGTAGAGTAATAGTACTGTAAGTACTATTACTCTACTTTAAACTTACTTACTTACTAAAACTTACTATTTAGTAAGTTTTCCCTTAGAATGTTTTTAAAATTTTATATAATGCGGCAAGTAATTTTTTCTGATGATTTCAAATATTTTAAAACTTGCCGCGTTATAAAATTTTAAAAACATACTAAGGGAAAACTTACGAAATATTTTTCATCCAAATTTTTTCTGAAATTAAAATTTTTTACAGTACTATTACTCTACTTTAAATCAGAGCTGATCTGACCCCGTAATATCTTCTGAACGAAAAGAGCTACAGTGCTGGTTTTTCGAATATAAGCTATTTCGGGAACTATAACTGAACAAGTTTTTGCTTTTCGTTAAGAAATAAACGGTTAAAAAGTTATTTCGGTTCAAAAACCGTTAAATAGCGGGTATGCCCACAATTTTCATTATACACGATAAAAACGTAGGGCCTACACCAGATACCCTTTAAAGATGATATTTGGCATAAAGTTAGGTCTAGTACCCAAGGAAATCACGAAATTTATATCGGGAAATGGGAAAACTTTTGCTTTTTTGTTTTGATAAAATTAACATAGGAAATTTTGCTGCTCTATGATTGGTCCATATTTCAATATTTATAGTAAAATGTGTGCGAGATTTTTAAAACTTTGTTGCTCCACTTCTAGAGTTGCTAGAAGGATGGGGTTTTTTGCATTCGACGTGGAATTTTTGAATTATATCTTAAATAAGAATAATAAATTTATGTGTTTAAGTTTATACTATTTCTAGACATTTTATAATTATGCAAATTTTTGCATTCGACTCGGGATATCTCAAAACCTATTTGTAGATCGAAAAAATTCAATTTTCCCAATGAAACATCCGAAAAAATGGGAAACAAACATTTTTTTTATGTAATTTATAATACTGAATAAATTGTTTGATGTTATGATGTCAGGTATCAACGAATAATATAACAGTATTATACAAGCCAATCAGCTTACAGCATTTACGTGTATTGTAAAATCTCTTACCATGTATATATATCGTGTCATGGAAATTGATCGTCATTTATAAACTATCATTACTTTGTGAGAATATCGATTGTTAACAAATATTTTTAATAACAATCAATATATCTGTTAAAGTGTGTTTTTTGTACCCCTATGATATGGGTATCAAATGAAAGGGCTTGATGAGCGAACCAAATTAATTAGTGACGTCATCCTAAATCCAATATGGCGGGCGCCGAAAATGGCGATTTATAATTTCCACATTACCCCTATGATATGGGTATCAAATAAAAGAACTTGATGAGCGAAACACAGTGTATAAAGTGACGTTATTCTAAATCAAATATGGCGGCTGCCGCAAATGGCGATTCATAATTTTCACATGAACCCCTATGATATGTGTATCAAATGAAAGGGCTTGAGGAGTGAAACACATTAAGTAAAATAATATTAAAGAGAACTCTAGGATTTTTTTAAATAAATTTCGATTTGTTCCCCAATTTCCTAGATCAAAATTTTTTTATTTTATAAATACGTATTTCGACTACAAAGTAGGTGCAGACTGTCAACAAATTAGCAACATGTAACATATCCTCAGAGAATAATTACAATTAGCTAATTCATACTGATGATCACTACTTTGTAGTCGAAATACGAATTTATAAAATACAAAAAATTTTGATATAGGAAATTGGGGCGAAAATCGAAATTTGTTACATTAAGTAAAGTTAAGTCATTCTAAATCCAATATGGCGGCCGCCGCAAATGGAGATTTACAATTTCCACATTAACTCCTATGATATGGGTATCAAATGAAAGGGCTTGATGAGTGAAACACAATAAGTAACATGACGTTGTTCTAAATCCAATATTGCGGCCGCCGCAAATGGAGTTTTATAATTTCCTCATAAACAAGTAACAAAATACAGCATCTTTACTTCTTATAAATTTTTCTAATATTAAAGGAGTAATGCCAATTTTTGTGTTTCCTCCTTCCTCTAAACCCCCCTTTCCCCTTGGCCGATTTTACTAATTAACGAACTTGACCTTTTGAATATCAAAAGCGGCTGAAAAATAAAAGAAAAAAAGGACCAAATTTTCGGGAAAATCCTTAATATAATAACGCTCTTTAAAAAGTAATTTATTTTTCCTTTGATTCAAATATTATAAAACTTGCTGCGTTATAAAATTTTAAAAACATACTAAGAGAAAACTTACGAAATAAATTACAACCAACTTTTCTTACATTTACCTCTCATTAATTTTCTAAGGAAAAATTTACATAAGAATTTATATTCACTCACACTTGGTAATTAGCTTGGTCCTTTATTCCATATCATCACTTTTTAAGGAGCAGCTATTACACATTAAGGATTTCCCCGCAAACTCGGTCGTTTTTTACATTTACGTTTTTGATCGGATTTATTTATACACCTCAAGGATTGACAAAAAACATCGTTCATGAACTTGCATTAAAATAAATATCACTAGATACATCCCTGGCTAATAAGTTGTAATCTTACTTTTAAAAATATTAAAATAAATTTTTGTGAATGCACTCGTTGCATTGAATGCGACTCCATTATTAACATATCTCAAAACTTTAATCATTGTGAAATTTGTGGCTTGGGAACGACACGATACATAGAACGCAAAAAAAGGAAGGAAAGGGCTAACTTAAAATCCAAAGAATTTAAAGAAAGGTTTCTCGCCAATACTTCCAACATAGAAGACTTGGAAGAAATGGAAGAATTTAATAATTTAGACATATTATACAATAGTCAACAGTGAGTTATCGAAAAATGATGGCTCAAACGTTGATTCGTTAGAAGTATTTATGGAATCGCAAAATTAAAATGTTAAATTTAAAATATCGTATTTAATGTGAAGCTGCTATTCCGGGCGGAAACTAATTTCTTCTGCGATCAGAATCAGTTTTGCTCTCTTCCAAATTTGTGGGAACAGTCCCTCCCTCAGCAGCTGGTTAAATATATTCAGCAAAATTCCCTTATGTGCTAGAGCAGTAGCTTTAACTATCTTCGGAGCGAACAAGTCTGGACCAGATTTAATTTTCTTAATTCCATCGGTTAATTTTTCATCTGTGAGTGTCTGCACGTCTCCAACCATTTCTAGATCCATATCTTCTTTTGGAAGCCCTTGAGGAAACAGGTCTTCAGGTGCTATCAGTAGTAGGTTTTCTTGCGTGAGGTTCTTTTGCTAGTTTTGATGCACACGGAATTTTCTGCAGACCAGGAGTGATGTTAACGCTCTATAGTTCTTATTTTATCAGCCAATACCTCCAAGTATTTGGAAAGATCTCTGGTTTTCCAACCCGATAGTCTTTCCGTCGGTACTACATGTGACCTACCTTTTTCGTGGAGCTCGTATAGAATGTATTGATGCTCATTCAAGGTCTCATTTTCCCATACGCGCCAGTTTTTAACATTTTTTGCTATCCCTTCTGAGCTTAGAGTTATATCAATTCTTGAGCCAAAATCTCCTCGGATAAATGTGGGTTCTTCGCCTGCATTATGAACTATCAAGTTTAGAGAAGCAATCCAGTCAGTTAGTATTTTTCCTCTGTTGTCAGATACCTCCTCGACCCAGAGTTCCGCTTTAGAATTGAATTCTCCCGCAACAATACATTCTTTAACTTGACTTCTGATAGATTGTTCAAGATAATCTAGAAATTCGACAAACTCTGGTATACCCGAATTAGGGGAGATATAGCACCCATAGATCACGACGTTTTGCAACTCTACGATCACAAAGCCATTAAAGCTGTTGTCCACATGCATTACCTTCGACTTTGTTGTTATTATCTTAATGCCTACACATTGTTTTTTATCTTTCCTCCAGCTGGGAGAGTTGCACATATTTATACTTGGCTCGGACACAATAAGAAGATCTACTCCTATTATTTTCACCGAATCATCTAAAAGTGCCATGGCCGCTCTACGCCTATCTGCAATACATTGCAGAATTCTAATGTAACTACTCATCAACGTTTGTGTGCTTCCGTCCTTCTCTCCGTACCACCTCCACCATTTGACGGTAAATTGGGCATTTGAAACTGTCAGATCGATGTCCATTGACTTCACATTCGTGGCATCTCTCATCATTAACACATGCCGCAGCCTTGTGGTCTATTTCCCCACATTTCCAGCACGCATTTTTCCTTGATGCATTCTTGCATTCTTTTGCAGTGTGTCCATACTTACAGCAGTTAAAGCAACGTAGTGGTCATACTTTCCTTTCAATATGACAGCTACTCCATCCAGCTCTAATCCTCCTATATTTCAGCATTTGGCTTACTGCGTTTACCAAAATGAGCAGGTATTCATGAGTATAAATGGCACCACTTCTTCTTTCCATTATCTTCAATTCATACGGAACGTTTGTACCGATCCTTTCTTCTATTGCACTTTTTAAGTCGTCTTCGGTAACAGTGCCATCAATGTCTCTAATAACGACTGTTTCTGATTGTGCCTGCACTACAGTTTGCCAAGTTGTAGACTTTTTCTTCTAGTTGTTTGCTGTAGGTTTCAAGCCCATCTTTGGCTGTTTTAGTTATTTTAATAGGTACTTCACCTTTCTTCGTATTTGCTACACGCCGTATCTGCACTCTACACTTCTGTGGGTCTACTTCTTTTTTCATGTTTTGTCATTTTTTATCAGCATAGGATGTTCCTTCATTCGGTGTAATTAATACAGTGTTTACTTTCCTCTTTTTGCTTTTTCCCGCCTCTATTTTCCATTCGCCTCTGTCCTCGGTTTTATTCTCGGTTTTACATGTACCTTAGCACTTACGTACAGGGTGAAGTGTATGTCTTCTCTATGTCCTAGGTACTCCAATGTTTTCCTGAGGGGGGTCTCCAGCTTCCTGCTCGTTGTCCCAAAGAAAAATTTGCAGCTTTTATCATCGGTTTTATTCTCCCGAATCATCTTTTGTAGCTTTTTTAAGCAATTTAGTACTCCCAACGTGGTTTTCTCCTTCTCGGGGCTTGGGTTTACTGCAGCTATGTATGTATTTACTTCTGGCTCTGTTTTGGTCTTTTCTTCAGTAAACATGGTCGCTCATGACGTGATGTTGACTATCTATCCTGCTTCAATGAGCCGATTTTTCAATATACTTTGAAATTGAGCCTGTATCTTCAGCCTCCATTTTCACTTTCAACATCGTTGAATACATTTGGGGCATATTTTCAGGGTTCATTTCTTCTTTTATTGAGGTTGTTCTAGTAAACGCCACTCCTGGCCAGTTATCATCTCCAGGATTAATTTATTTTTGTCTAGCTCCTTCTTAAGTGTTTGGTGAATACTTTCAACTCTTATAGCACTTTGTCTTTCTCGACCCCCAGCCTGTGTACTGTAGATGTCACGTTGAGTTCACCTTCACCAGCTTGTGTGGTGGCATCTCGCATCCATTTTTCATTTTCAACGCTTTCATTTTCAGAATTATAGCTTTCTGTTTGCGTGCTTGCGTTGACAAAATGACTTTGGATATCCCTTCTATTGGTTCGAATTGCTACCGGGTTTACCTCATCTGCTCTTTCAAGTGCCCATGAGGAATTTTGTTCGTTTATACATTTTTTGACAAGTGATCTAAGCGTAGCACTTATATCTCTTATTTCTTTCTTCGTATTGGAGCTATCATTCACACTCTTGCACAGTCTCTCCACCATCTTATCTATTTTGCTTAGAGTGTCATTATCCCGACAGGTACTTTTTGCTGGATGTCTCTCGGCACTATGCTTATCAACATGCCTTTTCCTTTTTGATCCATGATCGCTAAATGCCCCTTTTTGTGGTGTGTGAAAGGTATCTCCAGTGTTTGATGAGTTCCTAGGGGATGTTTTACTTATGGTACTTCTTTTCAATGGGTTCGGTGTATTCTCTTTTGGTGTATTCTCTTGTGGTGTATTAGGGTCTACTAAAGTGTTCGGCGTCAAAGACATATTCAAATCAGCACTAAAATTTCTAAAAATTTTAAAATTTCTGCCAGATGTCTTTAAGACCACCCCGGCCTGGTTGCCTGCCAAAGGTGTAGAAATGTCGCATGATGGCGACCCAAGTTAGCCCATCTCCGAGCTACTCGTGCCGGTTCTGGAAGTTCAGAATTCCTCCTGCCCCGTAGTGTTTACTCCGTCTTTTTGATTATTCATCATCTAATTTGTTTGGATTTTCTGTTAGGGTTTACTCCCTTAGCCTTAGGATACCAAAATCCCTCCGAAAAGTCGCAGTTGCTGTTTTGGTCCACCCCGAGTGTTTTATTTCCTCGGTACCCGCCATAATATATATATATATATATATATATATATATATATACATTTGAAGAAATTTTCACGAAATTCCAACATTGGTGCAAAAATAATAGCTGCATTTCCTTTGGAGGAAATTCGCTAAAAAAATAAAAGGTATATACCGTACAACAGTAATAAGTATTGATAGCTAGGACATTCTTTGTTTCCGATTAATATGTGATTTTTAACATATAAATGGTAGGATCGATGGACATTTGAAGAAATTTTTACGAAATTCCAACATTGGTGCAAAAACAATAACTGCATTTCCTTTGGAGGAAATTCGCTGAACAATAAAAGGTGTATACCGTACAACAGTAATAAGTATGGATAGCGAGATAGCGATTATGGTACATGTAAGTTGATTAGCAAATCCATTGTGCATACAATCTTTTTGTTTCATACATCTGTATCTGAAGCGGAAGTTCTTCTGTAATAATTGAATGATTTTTTGAGGATGTGATAGTCCATCGATTGAATGCCCAGTTCAACATTAGTTGCAGAATTAGTATTAGATCTGGGGACACCAAGTATTTCCTTAAAGAAATTAAATGCTTATACATTAAAAGTTCGCTCTCATTTTGCATCCATTGCATACAGTTAACATTTTTGTTTTATTTTTAATTACGCTAACACTGAGTTTATTCCTCGTGCAATATCGTTCCATTCCATTTAAAACTCTACTCATGCCTGCAATTGTTATTAGATATGATAACAACATCGGTTGCATATAAGTAGAAGAGTCAGGCCGGTCCTGGCGAAGAAATTAAGTTATTGTCCACCAGAGGCATTGGTGGCGCTGCGATCGTTGGTTCGTAACGTTGCTAAGCGGTTGCGAGATTAAATTTTGGAGGTGGGTCCTATAGATAAGAGAGTGTGTATTTTAATTGGGAGGTTGGGTCAGATAAGAGATTGAATTTTAATTGGTTGGCGAAAATATTGTATTTTAATTGGTTGGCAAATTTTGATAACCATAGCACGTGTTTTAGTTTTGGTAATTCTTGGAAAACATGACGTAATTCAACGGGGACTTTTTTATGTTAGGGGCGTGTGTGTGATAATTTTTATTTCGGCTCCTTTAATCTAGTTACAATGCATTTGTCTTTGATTAAAAGATCTAATTATGTATCGACAACAAAATAATAAACTTTAATCTATGTCCGCTGTTTTAAAAAATGGTATATTTATGCATAATTATGGGAAAAAAATTTTGTTTATTGTTTTGACAACTGGTACATACACTATAAATGCTTGATAATGATATTTTTCTGTATAATTATGGAAAAACGTTGTTGCCGTCAAAAATTGTATTTATTCTTTTGACAAGTGGTTTATGAAATCAATACTTTTTAGTTATATCTAGGGAGTAATGGTTGTGAACAGAATCCATTCTAGATAATGATATTTTTTTGTATAATTATAGTGATATATTTTCTGTATAATTATAGTAAAACAATTATTTAATATCCATATGTTTATAATATAAGTTTTAATCTATAAACAAGTTATGTAACAACCAGCAGAGTTAATTGTTTAAATACCCAGTATATACTGAGTTGTATATCCATGTTTGAATTGTTAAGAGTTTTTATACTGTCCCACAATTTAAAAGAATCTTGTTTGGTTTTAAAGAGGGGTCTATTTTTCGCTTCGCGAGATACTTTGGACACAAATTACAAGAGTTTATGAAAAAAATTTTCAAACAAAAGTTGTTTGACAGAGTTTTTAAAGAGATTTTAAAGAGAAGAAGATTTTTTTTTTAAACTTTTTTTCTATCTCTTACGGTTTCAAAGACGTATATCTCCCCCCCCCCACAAGTTTAAGTAGCCAAGCGGTCTAAGGCGTCATGTCTGCGCCGTATGCATACTTGGAAACTAGGAGCTTATGGGTTCGAATCCCGACTTCGGCAGTTTGTCAATTATTTTGAAAACAATGTGGGCGGTTAATTAACTAAACTGTCGGCGAACGGACAAGAAAGATGTAACCGGCTATGCTTGAAAAGGTTTTCAGCAGTTTCCTTCACGAATTTCAGATGAATATCGGCATAGTTCCTATCAGAATCGGCTGCAGCCGCATTTCCTACCAATTCCTAGTCTACTCACAAATTTCTTCCACTCCACTTACATCCTCACATCCTTAGGCATCACAATGGACCTTATGGTTGAAGTGTAGCAGTCCAGGGCAGCCTCTACAATCTATCTATCAATCCCCGCCCCTGATATCGGGGGGAAAGACTTTCCGATTTTGCTCATTAACGAACCTGACCTTACTTTTTATCTCTTTTCGTGTTTGAGTTATCGGCTTCACGGACAGACGGATAGACGGACAGACATGTGGAAATGGCAGAATTAGGCCATTTTATGATTACATTTGTGAAGCATTTTTGTCAAGGATTAATATTTTCAAGCGTTACAAAGTCGGAACTTAACTTAATATACCATGTATGTTTACAGATATACTGGGTATAAAATGTTATACTTAGTGTGTTAATTATAAAATTTTTATATGGGCGTAAAAAATTAATGAAATCAATACTTTTTAGTTATATCAAATGAGTAATGATTGTTAACCGAATCCATTCCAGATATTTTGAATGATATTTTTTCTGTATAATTATAGTAAGACAATTATATGTTTATATATGATAAGTTTTAATATGATATATGATAAGTTTTAATCTATAAAAAATGTTATAATTCGTGTATTAATTAGAAAATTTTTATGTGGGCGTAAAAAATTATCCGTAACAAGAGTGTTAGTGATGGGGATTTGTTTTTACATGTGTCTGATCATTTTTAATCTATAAAAATTATAAATTTTGCTAGCCTGTGCCTTTGATGTGTAAAAATGTTTGTATTTGAATATCGAAAACGGTTTTTTTAAAAGAAATTTAGTTAGATGATGATGAAATCAATGATAAAAAATGGTTGTATGATGAAGGGTTAATTGTATAAAAGAGTATTACAAAAAGAGAAGTGCAAATCAAAAATTACTTTAGTTTTGAAATATTATTCAAAGTAAAAACAACAACAAAAAAACAATGGACGCAGCCGCTTTGAAACTATTGGAGAGTTGCTTTTTAAAGCCAGCGAATAAGATGAGAGATTTACCGATGAGGGAAAAGATTCCCATCATAAAGCTGGAGAGGATTAACACCAAGTATGGTGATCAAATCAAGACAGTAGAACTTTTGGTAGAGGATCCCTCAAACATGTCTGTTGAAAAGGCATTAGGTCGAAGTTGGCAAATTTCGATCGAGCATTATGAGGAACCAGTGGAAGAATCACAAAGTTTTTTAAAAATATGTATATATTGTAATAATTTATATTAAAATAAAAAATATTTTATTCTAATTTCCAGTTTTACTTTTATAAGACCTTTGTATAGTGAATTCGTATTTCTGTTGATAAAATTTTGGTATAAAAGGGCATCTCTGTCAACAATTTTTTTTAGTTTTTAGATGTTATTCAATCGCTCATCATAGAAATTTTAAATATGTATTCGCTTTTAACACTGGAACAATTCACTGTTGAATTAGAAAAACAAAATTTTATTGTGCAAAAAAATATTTCAAATCAGGTTTTTTTTTTCTAGAAGATAGAGTATTAGAGTTGGTTGATAAAATTTTACAAAAATATCCATCATTGGTTGAAGAAAAATTTTTTTTAAATCGAGATAACTCACTACAATATTTTATTTTTAAGAAAAATCAAACCAATAGTTGTTTTATTGATCATAAAAAAAAGTTTTGTGAGTGGTTAAAAAATCATTTGGAACCAGTCTGTCGAGTTGCATCTACAGAATTTAAAAAAATTGTGTGTGAGTATTTATCGAAAAATAGTTTGGAAAATTCTATAAGAGATTGTTTGGAAGCAGCAGTATATTTTGCTCTACTAGAAGTACTAGAAAGTTTACTCATATATTGTAAATTAAATAAAACTTTTACGCCCACATAAAAATTTTATGATAAATACACTAATTATCACATTTTTTTATAGATTAAAACTTATCATACATATGGATATTAAATAATTGTTTTTACTATAATTATACAGAAAATATATCACTATAATTATACAAAAAAAAGTGTGTGTGTCAGCTCCGACGCACCACTCGAGTTTACTCCTTAAGTACAGAATAGACGCAGAACATTGTGGAAGCATCATTGAACTCCGCCTATAAAATATTTTCAGTACAGACGTTGCAATCAAAGTTTGGGAACATAAAATTTAATTTAATTATTTTAAGACGCTAGTCACAAAAATTCAATCATTTCTCATTTTGTCTCTATCTATCTCACTTAATTTGTATAGTTTATTTATATGTATGTTTCTCTAGTAAAAACTAGTGTTGGGATAATATCTATATTCTATACAAATAATAAAGTATGTACAGTGTGTCTACTTAAGTTGGCTCCGTATGGAAAACTTCTTTATTATAAGGTTTACGAAAAAAAGTTATTCTTTATAAAAATCTCTGCATTTGAAAATATTAACATTCAGCTATTCACTTTTGACATCAAATGTATTGGGTGTCTAAAATTGAAAAAGTTCGATAGAAATGTTTTGACCACTTCAATTTTAAATTAAATTCGTATATTTGTGTTCTAAATGTAGACCATATAGAACAGATTATACGGGAAACGGTTCAAGAAATCACTCCCGAGATATGTAGGAGTGGATTTAAAGAATTTTGTAAAAGAACAATTACATGTATGGAACGCGAAGGTGGATACGTTGAGGCAAAAACGAACAGAAGATAACTGTTGTTACTTACGTCAACAATAATAATTGTATTTGTAATGTAATGTATGAAAAATAAATGTTCTGTATTCATTATTTTGTTACATATCATTCATTAAATATTTCAAATCAGCAAATAATCATTTGAAGTACGATAACTGGTTAATTATAATAACAGATAACGTGTTTTATAAGTAGGATTTGCAAAATTTAATTTAAAATTGAAGTGGAAAAAAAAATTCCTATCGAACTTTTTCAATTTCTGCACACCCTGTACATTCGATGTCAAAAGTAAATAGCTGCATGTTAATATTTTTGAAACCAGAGATTTTTATAAAGGATAACTTTCTTCGTAAACCTTATAATAAAAAAGATTTCCATATAGAGCCAACTTAAGTAGACAAACTGTATATATTATTTATATAATGTAAATTGTAACCAACATAGGTAATAAAACATAATAAAATATTAGGAAAGCATAATATTTCAGATAATATGGCCAAAATATCAAATAATTTTTATTTTTACAGCAACCGTTCAAGGATGTTTTTTGTTGCTGCAACCACTATACACACACAGCAACATCCTAGGTTGCTGCAAAATTTTGCTGTTCAATGTTGCACGTTTGTAGGCCCTATTAAGAACGATTGTCTTTGCCCCATATATATTGCCAATACTAAGTTAAATATTTAATTATAGGTATAGCTCATACAAATTTATATGAACTACACTAATAATAAATGTCCAATAAATAGAAATCACACATGTTCATATGTACGTGTTTATCGTACATATCACACATGTTCATACCCACGTGTTTATCGGATGTACTATTATCTACACCAGTTTCTTCCATAGTTTATATAATTTTCACTTCACTTTATGTGAATATAATTATCAATATTAATAATCCACAATAATATTAATTATCGAAACTTTAAAATATTTATATAAATAAACTACACTAATAATTAAATGTCTAATAAATAGAAAGCACATGATATATTATGTACAATATACGAGTATACCCATATATTTATTACTACTATATTGCTAGTTCCCATAAGTGGAAGTGTGGCCGATGAAGTGAGCCAGCAATTATCTATTTCTGCCTCTTTTGGTTATTTTTAACCGTTGTGCGTAAGTGTATAAGTATGTAGAATCTCCCGTTCAATAAAATTGAACCGATCTTAATTTTTAATTTGGTTAAATTTTGTAAAAGTCTACAATTGTTTTGGCGAGTGTACAAAGTTTATTACTTTGAAAATATATGTATCCTGATTAAAATTTTGTTTTTGAAAAAAATGTGTGCAGTCTGGTAGTCGAGAAATAATTGGCACATGATTGTATAAATTTGACCTCAATTATTTATAGCGAAATTGTTTAAATAATTCCAAAAAATTGTTGTTTTACATTAATATTTAATAGATATTGTGAATCTTTAAAATAAAATTTATGATATAAATTTTTTGATTTAAAAAATCCCAAATTTGACCATTTTCAACGCATTAAAAATCTATCAAAATTTTATACTGAAAAGAAGGGCTTTCAGATTCTATATTATATAGATCAACCCATAGTCACGAATATTTTTAATGTTAATAACCATTTTTAAATTATTTGGCAAGTCAATTATTTGGTTATTTTACATTTAAAAAATTCGTTACGCAGGAGCTGCGTCAACTTAGCGAATTTCCTTAGAATATATAAATCACTCCCTAGCGGTCATAAGTTTAGTTTGATCAAAATGAAATATAATATCTGATATGACTTTAATATTTGCAAAAATTAAATTTATTAATTGCCAAAAAAAACGGTAAAGCGATTATAGTTTATAGTTACTATGGAAACGACAATCAAAATTTTTACAATAAAATATATTTCATGTATTCGTATCAAACACAAAATATTAAATATCTCTCTTAATATTAGAATAATCGAAAAATGTATAAGGAGTAAAGTTGTAGAAAATCAAGTTTTCTACAATTCATTACCTGATCATTATTCTCAAACTCTAATGTGAACAGACATATTTAGAATTTTCAATCTGTAATTGTAAATATTTCTGTAAATATTAGCGTTACAGAAAATTGATAAGAAACAAAATTGCAGTAAAACTTAGTACCTACAACTTAACTCCTGATAAATTTTGTGATTTTTCAAATATTAAGGGAGATAGTCAAATTTTGTGTTTTCCCCTCCTTCTAAACCCCCTTTCCCGTCGACCGATTTTACCCATTAACTTGACCTTTAGAATACCAAAAGCGACTCAATTATCAAATTTCATTCCAATGGGAATAAAACTGTGAGCGCTAGAGAGTCCACAGACATTTAAAAAAAATACATATGTATATATATATATTTATATATATAAAAAATATACAAATTTTAGCTATAGTGATTTTTAACATCTTATAGGTAGGATCGATGGATTGAAGAAATTTTTACGAAATTCCAACATTGGTGCAAAAACTATAGCTGCATTTCCTTTCGAGGAAATTCGCTAAAAAGAGTATTAACAAAAATTTTCTCATTAGTGGTTATGGATTTCATTACAATTATATAATCTAGAAAATCCTTCGTTCTACTATTGCATCATATATTTCGATGAATTTTGAATTATTCCAAAATGGTCAATATTTTTAAGAATAAATATCTTTAAATTCTATTTTAGGTTTTTGAGATACAAAATACATGTAAGTAAGTATTCTGTCTATCTCATAAATATAAAAATTAACAAATAGGTAATATTTGTGTTAAAGATTTATTACTATCGTTCGTCTACAAGATTATGGAATAAATTTTCAATCCAAATCGGTTCAATTTTATTGAACGGGAGTGTATGTGTTATATATTGTAACGAATATTAACCTAGCAGTTGGCCACGTATTTTGGAACGAAACTAAGTTACCTGTGAAAGTGGAACTGAACAAATTATGAAATGTTTCTAGGGCAACGAAATGTTGATATTTTTTTTATTATCAATACAGATTGAAATATATGGCAGTATGTGAAAGACAAGCAAACGGTGATCATTATAAAAGAATACTCTTGAAATTATAACTTTTGTAAATTATTCACATAATATTTTAAATCGTCAATAAATTGTTAAAGTCAAAAAGAATTTACTTCATTCAATAAACGAACCCGAGCAAACCACTACATTTGGTGTCAGGTGTGGGGTAAATTGAAAAAAAATATATATAAAAAAAGACAACTTTATAATTTAACCGTCGCTCAGTTGAGAAGTGAACTGGAAGAAAGGGATCTTGATAGCGGTGGCAAGAAGGGGGCATTGGTTCAACGGTTGCGGGAAGCACTTGTTGAAGAAGGAGTGGACCCAGAATTATGGATTCTGAAAGACCAAAATGCCAAGAACATGGAAACGATACAGGCCACGAAAGACGATTTACAAGCAAGTCAAAATGCCATGAAAGAAGAGTTACGCACAGTTCAAAATTCCATCGATGTTGCTTTACAATCTATAGAAGTCTTCGATGTTAGATTCAAAAAGATGGAAACCAGAATTCTAGAGCTAGAAGCAAGACTCGTAGCAACGGCAAGCAGTGAAATAGTGGAGACTCATGAGAGAGAAGCGGTAGTTAATAACAGTGCTTCAAGGTGTGAACACGGAAGGAAACAAAACACAAAACCACCACCCTTTGATGGAAAAACATCATGGACTAACTACTCTGAACAGTTTGAAGCTACTGCTGCTAGTCACGAGTGGTCAGATTATCGGAGGGCAGTGGAACTTACTGTGGCCTTGAGAGGGGACGCAACAGATGTGCTGCAAACATTGTCAACGGCGGAACGTAACGATTACAAACTGTTAAGCGGTCGTCTGGAACTCCGGTTTGGAGATTCCCACTTGGAACACGTTTATCATTCCCAACTGAAAAATCGTATCCAAAAACCAAATAAAACGTTGCAAGAATTTCAAAATTATGTCGCTTGACTCGTTGGACTAGCATACGTTACGGCATCAGAAGAAATTCGAGAACGTTTAGCCATAGATGGTTTCATCGATGGGCTTAGGAATAATAAGACTAGGCAGTATTTACTTACACTCGCGCGCCCGTAGAAATTAAATGATGCTTTGTCTCAAGCATTGGAGTTTAAGGCTGCGAAGCAAAGGGTATCCAGGTCAACACGTGTGCGTACTTTAACTACAGATGACACCATTCAGGAGGAGATGTTGAGAAAACTGTTGCAAGAATTTATTGGGAGCAAGAGGGATTCACGAAGGTCAATTCATTGCTGGAACTGTGGGACACTTGGCCACATCCGAAGATGGTGTAAGAAGACAATTAAAGAAGCATCAGCACCGACTTCTTCGAAAAAACTAAAAAGGGCCGACACAAAGGGGCGAACGTCGACCTCTAGCCAACAAGCCCCATGGAAAATAGCACATGTGGCATCTTGTAAAACAATGGATAACAGCGTATATGTAGATGGCCTGATTGATGGTAGCCCGTATTCTTTTCTGTTGGTAACAGGTGCGACAAAAACAATAGTGAGGTCAAACGTCTTCACCAATGGCCGGGTTGCTCCTAGTAAATGGAGATTGCGCACTGCAACAGGAGAGGCAGCCACTACTCATGGTGAAGTTGATGTCAACCTAATCATCGGAAGTAAAAGTTTTAAACACAAGGTGCTGGTAGCTGATATTGAGGACAGTTTAATTCTCGGGATGGACTAAATAAATGGTTACAACGTAAATTTTAAAAGTGGCACCTTGAATATGGGAGGTGGAGAAATTATGTTGCATCACAAAGGTGAAGCAAGCGCCCGCATAATTTTGACAAAGAACGTGATTATTCCTGAAAGAACCGAGATGATCGTGGAAGCTCGAACAGGGGGAGATGCTCGTCAGGGAAGTGTCATCTTGTTCAGATCCCGAGCTAACAAAGAGTTTGTCGGTAAGGGTATAGCAATTGGAAGAACGTTGTCACAAATACGGAGGACTGTGCCGTGAGAGTGATGAATCTCAACCACTCTGTGGCTCTTAAAAAAGGAATCGTTTTAGGCGAATGTGAGCCAATTTCATCGATAGTAAAACCTGACCAATGTGTTACTGGCAAAAATGTTGGTGGGATGTAAAAAAAAAATTGGCTAATCTAGTTAAGAAATCATCCAGACATCTTAACGACCAACAAGTCGAGTCCCTCAAACAAATGCTTTGCGGGTACCAAGACAACTTTGATATCGGCAATGGATTAAGGGGCAGGACTGATATTGTGAAGCACGAAATTGACACTGGCGACACCCGACCTCGACAAGAAGCACGATGGTTACCATTAGCAAAGAGAGCAGAAGCCGACAAAATTATCAATGATATGCAGAAAGAGGGCATTATAGATCCATCTAGCGGTCCGTGGTCTTCTCCATTAGTGCTGATCAAGAAAAAGGACGGTTCAACAAGATTCTGCGTCGATTATCGTCAATTAAATAATATCACTAAAAAGGACAGCTACCCTCTGCCCAGGATTGTCGATACCCTAGACACTCTTGCTGGATAACAGTATTTTTCAACATTGGATCTAAAGAGTGGTTATTGGCAGGTCGACATGGCACCTAAGGATCGACAGAAAACCGCATTCACAGTTGGTTCTGGATTTTGGCAATTTACAGCCATGCCGTTCGGACTTGGACGGGAAAATCATTTGAAGACCACTTAAGGAATCTGGAGGAAGTATTTCAACGATTGAGTAAGGCTGCTCTTAAACTGAACCCGAAGAAATATCATCTTCTTCAGAGACAAGTACAGTATCTAGGTCATATCGATTCTCCTGAAGGAGTCTCTGTTGATAGTGGAAAAATAAAATCAGTAGAGGAGTGGCCAAGGCCACGAAACAAGCATGAATTGCGAAGCTTTTTGGGACTATGCACTTACTATCGGCGTTTTGTCACTGGTTTTGCTAACCTCGCGAAACCATTAACTCGTTTAACTGAAAATGATAGAAAGTACCTATGGGATGAAGAATGTCAAAGAGCATTTCAAGCTCTGAAATATGCATTGTGTTCTGTGCCTGTTCTGAGTTATCCCTTGTCCAACGAATTGTTTATCTTGGACACAGACGCAAGTAATGTCGGGATTGGTGGAGTGTTGTCCCAGGTCCAGAATGGACCGGAAAGGGTCATATCTCACTTCAGTAAAACGTTGTTCAAGCCAGAAAGAAATTATTGTGTGACTCGACGTGAACTTCTGGCTGTGGTAAAATCCATAGAGCATTTCTATAAATACCTCTACGGCAGAAACTTTTTATTGAGAACGGATCACGCAGCCCTGAAATGGCTTCTACAATTCAAAAATCCGGAAGGACAAGTAGCCAGGTGAATAGAGAGGCTACAGGAATGCGATTTTACTATCCAACATCGACATGGAACCATGCATCGAAATGCTTACGCCTTGTCTAGGAGACCATGCGAAGAGGATCGTAGGCATTGTAGTAAAACAGAAGAACGGGAAGCCGACTCAGATGTGAAGATGGTAATGGCATGGAAGACAAGCGCCATTAAGTCCTCGGTTTGTAAGACAACGGCAATTGATGAGAGATGGCTGCCTTAGGAACTCCAGAAGGACCAGGAAGCAGATCCAGATTTAAGGATGGTAATTGCATGGAAGACAAGCGCCAATAGACCATCCTGAGAAACAGTTTCTCCACATTAGGTGAATGTGAAAGCTTATTGGGCTCAATGGAGCTCCTTAGAATTGGATGATGGTATGCTGGTCCGCGTGGTTGAGGTTGTGAACGGGGACGTAAGGAAGAGACAAGTTATTGTTCCACAAAAGCGAGTAGCTGAAGTTCTGAACGAGATTATTAGCGGGGCCAGTGGAGGACATTTGGGAGTCAATAGAACTCTAGCCAAAGTACGGGAACGGTTCTATTGGGTTCACTACAAATCTGATGTTCAAGATTGGTGTCGTAAATGCACTGTGTGTGCAGCAAGCAATGGACCCCAGAAGCGTCCTAAGTATCCCATGCGCCAAAACAACGTCGGAAACCAACTTGAAAGGATTGCTGTTGATGTTGCTGGACCTTTTCCAGAATATGACTCGAGAAATAAATACATTGTGGTTGTAATGGATTATTTTAGTAAATGGGTAGAAGCGTATGCAGTGAAGAATCAGGAGGCTAGAACCACTGCTGATGTTCTAGTAAAGGAATGGATATGTCGATTCGGAGTGCCCATGAAACGTTTGTACGATCTTGAATATCTACAAGACAAGAACAACACCTTTGCATCCTCAGTCGCATGGAATGGTGGAACGAATGAACCGAACCATCAACCGACACTTAGCCAAAGTGGTCATTTGAAATGAACTTCGTTTACCCTGTGATCTCATGTTTGGTAGTCCACCAGGAGACAACGAACCCGGAGAAGACTATGTCAGCACTCTTCGCAATCGTATGAGTGATGTCCACGAACGGGTACGCCACAACATCCAACAGTCTAGCGATCTAAAGGCTGAGAAAGGTGGTTATCAACCTGGAGATTTGGTATGGCTCTACAACCCACAACGCCGACGAGGAGTCTCACCCAAGCTACAGAACAAATGGGAAGGACCATATGAGGTCAAGAAACGAATCAATGATGTCATTTATCGTTTGAACAAGGATTAAGGAAAACCACGTATAGTCCACTTCAATCGGTTGGCCCCTTACGAAGAAAATAAAGAAACTTTCCGAGTCGAAAGGTCTAAGAAGGGGGCAGTGTAACTAATATTAACCTAGCAGTTGGCCACGTATTCGGAACGAAACTAAGTTACCTGTGAAAGTGGAATTGAACAAATTATGTAATGTTTCTAGGCCAACGAAATGTTGATATTGTTTTTATTATCAATACAGATTGAAATATATGGCAGTATGTGAAAGACAAGCAAACGGTGAACATTATAAAAGAATACTTTTGAAATTACTTTTGTAAATTATACACATAATATTTTAAATTGTCAATAAATTGTTAAATTCAAAAAGAATTTACTTCATTCAATAAACGAACCCGGGCAAACCGCTACAATATAATCAAATATTTGTATTAGTCTCAGCGGTATTAAATGAAGCAAGAGCTTATATGCCTGAACCGTAGTGCTGAAGTCTCTCTCGCTATACCAACTAGCAATATAGTAGTAATAAATATGTATTTATACCATATTAATACTGACTGACTGAGTGCAGTGAATGACGTACACAGCATAACTTGCGTACGTCTCTTATACAGCGAGACATGAACCTGACTGACGGACTGAAATATCGTAACTCGGTCATTATATCACTATATTTTTGTCTCCATATTTTTTCAAAACCGGACGCTTATATGTAAAGTCGATTCTTAAAGAGTAAACTCCAAAAATATCATTATCTAGAATGGATTCTTTTAACAACCATTACTCACTAGATATAACTAAAAAGTATTGATTTCATACACCCCTTGTAAATAGAATAAATACAATTTTTGATGGCAACAATTTTTTTCCATAATTATACAGAAAAATATCATTATCAAGCATTAATGGTGTATGTACCAGTTGTCAAAACAATAAACAAAATTTTTGTCCCATAATTATACAGAAATATAACCATTATCAAAAATATCGGGCATAGATCAAAGTTTATCATTTTGTTGTCGATACATAATTAGATCTTTTAATCAAAGACAAATACAATTAAACAAGATCAAAGGTGCCGACATTAAAGTTATCACACACACACGCCCCTAACATAAAAATTCCCCGTTTAATTACGTCATGTTTTCCAAGAATTACCAAAACCAAAACACGTGCTAGGGTTATCAAAATTTACCAACAAATTAAAATACAATATTTTCACCAACAAATTAAAATACAATCTCTTATCTGGACCCCATCTCGCAATTACAATACTCACTCTCTTATCTATATGACCCACCTCCAAAATTCAATCTTCCAATACGATCGCACTGCCCACTCTTATCTCTCACCAATACGTTCGCAGCGCCATTCTTCAAACTTAGCCGAGATAAGAACCTTTAAGCGATATCGCCCCTGCTCCCGGAATCGCTTAGCAAAGTTACGAACCGACGATCGCCGCGCCACCAATGCGTCTGAATTTCTCTGCCTTCTGCGAACGGAGAAATAGTATCCACAGCATTTACTACTTTGTCTAGATCGTTGATATATATTAGAAAAAGAAGAGCAGAGAGTTGGCATCCCTGTTTAAGCCCGTTGTAAGTTTGGAACGTATCTGAAATGCATTTGTCATTAAGACGAACGCATGAATATGTTTCATTATACATACTTCTGAGAATGTTTACCTGTTCCAAAGACATTCTCAATTTCAGACATTCTCAAGTAATTTCTCCCAAAGTAAAAGTCGATCAATCATGTCGGATGCTTTCTCGATATCTACAAAACAGCATAATTCCATTTTTTAGGCATAATTTTATAATTCCATTGAACAGATTCGTCAGTACTTTTATAAATTCACAATCAGCTTCTGATAACAATTTAACCATTTCAATTTTAGTACCCATTTTATGTTTTAATGTTTTAAACCACATCCTGTTCTGCCTTTTCTCTTATCACTCTGTCCAAGGCGTAAGAGTTAACCGCATCATTCAAACTATTCAGATTCATCTTACTTTCACTTTCATCATGTCGGTTATATAGTTCAGCCATGCATTTTTACTTATTGTATTTGTCCAGTGCTTGTTTGTTTTCTCCTGAACAATATTCCATAATCGCTTTTTGAAATAAAATTTCAAATTCGTCCCCTTTACCTAGATCAGTTTTTTTTTATTATAAATACGTATTTCGACTACAATGTAGTCGTCATCAGTATAAATTAGCTAATCGTACTTTAATCTTTGAAAATTAGAGATAGATATAAAGTCGAGATCAACAGACAAAAATAAAAATAAATAGAAAATTAACTAAATTAAAATATACTAGATTTAAAATATAATAAATTTTAAATTATATTGAAATTGCTCTTGTTAAAATTTCCTTCATTCACATTTGTTCCTGTTAATTTTACTCTTATTAAAATTACTCTTATATTGTCGCAGGATATGTTACTTGTTACTAATTTGGTATTTATAATACAAAAAAACTGATCTAGGTAAAGGGGGCGAATTTGAATTTTTAATCACGGACTTATTCATCTCCTCAACAACAATGTCTTCATATTGACTCCTTTTTGAATTACACGTCAATTTTTATCTAGGACCGGTAGTGGACAGGACGATTTTAAGGAGTTTTTGCCTGTGTACGTTACCGTGATAATACTACCCATTAAATTAGATGGTTTTTCACCTCGATAAAACTTTTGAACGAAAACAGCTTTAGTGGTGAGTTTTCGAATATAGAAAGTTTACGGAATTATAAAAACAGTGTTTTTAATAAACATTAACGAATAATAAACAATTAAAAAGTTATTTAAATTCAAAAATCGCAAAACAGCAGGAACTCCTGTAATTTACCGTTTATAACTCCTCAATAATCTTCGCTACTTGATATACTTGATACCCAGATATCCTGTAAAATTGATATTTGGGCATACGGTTCTATCTGGAAATAGGAAAATTTTTGCATTTTTGTTTTGATACATTTAACATTGTAAGTCCATATACTTATATATTCATATATACTATATAGTTTCATATATATATATATATATATATATATATATATATATATATATATATATATATATATAACTATATACACTTCTATCTGATTGGTAATAACGTTATTATTATAAGTTCACATTTTTTTCAATAAATGCTATGAGTTTTCATTTTTTATGACCTATGCTGTTATAAATTAATGCAAGAGTACATTTCTTGTAATACTAAACAAATTTTACTAACTTATACTGTTACTATTTCAAATTTGCGTTATTTGAAACATTCAGGAAATAAACGCATCAGCTCATGAAAATGTTTAAAAAAATGTTTTCTTACGATCAAAAGTTTCAAAGAATGGAAAACGAGCTTAGGAAAAGGAATATCATTATGCACGGTGTGCCGAAGGCAGAAATAAACTATAATAATCTTGAAATGCATGTATTAAAAGTTTTTGTAGAACTTCTGATTATTAACATAACCGAATATGATATTGACCTTTACACCGAATTGGGCGCAAACGGAATGAAAATAGACCTATAATTGTAGAAAGAAAATATTGATTATCAGATATAAAAATAAACTACAAGGTATTGATATATATATATATATATATATATATATATATATATATATATATATATATATATATATAAATATATATATATATATATAAATATATATATATATATAAATATATATATATATATATATATATATATATATATATTTATGTATATATATATCCATAAATATTTACACATTTACATTTATATTCCTTTTATCCTTTACATTTCCCTGTGAGTAGGTTCAATCATTTTCTTTTGTTGCAAGATGGACAAAGTATTCCAAAAAACGGGTAGAGGATACTCGAAGTTGGATGGAACGAGACAGAATATGGGCAATAGAAACGGACAATGAGATTGGAATCGATTCACATAATTCGATGAAGTTCACTGTGTTTTCGAATATAGAAGGGGCGAAAAATAAATAAAGTAATGAAGGTGACGTCACAGAACATTTAACAAGATTTTATTTCATAGGCTTAGTTGGAACATGGGCCGAACAAAATGATGTTTTTAAAATTAATGAGTCAGAAGATTTACTGCAGAAATGAATGAATTTCGTTTAGTGAAGTGGAAGTCAGATTGGAACCAAATTTTTTCTTACATTTAATCAATTTACCCCTAATTAATTTTTCTATTTACTTTGTAAATAGCTCGGCTCTTTAATGGGATATCATCACTTTTCAAAGAGCAACTATTATATGAAGTATCTCCCCGAAAACTCGGCCCTTTTTTACATTTATGTTTTTGATTGGATACGACTACTTTTTGCAAGGCTTAAATATGCAAAGCCGATGACTTCGCACAAAACGCTACGCGTTTTTTTATGCTTTGCGTTACTTATGCTTCGTTCACATATACAAAGGAGACCGCTTCGCAATAGTGCTCGTTAGTGGGTTCCATCCCCGTGAATCCCAAGGTTGCCATCGGCCTTGCTGCGCGCCGAAAAAATATTACAAAAAATCGCTACCATATAGCATGAATAGAAGTAAAAAAGGTAATTTTTGATGTTTTTTCCCATTATCGGGGATGTTACGTTCGGAAAATTAAAGTTTTCTTATAAATTTAAAGTTATTAAGAGATTTTTCTTATAAGTTTCAAGTTATTTTGCGTCGAAAATCCGCATCTTTCTAGCATGCCTGGAAGCGGGTTAAATTTAAACACTGAACTTATAATAATAACGTTATTACCAATCAGATAGAAGTGTATATAGTTATATATATATATATATATATATATATATATATATATATATATATATATATATATATATATATATATATATATATAACTATATACACTGGAAGCGGGTTAAATTTAAACACTGAACTTATAATAATAATATATATATATATATATATATATATATATAACTATATACACTTCTATCTGATTGGTAATAACGTTATTATTATAAGTTCAGTGTTTAAATTTAACCCGCTTCCAGGCATGCTAGAAAGATGCGGATTTTCG
This sequence comes from Nineta flava, assembly GCA_963920215.1. NCBI lineage: Eukaryota > Metazoa > Arthropoda > Insecta > Neuroptera > Chrysopidae > Nineta > Nineta flava. Next base: position 13,319,347 of record OY986044.1, on the reverse strand, counting down.
ACGCAAAATAACTTGAAACTTATAAGAAAAATCTCTTAATAACTTTAAATTTATAAGAAAACTTTAATTTTCCGAACGTAACATCCCCGATAATGGGAAAAAACATCAAAAATTACCTTTTTTACTTCTATTCATGCTATATGGTAGCAATTTTTTGTAATATTTTTTCGGCGCGCAGCAAGGCCGATGGCAACCTTGGGATTCACGGGGATGGAACCCACTAACGAGCACTATTGCGAAGCGGTCTCCTTTGTATATGTGAACGAAGCATAAGTAACGCAAAGCATAAAAAAACGCGTAGCGTTTTGTGCGAAGTCATCGGCTTTGCATATTTAAGCCTTGCAAAAAGTAGTCGTATCCAATCAAAAACATAAATGTAAAAAAGGGCCGAGTTTTCGGGGAGATACTTCATATAATAGTTGCTCTTTGAAAAGTGATGATATCCCATTAAAGAGCCGAGCTATTTACAAAGTAAATAGAAAAATTAATTAGGGGTAAATTGATTAAATGTAAGAAAAAATTTGGTTCCAATCTGACTTCCACTTCACTAAACGAAATTCATTCATTTCTGCAGTAAATCTTCTGACTCATTAATTTTAAAAACATCATTTTGTTCGGCCCATGTTCCAACTAAGCCTATGAAATAAAATCTTGTTAAATGTTCTGTGACGTCACCTTCATTACTTTATTTATTTTTCGCCCCTTCTATATTCGAAAACACAGTGAACTTCATCGAATTATGTGAATCGATTCCAATCTCATTGTCCGTTTCTATTGCCCATATTCTGTCTCGTTCCATCCAACTTCGAGTATCCTCTACCCGTTTTTTGGAATACTTTGTCCATCTTGCAACAAAAGAAAATGATTGAACCTACTCACAGGGAAATGTAAAGGATAAAAGGAATATAAATGTAAATGTGTAAATATTTATGGATATATATATACATAAATATATATACATAATATATATATATATATATATATATATATATATATATATATATATATATATATATATATATATATATATATATATATATATATATATATATTATATATATATATATATATATATATATATATATATATATATATATATCAATACCTTGTAGTTTATTTTTATATCTGATAATCAATATTTTCTTTCTACAATTATAGGTCTATTTTCATTCCGTTTGCGCCCAATTCGGTGTAAAGGTCAATATCATATTCGGTTATGTTAATAATCAGAAGTTCTACAAAAACTTTTAATACATGCATTTCAAGATTATTATAGTTTATTTCTGCCTTCGGCACACCGTGCATAATGATATTCCTTTTCCTAAGCTCGTTTTCCATTCTTTGAAACTTTTGATCGTAAGAAAACATTTTTTTAAACATATTCATGAGCTGATGTGTTTATTTCCTGAATGTTTCAAATAACGCAAATTTGAAATAGTAAAAGTATAAGTTAGTAAAATTTGTTTAGTATTACAAGAAATGTACTCTTGCATTAATTTATAACAGCATAGGTCATAAAAAATGAAAACTCATAGCATTTATTGAAAAAAATGATTTTTTGGTTTTTCTCGTTTTAAACAAAATTTTTTCATAGAAACAATTGTTTTATTTGTTAAAGTTGAGCGCTGGTAAAGTTAAAAATTCGAAATTTTAGTAACCGAATTTTTGGTTTGAAAATTTGGCTTTTTTTTCAATTGTAAAAAATACCAAAATGAAAATTTTGCTTCAAAAAAATTACTGCTTGTTTAACACATGAAAATCTATATTTTCAGTGATTTTCATCGAAATCGAATCATTTTTGAATCATATCAAAATTAAAAACTAAAAAATATTTTTTTGCGTTTTTCTCCATTTGAGGATATGTCGGAAATTGGTAAATAAAAAAGTCGTAGATATTTTAATTATTTACAACTTTTACATTTAATTTTGTCCGGTAGGAGGTGTAGTTTACCCGGAAATCATAAAAATCATTATTCACGACTATTTTCTTACTCCCACTACTCTTCCGGGGCTTTCACCAAGTTCTTTTCATTTTTTTTCATTTACTTATAATTCATACTAAATTCAGGGTTTGGCTCTGGTCTTTTAGCACTGATTCTTATTAAAAAATAAAAAGTGAACTATGTCGGGTTTCGATCTTTCTAACCAGTGACACAACTTAGTAAATGACAGCACTTGTGGAAATAACTGAGAAATGTCGATGCTTTTACAGGTTGTTTCTGATCTCATTTCACACTTTGTTCATAGATGGATCACATTTTGCTCTACAGCGCATATATTTACCTCAAAGTACACTACTGTGCTTAGATTGGCCTCATATTTCACTTCAGTGCTTAATGACCACTTTTACTCTACTGTGCATAGTTGGGTCTCTTTTTCAATCAGTGTTGCCAGATCTTCCGTTTAACGGTAGATTTACCGCTTTTTTAGTATTTATACCGCTCTACTGTTTTTTTTCTTAATCTCCCGTTTTTTAGAAATTTTGTGAGTAAATAAGAAAATTTTTGAATTTGTGTCATTTTTTCAATTTTTTATAATAATGATTAGTTAAAAACTCCCAGTCGTACAAGTATAAAATGAATAAATACAGACCATATTCCATTATTTGAAATAATGGAATATGGTTCTGTAATTACTGATTTTGACATGAATGTGTATCTAAATTTTAGAACGGAATATGGGTCTGTAATTACTGATTTTGTCATGAGCGTGTCGTACGTTACAGTAACAGACGTACATGTTAACAGTTTTCAAACAGACTAAGTTTTTTATGCATGCAAATGGTAAAATAATATATATTCTATATACAAAATATAACTTTTTGAATCTACCGCTTTTTTTCTTAATCTACCGCTTTATTTTGGTGGATCTATCGCTTTTTAAGAAATCGGGTCTGGCAACACTGTTTTCAATACTCCGCATAGATTGTCTCCATTTTACACTACTGCGCATTGAATTATCTCATTGTACTGCGCATAGAGGACTTCATCTTACAGTACAGTATGGATGGATTTTTATTTACACTTCCGCATTTGATAATCCCGTATATAAATTTTAATAAAACATAGATGTCGGAGTTATGTAAAATTCTACGTTAGTGTACGTCAATTTGGTACGGTTATAAAATTTACCTGACTGAACAAATCTTTATTGAGAATCCAACGAAATGATCACGAAATTAATTTACAAACATGTTTTTTTTCACCAAATAACTTAATAGTTTGTTCTTACCTCGATAAACTAATTCATTCAAATGGTACTTCATTAAAGTTGAGTATAATATTCATGTTAAGTCGAATATTAAGATCCACCAATAGAAATTTACCAAGAGCCTAACACAAAGCAGAATATTCCTATATGCATTTATAATGTTAAATTTACCAAAACAAAATATGCAAAAATTTTCTTCTTCTGGATTGAAATTTTGGGGTTTCATAATTTGCCTTTCGGTTTGGGTACTAGATCAAACTATTTACCACATATCAACTTTAAAAGACTTACGGTGTAAGCCCTGGAACTTTGAGTATGTTACCCAAAGATTTGGGGCGTGTCGGTGTTTTTGGGTTTTCGAAGTTAAATATCTTTTAAAGTATTAATTTCTCTCTTGCGAAGAGAAAGGTTTATCTTATAATTCCGTAAAATTATTATTTATTTATTATTATCATCCACGAATCTTATTATAATAATATTTGATTAAACAATTGAATTTACAATATTTAATTACTGCTACCTTCTCTGCCAACTGTCAGACGCTTTCACACAATATATATATATATATATATATATATATATATATATATATATATATATATATATATATATATATATGTGTGTGTATTAAAGTATTATTATATGAAAGCATCTGACTTTAATATTAATAATAACTTCAACAGAAGTAATACTGTCTAAATAAATAAAAATAAGAATGATATGAAAAAGTTGGCTATTACACGCTCACACACATATATAACTTTTTCATATCATTCTTATTTTTATTTATTTAGACAGTATTACTTCTGTTGAAGTTATTATTAATATTAAAGTCAGACGCTTTCATATAATAATACTTTAATATTAATATTAATACTGACTTTAATATTAATAATAACTTCAACAGAAGTAATACTGTCTAAATAAATAAAAATAAGAATGATATGAAAAAGTTGGCTATTACGTCACAGTCGTCTTTGGTGTAGCGGAAGCATACTGAATTAGATATCCAGAGGCCCGAGGTTCAATTCCTGGTTGACGAGTTAATTTTTTCATATCAGTCTTTAATTTAATTAAAAAATTCAATGACAATGAAATTTGTCAGAGTAGTATACGCTAAAGTCTTCTACAGTTTGTCATACGTAACCGAAAGGAGTTTGGACAAACATCGATATGTTGACGCTTAAGTATACACAAATAAACAAATATTAATATATATACAGATAAATATTAAATTTCTTAATAGAAAAATTAGTTAAAAATACATTGATTATTAAGTGTTTGTGCGCTTTATAAATGAAAATTCTAATATGTAATTTAAAGGGAAAAAAATAAATGCGGTGTTCTCTCGTGTTATCTCCAAAACTGTTTCAAATAAAATATCATATACTGAGTAGTGTGATCGAATCCAGGCTGTACTTTTAGACGTTTTATTTATTTATTTGTTAAAATTTTTTTTTTCTTTGTATTTATTTCTAATTTATATGTCTTTAAAAACTTCTGTGTAATTCTACAACAACTTAAAATCTATATTATATTATAAAATCTAATACTGAACTGAACATCCGTTAACAAATTGTTTGTTTCTAGTAGCATTAATTAAATCGAACAGATCTTGTTTAAATTATGGCTGATAATTTATCTGAAATAGCTGAATTGATGAAGAATTTCAAAACTGAAATGAAAATTGAGATGGAAACAATTATTAGGAAAGAAGTTAACAACCTTAAGATCCCGCTAATTCTGGAAGAAAACAATAAAAAATAAGAAATATTGGAAAACGAAAATAAAGTTCTCAAAAGTATGATAGCACAGCCAAGTAGCCGTGCGGTCTAAGGCGTCATGTCTGCGCAGTATGCAGTACTTGGAAACTGGGAGGTTATGGGTTCGAATCCCGACATCGGCAGTTTGTCAATTATAAAAATTAAAAAAAAAGGACGCGGTTAGTTGACTAAACTGTCGGCGTATGGACAAGAACGAAGTAAACGGCTATGCTTCAGAAGGTTTTCTGCAGTTTCCTTCACGAACTCCAGATGAATACCAATTCTTAGTCTACTCACAAATTTCTTCCACTCCACTCACATCCTCACATCCTAAGGCATCACAATGGACCTTATGGTCGAAGTGTAGGCCGTCCAGGGCAGCCTTTACAATCTACCTCATGATAGCACAACAGGCAAAGTAATTGGAATCTGTTCGAAGACCAAATAATTTGATATTTTTTGGAATTCAGGAATCTGCTACTGAGAGCTATGAAAATCTAGAGAACACAATCCTGGATCTGTTCAACAAAATATTCGAAATTGATATAAAAGAGGATCATTTGATTTATGCGCGCCGAATTGGAAGATCAGTTGGGAGAATTAGACAAGTGGTTGTGTCCTTTACAATTAACATTAATAAACGAAAAGTTCTACAAAATGCAAGAAAGCTGAAAGGTACTAAAATATCTGTACCGGAGGATAGAGATAAAGAGGCCCAACAGCATTTAGGGAAATGAGGAAGATGTACACTCAACTAACAGTGTCAGGGCAGGTTTGCCAGATGAGAAGAAATGAGCTTATCATGGAAGGTTTAAGCACATGTCGCAACTGATAACCTCGACAATGGGTGAAGAATTAAATAATGACACTGAAAAATCTTTTTACTTAGAGGAAGATAATTCGAAGAAAAAGAGAAAAATTTCACGTAAATTAGGCAGTTCAGAAATAGGTGATACACAGAATTACTTTCGCTCCCGAAGTGGTTCTACATCAACTCAATCCTCTCAGCCATCGCAACTATCAACCCTGCTAACAAAATGATCCAAGAACTAGTAAAAGCGAGAACGACACACTGAACATAGCTTATTGTAATATATTAGGATATAATACCTCCCGTATTAAAGGTAAATTATGCAATTTAGAATTCAGAGGCTATAAAGATTTGATTAAAATGAAAATTTAAATATTGAGCTTAATAAAATGTACCCTGATTATCAACTTGAATTTGTACGGGCAATTAGAGAATCTAGGTTTGGTTGGGCTAACGGAGGTTTTGTTTTTGGAATTAAAGAAGATTTACTTCACAAAAAAGTTGCTAAGTTTAGGAATCTGTCTAGACGTATCGTTATTGAATTCAAAACAGAAAAATTTTCACTTTTTATAGTACCAGTTGTAACGAAAAAAAAAATTTTGAAAAACTTTAAAATTCAAATATTTTATACCTTTATCACTCCTTTTTGAGAGGCGTAAATATACAAAGCCGAAGGCTTCGCACAAAACGCTTCGCGTATGCTTTTTTATATTTATTAATAATGATCGATTGACACTTGATTAGTTTTACTATAATTAAGTTTAAATAAAAGCTTGTTTTAAAACTATTTTTTTAATTTATCTTGTTTATGTTTATAAATAAAAATCACAACATAGTATAAAACAAAGTCCCCCAGCCGCTTCTGTCTGTTTACGATAAACTCAAAAACTACTACATCGATTTTCATGCTGTTTTCAACAATGGATTCAACAGTGGTTCTCGAGGAAGGTTTCAGTATATAATTCTTTGAGGTTTTGTGTAAATTGGCTGAAATATGACGAAATCGCAAAAAATCAGTTGAATATAAATAATCTTTATGTATAAAAAATAATTCGTTACGCAGGAGGATGTATGTAGGTGTATAATTTATCAGTGCATAGTTATAAATAAATAAATAAATACGTGTAGCACTGTTCCCAGACAATCAGTATCCTTGACGAGAGATAATATTATGTTACTCGCTCTGCTCGCAAAGGGGTTCCCCCCTTGACCTGTTGGTTCCGCGTCACAGAAAATAACATTACATGAATTGTAAAAAAAGTTGAAAAAAATACTTACCAAAAAGTACGTATCATTAGAGAATTAATGGGGGGAGGGTGATAATTTTTTTGGAAGCAGAATTTTTATTGGGGGGATTTTAAGGGTTTTTTTGGGGGGGGATTTTTTTGGGGGGTGGGTTAAGGATCTGGGGTTTGGAGGGACTGCGCATAGATAGGTCTCATGTCACATTTTTTGGGTGGAGGTGATAATTTTTTTGGAGGAGTGGGTTTAGGATAGGGGTTTTGGGAGGAATGCGTATAGGTAGGTCTCACATTACGGTTTTCAAGGGCTAGCGATGAAAAAAGTTTGGTTTTTCGAATTAACCTGTTAATTTGCAGTTATTCTGCGTTGAATGCAAAAAAACGCATCTTTCAAGCATATAAAGTCGTAAATGGGTCATTTTTAGGTGAATTTTTTCCATTTTCAAGGGAGTGGCGTTGAAAAAAAGTTTATCGAATAACCCCATTAGTTTGAAGAAATTCTCCACCAAATGCAAAAAACCCCATCTTTCTACCATGAATAGAGCTTTCTGGGGTTGTTTTCCCATCTTTTTAGGGAGTAGCGAGAAAAAGTTTTAAGTTTATCTAATTACCTTCTTAATTTGTAGCTATTAAGCGTCGAATGCAAAAAACCACATCTTTCTAGCATGTATAGAAGAAAAAGGGTGCTTTTAGGGTTGTTTTTTCCATTTGTAAATGGTTGCGATTGGAAAATTTACTCTAATAATATAATCCTGTTAATTTAATCCAGTTCCACGTTGAATAAAAAAAACCCGGTCTTTCTAACATGAAAAGAATTGAAAAGGGCAGTTTTAGGGGTGTTTTTCCTCTTTTTGGGGATTGCAATGTAGGTTATGAAATTTTCGTGATATTCTGTTAATTTGACTTTATTTTGGGTCGATTGGTGAAAATCCCATCTTTCTACCATGAATAGAAGTCACAAGGGTAACTTCGGGGGTGCTTTTCAGATTTTTTTTTGGGAGGAAGCGAAGAAAGTATTTAAGTTTTTTGAATAATCTTCTTAATTTATAGCTGTTTAGCGTCGAATATAAAAAACTGCATCTTCCTAACATGTATACAAGAAAAGAGGTATTTTTAGAGGTGTTTACCCTATTTGCGAAGGGTAGCGATGGAAAAATTTACGTTTTTAAAATAATCCTATTATTCTAAACCCGGTCCACGTCGAATGAAAAAACCTAATCTTTCTAACATGAATAGAAGTGAAAAAGGCAGTTTAAGGGGTGTTTTTCCCATTTTCGGAGGTTTCCGATGTAGTTAATGAAATTTTTTAAAGTAATCTGTTTAACTAAAATTGAAGTGAAAAGGCAATTTTACGGTTGTTTTCCTAATTTTCGGGAGGAGGGGAGGGTTTGCGTTGTAGGAAATGAAATTTTTCAAAGTATTCTGTTAAATTGACTTTATTTCGGGTCGATTGGCAAAAATCCCATTATTTCAGCATGTTAAGGACTTAATAACGTAATTTTGGGGGGTGTTTTTTCGATTTTTCAGGAAGTTGTAATAAAAATTTTAAATTTTTCGAATAAATTTTCTAATTTGTAGCTATTTAGTGTCAAATGCAAAAAACCTCATCTTTCTAGCATGTATAGAAGGAAAGAGGTTGTTTTACGGGTGTTTTTCCCAATTTTGGAGGGTTGTGATGGAAAAATTTACTTTTTTCAAATAAATCTGTTATCTTGAACCTGTTCCACGTCGAATGATCTTTCTATCATGAATAGAAGTGAAAAGGTCAGTTTTAGGGAAGGTTTTTCCATTTTCGGGGAGGTTGCGATGTAGGTAATGAAATTTTTCATAATATTCTGTTAATTTGTCGTTATTGCGGGTCGATTAATGAAAATTCCATCTTTCTAGCATGTAAAGTACAGAAAAACGTAATTTCGGAGGAGGTTTTTCCGATTTTCTGGAGGGTTGCACTAAAAAAATTGAAGTTTAAAATGGGAACCCGACTTCAAAAATCAAATATTCTCTAACAAAAAATGCGCTTAAAAGTAAAAAAATAATTGCATATTCTTGTACAATTTTAGTTCACCTAAGCAAAAATTTTTAAATATATATGTACAATTATTGTTATTTTTGGAGGCGGTGTCAGCATAGAAAAAATCACAACTTTTGGACACCGCCTCCAAAAATGACAATAATTACATATATATTTACAGTACATATATATTTAAAAACTTTTGCTTAGGTGAACTAAAATTAGCACAAGAATATGCAATTATTATTTAGTGCATTTTTTGTTAAAGAATATTTGATTTTTGAAGTCGGGTTTCCATTTTGTCAAAATATGTTTTATTTCTCGCTTTTTAGTGACTTTGAAGTTCTATAACTGATTTTATTTGTCTAAATATGGCTAGACCTACTAAACGACCTACTAATTTTTAGTGCATTTTTTTATAACACATTTTTTTTTCACCCGTTTTTTTTTTTTTTTTAATTCTTAGTGCATTTTTTTATAACAGTTTTTCAGTTTTTTTAACATGCGTTTTGTTTTTTTTTGGGGTCGGTTTTTTTTTGTAAAAAATTTTTTTTGAATTCGGTTTCATAAATTTGAAAAAAAAAAAACTCGCAGAAATCGGTTATCACATATAAAATGAGGATTTTCCTCGATTTCCCGGGGATTCCCTAATCAGAATGCGATTTGATGCCAATGGGACCAATGGGAAACCAAACCCTTTAATTCAAAATCGGTTCATAAATGACGGAGTTCTGAGGTAACACACATAAAAAAAAATACAGATGAATTGAGAACCATCCTCCTTTTTGAAGTCGGGTTAATGAGAATGTATGTAATGAGATGAAATGACTGACCCTGTAAAGAGATGACTCTCATTACAGGGTGTACTGACTGACTCCGCACAGTAACCAGATGGCCTACCAGTAATAAATCATATTTAACATTGATTCGAAAAGCATTCCAACACAGTCTGTATAGTATCCAGCTTGGCACCCGTCAAGTGAGTGTTCCTTGTTTCACACTCATTAGCCAGGTATTGGTTGCCTGCTTGCTACTCGTTAAAAAAGTATATCCAGAGTTAAGCTGTGTATATATATCGTATACTCGCTGAGTAACAATAAATAAATCAAAAACAATGCGCGCGCAAGCAGTTGCATAATGTTTCACACAAAAACACATTTTTGCTTAAATCAAATAAATACGTGCCATCCGTATGCATAGTAGAATACTGACAACTTTAACAGTGACATCCGCATTATGCATGGACGTATACTAATAATTTTAATATTTCGCAAAGATATGTTAACACATATCACAGTGTACTTAAATTGCAACTGTTGGCAAGATGATTTTCAAGGGCTATACCAACTAATCTCAAACCACCAAAAGCTAAACTTTCTACTTACAGGGGATTTCAGTTGCAGAACTGAAAGTAATCAAATCATTCCTGAAAATATTGAGTATGTAGAGCCTAAAAGAAAGCCTAAGCATTATATCATCAATGCAAATGGTAGGCGGTTTTTATCCCTATTGGAAGATTTTAATCTCGTTCTATTGAATGGCTGTACAGTGAGTGACCTCAGTGGAGAGTATACATTTTTAAGGGATATCGGTGCATCGGTTATCGATTACTGTACAGTTACCACCATCCAACTGCCAAGTGTGTTCTCCTTTAAGGTGTACCAGCAGTATTTCTCTGACCATTTTCCTAGCATTCTGAAATATTCCTTGGGAAGCAATCGTGAAAAGATTATCCCGCTGCATCCAAAATTAAAGTGGAAAGATCACTTGAAGGAGGCTTACAGGAAGGAAATTGATCAATTTCTGGATGATGGCATTGGTAGCTCTTTGAAAAATTGATCATGATGGTAAACAAGGTTGCTTATAAACATAACATTACTATTCGAATGAACTAACTAGCTACAGATCAGAGTGGTTTGATATGAATGTCACAAAACTCGAACCCACTTGTTTAAATTGTTACATACATTTAGAAAAACAAATTCTACTACAATTAAAACTTTTTACTTAAATATCATAAAACATTACAAATACTTGTACAAATTAAAGAAAAAACAATATGTACACACCATGATAAAAAAATTTAACACAGTCAATGACTCCAAAGACTTTTGGAATTTAGTTAGGAGTTTAAAAACAAGCACTTCTATTCAAATACATGCATAACTGCTTCAGATTGGGTCAGTTACTTTCAAAATCTATTAAGTCCTCCTTTAAATTCGACCAGAATGGTACATGCGGAACCATTCATAAGTGATGACATTTTAGATGCACCATTTTCGAAGTCAGAATTACTGATGGTTCAAAATCGGGCAAAATGTAACAAAGCGCCAGGACCCGATGGTATACCGTATGAATTCTTTAAAAATGCTTCTGACAATTTCTTGGATATATTAGTAGATTACTTTAATATGATAATGCAAATATCCCAAGTAACTATAAAGAAACAATGAGTTTTTCCATTCATAAAAAAGGATCGGTCAATAAAGTAGCCAATTATATCAAAAGCGTCAGAAAGTCTTTGCCTTTTTTGTGGATTTCTCAGCCGCTTTGGACCGCATTGACCAATACTCTTTGTGGTATAAGCTATTTTCAATGGGCGTGTCCACTAAATTGATTAATACATTAACAAACGTCTACGAAAGAACTTCTACTTCGGTTTCGTCAAGGTCTTACAGCATCTTTTGTAACATCTATGGGGTTAAAACAAGGTTGTCTTCTTAGCCCCATACTGTTTTCTCTATTTATATACAAATTGGAAACTCATTTAGTTGGTGGGATTAATGTCAAAAATACCCGAATTAAAATGTTGGCTGATGCGGACGATCTTGTCTTATTAACATCAGACAGATTAACTATGCAGAAAGTGATAAGCTCTTTAGAAAATTATTGTGAAAGATGGAATATGCAACTGAATTTAGAAAAAACTAATATAATAGTTTTTAGAAATGGGGGAAAGCCTGCCTCAGACGAAAAATGGTTTTATAAAGGTAAAAGTATAGGTGTGGTCAACAAATATGAGTACCTAGGTCTTACCCTATCTACAAATTTCTCTCTGGGCAAACACTTTACGGAGAAAGCAGAAAGTGTAAAATTTGCAACCCTCTCTTTTAACAATATCATCTTAAATAAGACCGTTCCTTTTCCCGCCAAGCTTAATATTTTTGATGCGGTATCACGATCAATTTTATGCTATGGAGCTCAAGTGTGGGGTTTTCAGAAATTGAATGACATTGAAAAAGTCTTGAAACTATTTATAAAAAAATGTTTTAATCTTCCTGGTAATACATCGGATTTTATTATTTATCTAGAAACTAACATATCTCCAGTATTCTTATTTGCCTTTAAGCTTCATTTACAGTACATAAAAAGATGCATAAATTTAACGCCTGGCCGATATTCTAATATTATTATTCAGCAAATAATTGACAAAAAACTGTTCTTTTACAATGATGTCTTAAACTTATGCAATAAAGCTGGTTTAATATCCATGACCTAATTAATGGGTCCATCAGAGTGTCGAACATAATCAACTCTTTAAGTGACGTGATCATGAATGAGTGTAGAGTGAGAGCATTGAATAGTATTAAACATCCTCTTTATAAACAGTTGAATTCATGGAATAGTTTTTTTTACTTCGATGTTAATTCAAATCTGATCAGTTGGATACTGAAGGCCAGAGGTGAGTTAATATATCTTAATAGCTATTCGTATAACCAAAAAATAAAAACCTGCTCGTTATGTAACACTCTAGAAGAAGAAACCGTTTTCTATTTTGTGGCAACATGTCCGATTCTCGCAGAATTCCGTATCAAATTTTTGAAAAAGTCTATACTTTGCTTTGAAAATTTCATTGAATATCTCTAAATGGAAAAGATTGGATGAAGCTTGCACAATACTGCACAAGTGGCTGGAGATATAGATTTTAATTGATACGAGTTTAACTACTAATGGGGAGCAGACCATGCTTCATGTATTGAAATTTTCAATGCCTTCACTCTCTCCTAATAATATAATCATGAAATGTATATTAATAGAATTTTGATAATTGGGATGTTGAATGAAAATTTTTTTTCACTTCAATTGAACCATGTTTACTTGACAAATATCAAGGTAAAATTACTTTTTAAATAACTTTAAAAATAAGCGAGATATGAATGATTGAAATTTCCGATTAGACAAAGAGGATGATAGCCCTCTTGATAGACATTATGACGTCATAATGTGCTATCACCATTTAAAATACACGTAAAACTCCGTTTTTAGTATTTTTGCAAGAAAGAGACAGATAATAATCTTTTAAAGATTATAGCTTCCATGATATTTGTCCGATTTTAATTTCGTTTTTAAATATTATTACAGTATTAATAGAATTTTCATTCAACATCCCAATTGTGTTAATTTATTAACTTATTATTTTCTTTCTCTTTTTATTTTAATTTTATGTATTTATTTTCTCATTTTGCATATGCATTTCTGTTTTCTTTTTTTTTTTCTTGCTTTTTCTTTGTGGCTTTTGTTTTTCAAAAGACAACTGCATTGACGGTCTTGAATGACCATAGAGTGTGTCTGAAAAATTATTACTGATAATTGTATCTTATTTGTATAATTATTATATATATATATATATATATATATATTATATATATATATATATATATATATAAATATACATATATATATATATATATATATATTATATATATATATATATATTATATATATATATATATAAATATACATACATATATATACATATATATATAGGTGAGTCAAAAGTCATGGAGTTTTATGAAAAGGTGGATAGAGGATGATGTTCTAAGATGAAAAATCCTTAGATATTTTTGCATCTAACCCACCGTTAATTGGATATTAATTAAACAAAGTAACCAATTAGAGAAACGGAATAAGAAATGGTGGAGAATGATCGCAGCGGCAGCAGAGGTACGTGAGGGGATCGAGCTGTCAATTCAAACAAATTTGAACGATTCATTTTACCTGAAAACTCATTTTTTGTTAAAGAATTTAAGCAATGAATCACCCATAATTTAATTCACTAAAATATTGAAAAAAATTATAGGACGTTCCCAAAGAGCAGTCGTGTTCAACTTAAAAAAATTCCATTATGTAAACTACAATAGATCAAATAAAATATAGTACACATATATATTGAATTACAGTGTTATATTTTGCCGCTGCTTGCATGCGCAGAAATTCAAAAATACGTTCAGTGCGTCGTTTCTCCGATAGGTTAGCTTTAGGTTTTTGTAAATAAAAAATTAATTTTTATAATAAATCAAATATTCTGTTTTATTGTTAATACTCATAAGTTAAGCATTAAGTTAACGTAATAAATAATAGTTAATTATCAATCTTGAAGTATAATTTGTAATATAATTTAAAATGTATTATTATTTTTTACCGACTAGTAATTTCTTATTACTTATTTTTGTTTTGTTTTGAACACTTTAGATTTGACGAATTTTGATTTTTTTTAAATCTAAGATTTTGCGATAAAGTTTTTATTTTTGGTTATTCGCGGCTTGTTATCAACTAATTTTTCCGTATATAATTTTATAATGGCATTTTCACCTTCTTCGTTATACTTTTTTTTTTAATTATCACATGAAATATCATTTAATGCTAGTTTTTTGCATATGTTAATAGAAATAAGATCTTTTAATTCAGCCAACATTCGTAAATTGATTCTACTTTTATCAGACTTAGATAATTCTTACAAATAATAATCACTAATAATAAAATGTGTGCATTTGCAGCAAACCCGGTGGTTTCGATATCAAACTATACTACTATTGTCTTATCTGGTAGTATATTATTATTATTATTATCATAGTTTTTAGATATGTAATTAATTAATCCGCTCATTCCACAATTACTTTGATAAGTAATACCTTCTTAGATTTTCGGTTCTTTTCCTCAATATTTCTCTTTTTTTTCAGTTCAAGTCGTCTCAGTTTCTTAGCTTTAGACTGACTAAGAATTGCTCGCTTCTTACGTTTAGAAAAAAATGTTTAAGGGGGACCACGCTTATCACTTAGGGGTATGAAAAATAGATTACGACTGATTCTCAGATCTACCGAATATACATATATATATATATATATATATATATATATATATATGTATATATATATATATATATATATATATATATATATATATATATATATATATATATATGTGTATTTCATTAACGTAGATCAAGCCGTTTCGGAGTAGTATGGCAACTAACATTGTGACACGAGAATTTTAAGTCCAATATTTCAAACTTACCTAGGACTACGGTTGAGTTGATATCAGAAACTTTATTACTAACCAGCCCAGTGTTAACTAAATTACATTTAGTACAAGTTTCACATATTATTTTGAAGTAAATATGAAGTTCTTCTCTCTTAAAATCTTTTAACTTTTCCATGTCTAAAAGACTTTTGCAGCTGGTACATTTGAGGTTCTTTGCTAATTCCCCCAATGTAACTATACAGTTTTCATCGGGAATTTCAGAACTTGTGACATTGAGAGTAGTTTCAATTTTTTTTTGCCTCAGACATACGCGCAAGAGCTTTCACTATTTTATCACTGTTTTTTTTACGAATCTACCATTCTTCAATCGTTGTTGGATTGGAGAAATGACGCAATGAACGTATTTTTGAATTTCTACGATTTCTATGCAATCAGCGGCAAAATATAACACTGTTTGATCTATTGTAGTTTACATAATGAAATTGTTTTTTAATTTAAGCATTTAAACAATAATTTTTAAGATAACTAATACCGCCTGCTTATGTTATTTTTGTAGAAATATATTTGTTATATCTTCATTTATTTATTCTCAGCTTTTTAAAAGAATCTAACAACATCAATCGGGGTATGTTTTATATGATAAACATACAAGTTTTAACTGTCAATATTAACAAATTTAGTACCGTAAGGACCTTTAAAAAAATATTCTACGTTTGGAAGATACTTTTAACTACATATATTCAAAATTACAGAAGAATCTGAAGAAAACTGATTTTCTAAGAATTTATTAATGTTTTTTGCACTGATCAAATCAATTGCAATTTAGACTAATTTTCCACTTTCCGTTAAGTAAACTGAAGGTTTTCAAATAAGGGAAGTTTTTGATTTCAGTCCGATTATCGAAAACTGAGTTTTTATAAGATCTTGAATTTTGAGGTCTTAAAAAACTATATTGACTATCTTTATGATAATCCCAAAAATACTTTTTTAAAGAATTTTTACACCAATAGATTAGGAGCCGTGAACACGAGCACAAAAAGTATTTGGGAAATCGTCCAAAATCAAATCCGCTCTTCACTTTAAAAAAACAACATCAAATTCCGACGTATCATTGCATCGTAAGAAATCTAATAACAACTGAATAATGAATCAGTTGATTATATATTAATAATAATCAGTCAATTAGATTTTTCGGAAAAAAAATAGATAAATTTTTTTCCCATAAATTTTAAAACTGTACCGGATTTGAAACACATATGGTTGGCTTTCTCTACATTAGTGGTGGGGAGAGCTCGCTCCCCTCACGTACCTCTGCTGCCGCTGCGTTACTTCCTCACCATTTATTTTTCCGTTAACGCGTTTCTCTAATTGGTTACTTTGTTTATTTAATATCTAATAAACTGTGGGTCAGGTGCAAAAATGTCCAAGGACTATTCATCTTCGAATATCATACCCTATCCACCCTTTTTTTTAAAAACTCCATGACTTTTGACTCAACCTATACATATACACCTCGTATATACGTATATATATATATATATGTATATATATATATATATATATATATATATATATATATTTATATTTATATATATATATATATATATATATATATATATATATATATATATATATATATATATTTGTATATATATATATATATTTATATATATATATATATATATATATATATATATACAAATATATACAGGTAAACAAAGAAATTTACTTGGTGGAATATTTGTATTGTTTTATTTTTTGGGCAGCTATTTTTATAATAAAACAACAAGAGTACTTGTTATGTTTTGAAAGTATACCAAGTTTTTTAATTTAACGATGTTATTTTTCGTAGTGTATGAGAATCTTTGTGGAGAATATCACAAAATTGGTATCCTTTCCTTACAGTCTGCTAAGCTATCAACGCCACAGTTCATATGTGGATTCTTCTGACATTTGATTGGACCACCTAATAGTTGCACTTTGTGGTATGTGCTAGTTGAGTAATAATTAATACACCAAGCATCAGTCATGTAATATCCCATAAAAACTTATTGTCTTCCTTGCCAATTGATCAGAGAGTATTATAAATGCATTATTGCGAGTAGAAATTTTATATAATGAAACCATTGCGGATTTTATTTATTATTTATGGATAATAGTAACTGTTTAGCGGTAAATACTTATAAAGTGGTCTTAACCATGTGGGCATAGGTTGCTCTCCGGAGCAACTGTGTATTCCATAATGAGTGAGAGTAAGCAAGAGAGTGTGTATGTAAAAAATAAAATTAGTTTTTTTAAAAAAAAATTGGGTGTTTAGTTTTAAAAAAAAAGACTAAACACTTTATAGAAAATAATTGAGTGTGTGTGTATGTAAAAATATACCACACTTTATAGAAAATAATTGAATTATGAATTATTTTCATAAATATTGGAATTTTGTTAATTTAGTAATTTTAATTAAAAGAGTTATTATGATGTATTTTTTTAAAAAAAAAATAATGAAAACTAAATATACGGTACTTTAGAAAAAAAATCCAAAGCAGAGTATTGTATGTGGAATTATGAAAATTAAAAAACGATCGGTGTTAACGCCATACACGTAAATATAAAAAAATAACACGTTGAACCGAAAGTCTTTCAATAAAAGCTTGGCCCATTAAAAAGATAATATTGAGGTAGTAAGATCTTTACTATCCAGTAAGTGTCTAAGTTATCGACAAGTGATTCGAATCTGAAAAAAAATAAAAAGGTACAAAAAAGGGAACAAAACAAAATATATGTTAAAATAAAATATATTTGAAATAAACAATTTTTAATCTAATACGCTGATAGTACAACTATCCTTAAAACACTAACATTGGTTGTACAAGTTATGAAAAAAAGGGATTACATGAATATGTGCTAAATTGAACTGTAGTAAAAGAAAACTACAGTAAAAAAAAATATGTTCAAATATGTCTGATTTGCAAAAATATAAATATGGATTACAAATTTAATTCAGATACATAGTTGTATATAAAGAGACATTACGCTTCTGTAAAGAAAAAAAATACACGGCCAAAAAAAAAACCAAGCGTATACAAACAATATAGTTATAAATTGAAAAAGTCAATGCATATTCACATAAAATATAAATTGTACAGCAAAAGTGTGTATAGAATGTGTATTGAATTGTTACAAGTTTGAGAGACCACAAGTTTCGGAATAGTGAATTAAATAAATTAAAAAAAAAAAAAATATACTTAGATACAATCAGATAGAAACCATTAATTCGCCCATTCGATACTTCAGCACAATCCATAAAAAATATTCAATTTGTAAATTGAAGAAATAAAAATTTTAAATACCAACTGATTAATTCATGTGAATCAACTAATTTTAGTAACTGTCTTCTTTTTGTAACTCACAGAGAGAAGTAATTTTTGTAACTCAGTTCATGAGATTACTTTTGTAACTGATTTGAAATATGTGCTGAAATATCAAAGTAAGCTTGGATATACGCAAGTCATTTCTGATCTAAGTAAATGTTTGTTGAAATTATGTAAATTCTCAACTAGCATAAACCAATAATTATATAAATTACTTTTTTTGAATAATAAAAATATGAAAAAATATCAATAATAAATTTTATACAGTGGAGTAGTAAAAAAAAATTATTCTCCAAGAGGTATGTTTTGAAGTAAGACGGAAGATGTTTAAATACAATATGTCCTACCAATTATTCCAATCAAAAAATTTAAAAATAAAAAAATTTAAAAATTTATTCCTTTTCGATTATTACATTTTGCATGCAATTTGATAAATTTTTTAATATCCGGAGTATACGTATATGTGGATATTCGCATTATATTTTCTAAATGTTTATCGGTAAGGGAATTTTGAAAATCGGATTTTATATGTTTCATATGTGAAAATCCCGATTAATATAGATAAGAAGATACGAAAAAACTACTAAGTTTCTTATTTATTTTTAATAGTTCTGGATATTCAAACGAAGATGGGTTCTTTGCGACGATTTCTCAAATACTTTTTGTGCTCGTCTTCACGGCTCCTAATAAATTATAATTTGTTGGAAGGGTAATCATTTCGTTTAATAACGCGCAATCATCGGAATCCGGAAATAATTTCAGAAAAATTTTTATTAAAGCGGGAATTTAAAATTTTTTTTAAAAAGGGGTCACTAAAAATCACTCATTACATTTATATTTTCCAAGTCTTTAAATAGATTATTAAATTGTAAAATTACCGTTTCTAATAAATTTTTAAAAACAATTCAGTAAAATCACTCTTCACACATTGTTTCGCTATGTGTAATAGTTTAGGAAAATTATTCGGAATGTTTAAACCATCAAACAAATTTACCGCTATCTCTAAACTATTTTTCAATTCTATTAAAATTCTTAGCAAAAATTGACCTCTTTTACTATAACGGTGAAGCGGTAAAGGATCAAATCAATAAAATTTATTGAAATCTATTATTAAAATCCCTACTTTTACTTTTTTGAAAAAAGAAATTATGCGCAAAATTATTTTCACTGGTACAGAATAGTACTTTGTTTGGGCAAGTAGTACTATACATTGGCCAAAAATAGGCAAATTATGGTCATTAATAAAAGACTATTGCTTTTCAGTTTCTAAAAAGAATTAAATTTATATTGCATTATTATATTTTTTTCAGAAAACGTTTTATTAAAAAAAAGACCCTGTATTTTCTCTATCTCTCTTCCTACCTCTCACAGCTGAAGAAAGTAAAAGGGTGCCCGGCTATGGTCTTAACCACTTATCTTTTAAAGTCATAATTTAAAAAAACTAAGTTTTCGGTAATAATTACAAGTTGCCAGTATAACGATATTAAATCGTCATAATTCATATTTAATATCCATTTTGAATCATGTCCAACCTAATAAAGAAATGAAACATAATTCAATCACCCTTTTTGTTTAGATCAAAACGGTTACTGACTGTTGATTAATCTCACAAGGTTTTTGTAAAGATAGTTGAATTACAGTGGCACAACGGCACTGGATATTTCGGAATTATGTCTATTGGCAATTTCCGAAAACATATTGGTTATGTCTGTCATTGAACCAAAACATCAAGATGATGATATTCTCAACAATAACAGAGCATTTTTTTTAGGTAAATAATGGCTCATCACATTCTCTTGTATAAATTCAACCAAACACGATGTGTTTAAAAGTTGGTTACGAATTCGAAGAATAATTTATTTCAAATATCGAATTCAGTAACTTACTATTGTAAAATGTTTTTACATGCTCAACTAAATAAATTATTAAATTAGTGAGATTAAAAGTCACGAAAAGTTCAAATGGACCATATACTAATAATTAAAATTTAATGAACAATATTTACCTGTGCTCACTACAATCAGTTGTTAATATTCACCTACGACTGCCGAAGAAAAAGGTATACGCCGTCTTTTTTTATTTTCGCAACGCTTTTGACCTCATAGATCATGAAAAACACTGGCTTAAACTTTTCACAATTAGAATTAGTAGCAAAATTATCCGCAATATAATAGATCTGTACAATGAATCTGAAATTGTACAATGAAGTGCAAGCTAATAAAATACCAGTGTCTAGGGGAGTACTTAAGGGAGACTCGTTATCCTCTTTGCTATTCATACTATTCATAACTGATATCTTCAATTACTTTAGGAATAAGGGACTTACGGGAATTAGCTTAAACAGTTTCAAAGACTTGCTAGGACTTTTATATGCAGATGACCTGGTACTCAAACACCCCTGGACAAGCTCAAAAACAAATCGACGCACGGAAAAAACCAAAATTATAATCTTCCATAAAGATAAACATAGCTCTAACCCCGTTTTTACATACAGTGACCTAAAATTTACATTGTTATGGAATACGTTGTTATGGAATATACCTTGGTGTTATGTTTTCTTCATCGAATCTGTTCCTAAAAGCAATATCAAGCTTAACTACTAAGGGACGAATCGCCACCGGGAACCTAACCCACATAATGTTAAAAACAGGGTGTAGAAATAAGAATTTGCAGTACACTCTTTTCATAAGTACAATATCAACTATCCTTCTTTACTGTTCGGAGATTTGCGCACTTCGATATTCAGAGCAAATAAAGAAATTAAAATTTCTAAGGAAATTATACTGGCTTCCAAAAACCACTGCTGACTGCTTAGTTAGATCTGAAACAGGACATATACATCTGTCATGGTATGTATTCAGGAGGGCTGTTCGCTGGTGGAATAAGCTACTGGCACTAACTGACGATAGAATCGACAAAATTATATTCTGTCGCCAACTTGTACTCGACCAGTCAGCGACCAATATAGCAAAATACAACTGGACATCACAAATTTGAGTACTTGTCGAGGAATGTGGGTTCCCGGGCATCTAGAACGCTCAAGAATTCAACTTGTTAAAAAACACCATACCTCACATGTCGGACGAATATCAACGAATGCTAACACAACGTGATTCTGAAAAAATTTACAGTCTACACAGACGTCCTATATATAAGTACACTTCAGCCGACTGTTATATAATATTATATAATATTAAAAAAATATATATAATAACAATATTCCATTTGACAGGCAACGTGTTATTTTCCAACTAAGAGCAGTTTCCGTAAATAAAATAACAATCCACAACAAATTCTAAAAATTACTTTAGATCCATTTAATATTTGTCCAGTTTGTAACTCAGGCAGGCCAGATGGTCTATTCCACAAATCTTTTTTGATTGAAACAAATAAAATTAATATAATTATTATTATTATTTATCAGTGTTTCAAAACTGATGCATTCGACTGTATAAGTATCTTTTGATATTTTTTTTTTTTGTATGGTTAGTTTTGGAGTATAGAGGAGATGAAGAGGTGCTATTGAGAGCAAATGTCGTAACCGAAATAAAATTTGATGTTTTTGTTTACATTAAAGTTAATTTTTAACCCGACTGCAAAAAAGGAGGATGGTTCTCAATTCGTCTGTATTTTTTTTTTTTTTTTATGTTTGTTACCTCAGAACTCCGTCATTTATGAACCGATTTTGAATTTTTTTTTTGTTTTAAAGGGTTTGATTCCCGATTGGTCCCATTGTCACCAAATCGCATTCTGATGAGGGGATCTCCGGGAAATTGAGGAAAATCTTCATTTTATATGTGATAACCGATTTCTGCGAAATTATTTTGCATTTTTTAGTTCATATTCAACATAAGCATGTTTTTATATTTTTTTTAAACTCACTCTCACTGTCAATTATTAAGTTAAACAAGCCGGTCAGTAATTTTATCTCATCATCACCACACTGTAGACATTCGTTGCTGATACCATCACAACCGGCACTTTTTGTGCTTTCTACACCCTTGATCATGGATTCCACTTTACTAGTTAGGATTGAGGGTACTCACTCGGCTTCTTTGTTTTCAACGATTCCATCTTGTTTTACTTTGGAACTATATAATGATTGGTAAAAATCGGAGAAGTTATGCATAGTTTTAGACCGTTTATGAACTATGCTATCTGATCTTTTGCACATAATATCCACTGTCGATTCGTTTGTACTAACCTTCTGATTTCTTTAGTGGATCCATCGTTTTCTAGAACATAATTTATAGGCTCGGTATTTGGTTTGTCGTTGCGTATTTGCTTTCTAATTGATTTGTTCAGTGCTATTAGTTCAACCTGTGATGTTAGGTTGTTTCCATTTTTCCGAACGTCCTCTCTTTTCTTGATCAATAGCATCGTTTTTACCGATAAATTCTTGTGTGCAATTCGTTGATATCCCATGTTTCTTAAAGTGTTATGTTCAATTTTTACTACAGATGTTTGTATGAAGTCGTAGATTTCTTGTACGGGCTTAGAGTTGCAGATGCTGTAGTTTCAGAAAACACTGATCCCTTGATCTTGGTATTTTCGTATGTTCTCCTGCGACAAATTGATTTTTCATTGTTGTGAAACTTATTTTTACTTTTCCATTTTTACTATCCTATGATCAGAGTAAAATTCGAAATCATTAAGGGCCTCCATATTCGTAATTTTTTTAAAGTAGTTGGTAAATACAAAATCAATTTCGTTTAATGTTTTCAGATCGGGTGGTATTCAAGTCCAAGGTCTATTTGATCCCTTATAGGTAATGAAGTTGCATATTTTCAGTTGGTGCTATTGGGCGAATTCGATAAGCGTTTTGCTTCTTTTGTTCCAGTGGCCGTATCCGTGTGGGTCAAGCACTGACTGTTCACTTTCTTGATGCTTGCCAACTATAGTATTTAAGTCGCCTAGTATCTAATATACTATAAACCTAGAAGTGAAGCTGACTGACTGACTCATGTATACAAACTCTTAGGCACGTCTTGACATGCTAGGAAGATGCGGAAGATTTTACATTCGACGCGACATTGCATGAAACCGTAGGAAAGAATCAGAAAACTTCTTTGTTTTCATTTCAACTCCCCGGAAAATCGGAAAAACGCCCCCCAAAACATTCAAAAAGATGGAATTTTCACCAATCGACCCGAAATAAAGTCAAATTAACAGAAAACTTTGAAAAATTTCATTACGAAAACTGGTTTTTTTTATTCAAAGTAAAGTAAGATTAAAATAACAGGATTATTTTATAATAGTAAATTCTCCCATCGCAACCATTTGCAAATGGGAAAAATACCCTTAAAACCACCCTTTTTCTATACATGGTAGAAAGATGCGGTTT
Organism: Nineta flava; assembly: GCA_963920215.1. Classification (NCBI taxonomy): domain Eukaryota; kingdom Metazoa; phylum Arthropoda; class Insecta; order Neuroptera; family Chrysopidae; genus Nineta; species Nineta flava. Next base: position 13,295,338 of record OY986044.1, on the reverse strand, counting down.
TTTGCATTCGACGCTTAATAGCTACAAATTAAGAAAGAAATAGAAAAACTAAAAAACTTTCATCACCACCTCCTCAAAAAATGGGGAAACAATCCCCTAAACTACTCATTTAGCTTCTATTCATAGTAGAAAGATGGGGTTTTGCATTTGGTGGAGAATTTCATCAAACTAAAACCAAACTTTCCTTCATTCGATAAACTTTCATTTTTTCATCGCCACCCCCTTGAAAATGGAAGAAACGCACCCAAAATTCACTCATTTACGACTTTTTTTGCGGCTTTTTTTTTGCGTCTTCACGAAGCTGAAATTTGGCAGGTAGGTAGTTTATAGATAGTAAACGTTAGCTAAGAAAGCATTTTTGAGAATTCATATTTAAGGTGGGGAAATGGAGGGGATGGGTGAACATTGTATGATACTTATTGTCAAGTATTGTCAAATTAAACATATTATAAAATTATGTTTCGTATTTTTTCCTTACCATTTAGCTACAGCAACGCGTGCCAGGGTAAAGCTAGTAAACAATAAAACAGATTTATTGTTTACAATAGTTTCGTGCACTTTACCATAAAAACTTACAACCTCAATATCCGCGTAGGCTTCTGTAGGTGCATGGACCTGAATGAGAGCAGATATGGTATTAACTGAAACCCAGATTGAGTAGGACAATTCTCTCAGATATTCCTTTGAATTGTATAATTTTGTCTTTCCAACATTCATTTACGCAGAAGCCAACACCTCGGTGACCCTTCCTTTCTCCAAAATAGCAGAGTACATGATTGTCTTTATCTATTACTTGATAGCCGAATCTTCTGACCCCACACAGTCCTTCCATTTTACATTTGATTTAATTGAAACCTTGCATAAGTTCGGAATATCTGGCATCATCTCGCATCGATCAATCGCCGTACATTCATGATGTATAGGTAAAGTTTAATAACTTTTTCTCAGATTGTTTCTTTCTGGGGGGTTGCAGTCACTCTCTTTCATACTGACTAGGTTTCTTGGGTGCAATTTTTAGTGTTTACAGTTGTTTTGGTGATTACAGGAGGAGAACGTAAGGATTCAACCGAGGGTCATCTCAGCGGCTAAATGAGTCAAGTTTCTTCGTATGTCAACTTTCAGATCAAAATTTTCTTCTCGGTCGAGTAATAGCCGACTCGTTCCTATAGAATCTCGCTCTCCTTCAGGTGACGCTTCTACCTCAGGCAGCTTCTTTGGATCTGAGAGGGGCACAAATTTGATATCGAGATCGCAGTTAGTCCAAGAGACATAGAATGCCGCTAACAACGAAGAGCCATCTCCAAGCATTTCTCAACAAAATAGAGCGAGCACCCAAAACAGTCATCATCAACAGCAGTGTTTTCGATGAACGAAGGCACATACGATTGGCCTTCTCACTTGTGACTGAGGAAGTGAATCATAAAGACGTGGATACATGAGAACAATGTACACCATATGGTGTGAAAAGCATCCCGAACTCTTCCATTTAAATTTGCAACATCTGCGAGATTAAGCAGCCCGTCGAATTAAAACCGGATTTAACTCACCAGCCAGCATTTTCGACACAACCAAAGATATGGAACCAGAAGTGAATGTGAGGGATGAGGAACTACCAACAACTATAGGTGTGGAATATTCCACACGTGAGACATTAGCTGCTGAGACACAAGATTGGACATCTCAGGATGAAGCAGTGTCGGGAAATTACTGCTCTGATACTGAGACACAAGAAAGGGTTTGTCGAAATACCTCACTACTACCTGTACTAGAAGCTACATCACAAACGCTTTCAAGGTCTAGATATGGTCCACCACTTGTATTAACGGCCGTAACAGCCCCGCCACTCAGCTCCATCTTTGAAGTGACCGTAAACGTTCCGAACTTCTGTGTTGAGCCACCAAACCATCGTTTGGAATAGCTTAAACATCGATTCCAAAATGAGCTGAAAACAACCGATAATGACCTGTTTACAGAGCAAAAGCACAAGACAGTTATTTCATCAAATTGTCGACGAACACTTAACAAACTCCAGTATTCTTGTTGACAGATGCATCTATCAAGATGTTTGTTAATATCAACGCAACACTACCTCTCATCAACTTATATTGAAGAAAGCAGCACTGATTGATGCTGCTCAAATGTTTGAAAATTCTTCCCAATATCATCAGATGCATCTGTTGCCGTTCTGGAAGACAAAGTTTACAATTCGTTCTGGTAAACGTATTGCCTCAACAGATTGGGTGAGTTTTCTGCATCTCACTTATGCCTCTCTCATTGCGCTTGCGTAAAGAACCCGGTTATCATTGTGGCCCCCCAGGTTACTCATCTATTATATATGGATAACCTGGAACTATATTCTTCTTCTGAGAGCAGGCTATCTCCAGCTCTCAAATCCGTCCATCAATACACGAAGACTATTGGCATGGAATTTGGATTGAATAAGTGTGCCGTCATAAATTGTAAGCGAAACTACGTCAGTAATTACGATGTTGGCATGCAGCTCACGGATGGAAGCATCCTGAAACAACTCGATGAAGAAGAGTTATACACACATACTTGGGAGTTAGTGAAAGTCACATTCATACTATATCTACTGTTAAGAAAGCTCTTCATGGCAGGTATAGCACCGTCTGAGACAAATTAGGGAATCCGAATTATCTGGAATACATAAGATCCGTGCAACTAATATGCTTGCGCTACCCAGCCTTCAAGGAGGACAATAGAGGAGCTTAAGGATCTTGATAGAGGCACTCGCAAACTTATGAATAGTTGTCATAGATTGCACTCGCGCACCTCAGTGTCTCTTAACTACCTCCTAGGTCAGCAAGAGGGTAGGGATCTCCTGTCCGTCGAATGTCTACATGACAGATTAGTGTGAGGTATAGGTTGTCAGGTGTTCAATAGTTCTGATCCATTAATGGCACTCGTGCAGAACACGAGTTGCAAGGTAATGGAGCATTCTTGTTTTCTGCTGCTTCAAAATTGGGTTTAGTATTTGATACGACTAATCGTGATCAAGATGATAATATCGTCCTTCTTCCTCAATCGTGACTTCGTCCAGTTGTTAAATGAATTAACACTCCGTTGATCTTACGTTTTCTTTTCACGATTCAGCTGGACTCAAGTCCGAAACAGAAGGCTTCATTATCGCTGCCCAATATGGTGTAATAGCTACTCGTACACACCAGTGGTACGTGTGGAAGGTAGCAGTCTCCAGTATTCAGTTAAGAGAGGGCAAATCTTAGTCGGGGATGCTGCTGTACCTCATTTCTACATGCCAATCTTATGCCTCGACCATCTACATTCATCGTCATAACGCTGCAATACGTGTGGTGTACAACTTCTTGAGACACAAGGATGAAGCAGTCCTACCATATGCTCCCGGAGATATCAAGTCTGTTGTCAAAATTGAGAAATATATCATCTTTCCCAACTACCAGGCAGCAGTCTGCTAATAAACCTGATTAGTACACGTCATCGAGTTCTTTGCGCCTTCAAAAACGAATATAGTCTTGAAAGTGGAGCAAAACCGGACAAAATACGGATCTTCTCCAAGAACTACGACAACTACACCTTGGCTACTCAGTTAAAATGGTTGTTCTCATTATCGGTAGCCTTGACGGTATACGCCACAATCTAGAGTCTAATCTTTCCACCATTCTGGTTTGCAGGTCTCATCTTCGTCACCTTATCACCTGTATGCAGAAAGCTGCATCATAGGCATCCTTCGTACATTGCATTAGACTGTCTAACACCCTTGAATTTTTTTTTATTTTAAATTTTGCAGGTTCCACATCAGTGTGGTGTAAGGACAGAGCCTTTACGACCAGAGATACACTACATGGCAGACGAAGGTACCCCTGACTCTGAAGACAGGCGAATCCTTTGGACATCGCGTTACTGATCGACGTACAAACTATACGATCAAAGGGTAGGGAACCTTCTTCAAAGGACGTAGCTACTTATTCTTGGAGTCGGTATCAGCATAGAGAAAGTGAAAAAATATTGTCGTTTTTATTTCAAAAAAAAATATTCTATTTATTTAAATTTTAATGTTTCACATAAAATTTATCCTTCACATAAAATTTAAACACTGCTTTCAAAAATAACAATAATTGTACATATACATTTAAAATTTTTTGCTTAGGTGAACTAAAATTGACACAAGAATATGCAATTATTTTTCTACTTTTTAGTGCATTTTTGGTTTTTGAATATTTGATTTTTGAAGTCGGGTTTCCATTTTGACAAAATTATTTTTATTTCTCCCTTTTTAGTGACTTTGAAGTTCTATAAGTGATTTTATTTGTCTGAATATGGGTAGACCTACTAATTTTTAGTGCATTTTTTCATAGCAGATTTTTAGTTTTTTTACAAACAATTTGTTTTTTTTTTTTGTAAAATTTTAATTTTTTTATTGTGTATTTAAAAAAAAAATAGTTATGTGTATTTAAAAAAAAAAATAAATATATGTTTAGTTTAAAAAAAAATTGGTGTTTAGTTTTAAAAAAAAACTAAACACTTTATAGAAAATAATTGAATTATCAATTATTTTCATAAATATGAAAATAAGTTAATTTAGTAATTTAAATTAAAAGAGGTATTATGATGTATTTTTTAAAAAAAAATAATGAAAACTAAATATACGGTACTTTAGAAAAAAAAATCCAAAGCAGAGTATTGTATGTGGAATTATGAAAATTGGAAAACGATCGGTGCTAACGCGATACACGTAAATATAAAAAAAATAACACGTTGAACCGAAAGTCTTTCAATAAAAGCTGGGCCCATTAAAAAAGATAATATTGAGGTAGTAAGATCTTTACTATCCAGTAAGTGTCTAAGTTATCGACTAGTGATTCGAATCAGAAATACTGAAAATAAAAAAAAAGTACAAAAAAAGAACAAAACAAAATATATGTAAAAATAAAATATATTTGAAATAAATAATTTTTCATTTAATATGTTGATAGTATAACTATCCTTAAAATACTAAGTTTGGTTGTACAAGTTATAAAAAAAATTACATGAATATGAACTAAATTGAACTGTAGTAAAAAGAAATATCGTATATAAAAAAAAACGACACTACAGTAAAAAAAAATGTTCAAATATGTCTGATTTGCAAAAATATAAATATACACTACAAATTTAATTCAGATACATAGTTGTATATAAAGGGGACTTTACGCTTCTGTAAAGAAAAACTACAAGGCCAAAAATACCAAGCGTATACAAAACAATATAGTTATAAATTGAAAAAGTCATTGCATATTCACATAAAATACATAAATTGTACAGCCAAAATGTGTATAGAATGTGTATTGAAATGTGACAAGTTTGAAAAACCACAAGTTTCGGAATGGTGAATTAAATAAATTATACAAAAAAAATATACTTAGATACAATCAGATAGAAACCATTAATTCGCCTATTCGATACTTCAGCACAATCCATAATAAATATTCAATTTGTAAATTGAAGAAATAAAAATTCAAAATACCATCTGATTAATTCATGTGAGACAACTACTTTTAGTAACTGTATTGAGCCAACTAATTTTAGTAACTGTCTTGAGACAAGTACTTTTTGTAACTCATTTGAAATATGTGCGGAAATATCGAAGTAAGCTTGGATATACGCAAGTCATATCCGATCTAAGTAAATGTTTGTTGAAATTATGTAAATTCTCAACTCGCATAAACCAATAATTATATAAATTATTATTTTTTGAATAATAAAAATATGAAAACAAAATAATAATAAATTTTAAACAGTGGAGTACTAAAAAAAATTATTCTCCATTATTTTTAGTGCATTTTTTATAACACATATTTTTTATCCGTTTTTTTTTTAGTGCATTTTTTCATAGCAGATTTTCAGTTTTTTTTTTATTCAATTTGTTTTTTTCTTGGAGTGAATTTTAATTTAATTTTTAGTGCAGTTCTTTTTTTTTTTTATTTTTAGTGCATTTTTTTATTACAGATTTTCATTTTTTTTACATTTTACATTCCAAAATGAGCTGAAAACAACCGATAATGAGCTGTTTAAAGAGCAAGAGCACAAGACATTTATTTCATCAAATTGTCGACGAACACTTAACAAACGCCCGTAGCCTGCTCGAGATCGATAACTCCGTCTATGCTGCATAGTGCGCACTCTCTCCTCCTAATAAGTCTTCTAAAACAGTTGAGGCACATAAACGCAAACGCATAGAGCAACCTGACACGAATTTGACATCTCTCTGACTGACAGTATCACGTATCGAGTATGTGTTATAATACCAGAAGACGGGTAGACCGTTCATTCCAAACGTGCGGAGCTTCACTCGTCAACTAAGGTACCAACATCATACACTCAACAAAAGAGTCCTGCGCACAATCAAACAGAGAAACCGTCGAAAGATACGTGCGCTAGCTTTCGCAGGGAAAACGCTAGTTAAAATAAGAACTTTCTATCGAATTTTTCTCGTTCATTCGCGAAATCTACTTCTCTCATAAAGAAACCACTAACAGTTGAGCAAATCCACAGCTATTGGCGTGATTTATAAGAAAAGCAGACAAATGTAGATAATATTATAACACCAATCAAACTGTTCCAAAAGATTTTGCAACACTCAATTAGCAGAACACCTGGTATTGTCATCAGTTACTGCTGATGTTGTGTCCCTTGGCTTCAAAGGCAAGAATAATCATTCGGTGCCAGACATAGTGTCTATTCCCAAGAAAGAAGACCTTAAATACCGTTAAAATCCGTTCACCTCCATTATTAATGAACGCATACTCACAACCATAGAACCGGTTTAGATTATGAACACCGCGGCTCCAAACGTGGCATATCAGGTTGCAACGATAATATTCTTGTTGACAGATGCATCGGTCAAGATGTTTGTTAATATCAACGCAACACTACCTCTCATCAAATTATATTGAAGAAAGCAGCACTGATTGATGCTGCTCAAATGTTTGAAAATTCTTCCCAATATCATCAGATGCATCTGTTGCCATTCTGGAAGACAAAATTTACAATTCGTTCTGGTAAACGTACTCCCTCAACAGATTGGGTGACTTTTCTGCATCTCACTTATGCCTCTCTCATTGCGCTTGCGTAAAGAACCCGGTTATCGTTGTGGCCCCCCAGGTAACTCATCTATTCTATATGGATGACCTGGAAATCTATTCTTCTTCTGAGAGCAGTCTATCTCCAGCTCTCAAATCTGTCCATCAATACACGAAGACTATTGGCATGGAATTTAGATTGAATAAGTGTGCTGTCATAAATTGTAAGCGAAACTACGTCAGTAATTACGATGTTGGTATGCAGCTCACGGATGGAAGCATCCTGAAGCAACTCGATGAAGAAGAGTTATACACGAAGGTACCCCTGACTCTGAAGACAGGCGGATCCTTTGGACATCGCGTTACTGATCGACGTACAAACTATACGATCAAAGGGTAGGGAACCTTCTTCAAAGGACGTAGCTACTTATTCTTGAAGTCGGTATCATCATAGAGAAAGTGAAAAAATATTGTCGTTTTTATTTCAAAAAAATATTGTATTTATTTAAATTTTAATGTTTCACATAAAATTTATCCTTCACATAAAATTTAAACACTGCTTCCAAAAATAACAATAATTGTACATATACATTTAAAAATTTTTGCTTAGGTGAACTAAAATTGACACAAGAATATGCAATTATTTTTCTACTTTTTAGTGCATTTTTGGTTTTTGAATATTTGATTTTCAAAAGTCGGGTTTCCATTTTGACAAAATTATTTTTATTTCTCCCTTTTTAGTGACTTTGAAGTTCTATAAGTGATTTTATTTGTCTGAATATGGGTAGACCTACTAATTTTTAGTGCATTTTTTCATAGCAGATTTTTAGTTTTTTTGCATACAATTTGTTTGTTTTTTTGTAAAAATTTTTTTTTTTGGAGTCGGTTTTTTTTTGTTAAAAATTTTTTTGAAGTCGGTTTTTAAAAAAAGTTTCTTATTTTTCCCTTGAATGAGTATACTCTTTCAAAAAATAAAAATAAAAAATTCGCAGAAATCGGTTATCACATATAAATTGAGGATTTTCCTCGATTTCCCGGGGATTCCCTCATCAGAATGCGATTTGGTGACAATGGGACCAATCGGAAATCAAACCCTTTAGTTCTGAGGTGACACACATTAAAAAAAGAATGCAGATGAATTGAGAACCATCCTGCTTTTGAAGTCGAGTTAATAATTATAATAAAAATAACAAATAATTATTTTCTATTATTTTCATATGATCAATTTTTTTCATTCGTAATTAATAAAAAATTTTAGTTAAAGCTTCGTTTACAGGCTCAATATGTTCATTGGTTAATGGAAAAAAAATACATACGAATTGAGAACCATCCTGCTTTTTGAAGTTGGGTTAAAAAAAACTTGAAATGGTATTGTCGTCTCTTTAATAGTTTAAAAGGTATTTAAATTTTAAAGTCGCAATACTTTATGTTTTGAATTTTCCCGTTTCTTTGTTTGTTAATAAAAAAATGAAAAATAAAAATTTTTTAGATTTTCCAACGGGGATCTTTTTTAAATCCTTCAAAGAATAGCTCCTAGAAGTAAAAAAAATTCCAGACTTTTATTTTAAAAATTATCGGGGTTATCCAGATTGGAACAATTTTTTAATTAACAAAAGCATAGTTGATGAAAAAATTGTGCTAAAAATTGTTTGCCGACGGATTATTGTTTGTGTATCCAGCATTTGTTTTCCTTAATATTCATAATTAATGGATTTAAAAATTTTTTTGTTCAGGTCTTTGAATCAAGCTGAGCTGTATCACTGGTTTTCAATACTATTTTCATCTCTCAACTACAATTATAAATATCAGTGGTACTGTTCCGAAAGTGATGACTTTTTTTTAGGAAATTTTCAGTTCTTTAAGAATCTTTTATTCGATTTTCGATATCTGCAATAGTTTTAGAGATATTTGCAAAAAACAAAACCCTCCTTTTTTTTACTAAATTGTTTATAGTTTTTCAATTTTTTGACGCGGGACGTTAACCTTTAAAAACTTTCTAGATGTAATTACGAATCGAATGACACATCTTTACAAGTATATGTATATATATATATATATATATATATATATATATATATATATATATATATAAATATATATATATATATTTATATTTATATTTATATATATATTCATATATATAAATATATATATATATATATATATATATATATGTATATATATATATATATATGTATATATTTATTTATTTTTTTTCAGTCATCGATGATTGTGAATATAACCACTTTTCGTGCTTCAGGTTAAAAATCAACTGATATGGTAAATAACATTCAATGTAAAATTTATCCTTATTAGTTTGTTGGACAGTCGTCACGGAAAAATGATCGAATTTACCAGCATAGCAGTGGCGTAGCATCGGTTTTAGAAGAAGAAAATTTTGCCGCCCTCTTATTAAGGTATTTCAATTTAAAGGATTATAATATACAGTAAATCTAAACATTTTTTCGGCAAGAACAGTCATCGTTATTGTGTATTGCACAGGTTAAGTCATTATATATATATATATATATATATATATATATATATATATATATATATATATATATATATATATATATATATATATATATATATATATATATTGTCTTATAAAGTCTTTTATTGCACTATCAAAATAGTGCAATAAATCAAAATATGAAATGGTTCAAATATTTACAAGATATTATTATTATTTATTGTTAAATTTTGCCGCCCCCACTTCGCTACGCCACTGCATCATAAATATGATCTCAAAAGAGGTAATCCCACAACTGGACTCAAGTTTATTCGATTGAGAATGATCACGTTATGGATTTTGAACAACCGTCCATTCTAGCCAAGAAAAAATATTTTTAATTATGGTCAATAAGGAGTATTGCTTTGAAGTTAAACGCCCCGTTTACGAGAAATAATACCTCCGGCAAAAAACGTCCGGAATTGTAGAAAAACAATTAATGGCTTTTGCATCACGATAATGCACGTGCTCACTCATCGTTTGTGCGTAATTTTTTGGCCAAAAGCAACACCACAATCATGCGTCAGCCACCATATTCGCCGGATTTAGCCCCCTGCGTTTTTTTCCTGTTCCTAAAACTGAAGAGACCAACCATGAAAGGACGGAGATTTGCAACGATTTAGGAGATAATACATGATGAAATGTAGATCTTGATTTTCTACAACTTAATTTTTTATACATTTTTCGATTTGTCTAATATTAGAAGAGATATTTAATATTTTGAGATTTTGTCTTTCTCTACGTCCCCCTTTCTCAGTAACCTATACCACGTTTTATCAAACTTGGCTTTGCAAATACGAAAAACTTTTCAGATACGACATTTTATCAGACTAAAATTATAACCAACGGAAATTCGCTAAGTTGACGCAGATTCTGCGTAACGAATTTTTATTTGTAATTGTATTCTATTTTACAACTATAAAATGAAATAAAATTTATTTTCTTATTCTATATACATATTTTGCTATGACTGAATATATTATTATTTTAACAATGCATTGCCAGCCACGGTACTGACATTTTATATTTAAATAGTTACGATCATTTTTTTGTTATGAATTTGATAATATCCAATTTTAATTTAGGTTAGATTTAAGTAAAAAAATTTATTTATTTATTTATTCATTAATTATTTTTTTTGTAAACTAGCGTCTATTTAGTTCTATTGTTAGTATAGTTGCCTTTCGGTTATATTATACCAACGCAAGCGACTAGCGTTTAGTTACTTTGACATTTAAGAAATATGTCTGAACATTGATAACATTTTTTTGACTTCAAATGCTTAATATGAAAAATCATACACATCTAGGGATGGGGATCGAACGACCTCTGGCATTCTAGACCAATGCTCTACCAACTGAGCTACCTTAGATGTTATGGTAGTACTATGCATATGATCTTTCACTATCATTTTTGATGTCATTGTATTATTAATTTTGTTCATTTACTATTAACATATTTTCAAATTGTTTTTTTTTGTAAACCAGCGTCTATTTGGTAGAGCATTGGTCTAGAATACCAGAGGTCGTTGGTTCAATCCCCATCCCTAGATGTGTATGATTTTTCATATCAAGCATTTGATGTCAAAAAAAGGTTACAAAAATTTATCATTTATGATCAACACATTCAATACTTAATTTAGTTAAATAATATCACGGTACTGACTAGTAAAATTATGATATACCTATTTTAAAACTTTTAAGTTGACAAAAGAGCATTGTACATTTTCATCCATGTAATGTTTGTAGTTTCAACATGTCTTAATAGTTGGTTCATTAATCTCAAGTTAGATGACACACGAGCCATAAAAATTTAAATTCAAAATTTTGTTTAAATTTAAGGACAATACTGATATATTAAAACGAAATATGTTAATTTTTTTTAAGTTGAACTATATAAGTTACGATTTAGTAATTAATTAATTTAAATAATTCATTGCGACAATTTAAAGGCAAATCCTGGAAAAGGACATTTGACACTGTACTGACATTTAAGTAACATAGAGCAAGTTTTCTTCCGACTGCAATTTACATTATACAAAAATAGTGATGAAAAATGTCTCTGAGGAGATTCTCTGAAATATATATGGGCCAAATTTTTTTTTCATTTGACCCTAGAAACTTAAAATATAAATATTATTGCTATCGGATAATGATAACCCGTGCCGAATTGATGCCAAGCGTTTAAGATAAAAGTTATTATGGAAGCCATAGAGAGACTTTAGAACTTAATGTTTATTTGTAAATAAAACACTGTTTTACCTGTAATTTATATTTATTAAGTATTTATAATTACAAGGGCATTATTTATTAAATATTCTTTTCAAAATTTGCTTTTTAGCGAATTTTCTCCAAAGGAAACGCAGCTATTGTTTTTGCACCAATGTTGGAATTTCGGAAAAGTTTCTTCAAATGTCCATCGATCCTACCTATTAGATGTTAAAAATCACTGTCGCTAAAATTTGTATATATATATATATATATATATAAATATATATATATATATAAATAAATATATATATATATATATATATATATATATATATATATATATATATATATATATATATATATATATATATATGTATATGTATATGTACTTTTTTTAATGTGTCTGTAGACTCTAGTGGTCACAGTTTTTTTCCGATTGGAATGAAATTTGGCATTTGAAGCACTTTTGGTTTTCTAAAGGTCAAGTTCGTAAATGGGTAAAATCGGACATGAGGAAAGGGAGTTTAGAGGGTGGGGGAAACACAATTTGGTATATCTCCCTTAATATTTTAAAATTCGAAAAATTCATTAGAAGTTGTAGGTACTAAGTTTAACTGTAATTTTGTTTCTTATCATTTTTCTGTAACACTAATATTTACAGAAATATTTACAATTAAAGACTGAAAGTCAAAATTCTAAATATCATTGTTGAAATTAGAGTTTGAGAAAAGTTATCAGGTAATGAATTGTAGCAAATTTAATTGTCTAAACTTTACTCCTTATACATTTTTCGATTATTCTATTATTGAGATATTTTAAGGGGTGGGGTTATATATATATATAAATACATCTTTGAAACCGTAAGACATTGAAAAAAAATTTGTTACCAAAAAATCTTCTTTTTAAAATAAACAAGTTTTGTTTGAAAAAAATTTTCATAATCTCAATAGTTTTCTCATAATTTGTGATTATATGTTCCTTGAAAAGAATTGTTAACATTTCAAATATGCAAAATTGTTAACAATTTAATCATTGATATACAACTCAGTATACTGGGTATTCAAACATTTAAGTCAGTTAGTTGTTACATTACTTAACAGTCGAACATAGAATCTCCTCTTTCTATTTTTTAGTTGGTTAAAATTTTTGTTGATTTTGACATCTCCACGGAAACTCTACTTCAATAAGATCACTATAAAATTATTTATTAAAATTTTGTTTTAATTTTGAAATGTCAATTTTGATTGTTGTTTTCATAGTAACTATAAACTATAATCGTTATATATCGGACTATTTTGGCTATTAATAAATTTAATTTTTGCAAATACTAAAGTTTTGATAACACTAAAATTATGACCGCAAGAGTGTGATTTATGTATTCTAGGGAAATTCGCTAAGTTGATGCAGCTCTTGCGTAACGATTATTTTACAGTTAGGATATACCTGCATGTGCTTTCGTTCCTCTTCAACAGTGATTAAGCCATGAATGTCTCGCATTAACTTAACCGCTCTTTCGGCTGTATCATTAACTACTCTTAGTGTCAGCACCATTGTTTTAGCGTGTTGAAACGAACTTGTCAGACTAACCGTAAAGTGAGCCACAAAGTTCTTCTTTCGATGAGATGTAGCGTTTACTGTTGGCTGATGGGTTTTCTTTGGCTAGGTTAGTAACCATTTTTACTTTTGTTTCTTGGTCATTATCATTGTCAAGTAGATGCACTTTATCTTCCAGATTCCAGTTGATAATAGCGTTCCAAACTGTACACTTTGAAGTGTGCGTGTACACTTCTTGAAGAACTGTCCAAATTTGGAACAGCGATAAATTGTTCTTTAGACGTTATTCAGAAGATTTGCGTGCAAATTTTCTTGTAAATCCATTATTTCAAAATCAAAAGACGAATTTTCTTGTAGTGGATCATTTCATAAGATGATGTTGAAGGAGTTAAGGTTGAAAAATATTTAGTACGCCGTTTTTGTTCCTCAATGTTTCTAAGGAGCTTTTTTTCCTATTTTTCGATCAGTTTTTTTTTCCACTCCAGCTAAGTGATCAGGTCAACCTGGCTCTCTCTGGCGCTGCCAGAAAATCTTATATTCAATTATCTTTATTAATTAAAGCGCATCGGCATGTGCAATGTCAAACACATTGTTTAAGTTTGTAACAAATTCTTGTTGACGCTGCTGAAAAACGTCTTGTGTCGTTTTTGCATTTTTTTTAAATTTGTCCAAACTTGGTATAAGATAACTTTCTTAACACAGTTAGGTAAAGATTTATCGGTATGCGTGAATTTTTCCAATAAATAATACACTCACGAATAGTAAGATTTGCGCTTTCATTGACACTTAAATTCACTTCACAAATATTAAAGAACAGAACTGCCAGTACTTGTCTATTAGAAGGAAGTTTGGAACAGGTAGTTTGATCAACGAAAACAATGCGTTTACTGATAAAACAAACAAGCAACAACAACAGAAAACGAAATAAATATTTTCAACCAAATTTTTCTTTACATTTTAGTTTTCGCTATTTACTTTTTAAATAGCTCGGCTCTTTAATGGGATATCATCACTTTTTAAGGAGAAACTATTATATAAAGTATCTCCCCGAAAACTCGGCCCTTTTTTACATTTATTTTTTTTATCGGATACCACTACTTTTTGAAAGGCTTAAATATACAAAACCAAAGGCTTTGTGCAAAACACTTTATTTTGATAAATGTGTTCTACTTACTGTGTTTTGCTAATAAATCCCTTTCATTTGATAACCATATCATAAGGATTAATATGGAAATTATAAATTGTCATTTTCCGATGGCCGCCATATTGGATTTAGAATGACGTTACTTTACTTACTGTGTTTCGGCCATCAAGACCTTTCATTTGATACTCATATCATAGGGGTTAATATGTAAATTATAAATCGCCATTTTCCTGCGATCGACCGTCAACATCTCTGTAAATATTAGAGAAATAAAAAACTGATAAGAAACTTAGTTATAGAAAACTAATTTTATACAACTTTACTCCTTATGTGTTTTTCGATTTTTTTTCAATATTAAGATAGATATACCAAACCCCTTTCTTCTATCCGATCATGCTTACGATATAAATGCATTGTCATCAGAACTGAACCAACCTGTAAAAATCAACTCCGTAGGATAAGTGGAAGTGGGTCAAATTTAACTTGCAAGATTCCATTACAGACACCGAGACAGGTGAAACTAAATAAAAGCTTATAATATTTGAGTAAATGTACTCATATTGAGACATACTAAATAATGGATGGAAATCTTTATTTGAATTGTTCACTTAACATAATAACATATTCGATATTCAAAATCGATTGATCAGACTACAATGTAGAAAACATTAAATCCACATTTTTCTGTTTTTTCCCATTTTTTCGGATGTTGCGTTGGGAAAATTGAATTTTTTTGATCTACAACTAGGTTTCGAGATATTCCGCGTCGAATGAAAAAAACGGCAGCCTTCTAAATATCTGGAAGTGGCTTTAACTGAAACACATCAATTTAATTTTTGGTTTTCCATATGTTCCGTTGTGAAAATTAAATTTTCCCAAAGGTTCTTATTTAAGGTTTCAGAAATTCCGCGTCGAATGCAAAAAACCGCATCCTTCTAGCATTTCTGTAAGTGGAACAACAAAGTTTAAAAAAATCGAGCACAATTCTTACAAGTGGTGTGTTAAATTTTAAAAATATATATAAGTATATATATAGAATTTTAAGTATATATTTATAGAGTATATATATACAGTATATATATATATAGAGTATATATATAGAGTATATATATACAGTATATATATGGAGTATATATATAGAGTATATATATATATAGTATATATATAGAGTATATATATAAAAATTATATTTCAAATTTTGCTCCTATTCCTAGAACATTAGTTTGTATTTTATACATACGTATTTCGACTACAATGTAGTCATCATCAGTATGAATTAGCAACAAGCAACATATCTCTGAATCCATATCCCAGAGGTAGTTACGATTAGCTAATTCATACTGATGATGACTACATTGTAGTCGAAATACGTATTTATAAAATACAAACAAATGTTCTAGGAATAGGGGCAAAATTTGAAATATAATTTCAAAAAAACCTAGAGTTCTCTTTGATTATTTTAATAATCTTTATATATATAGAGTATATATATAGAGTATATATATAGAGTATATATATAGAGTATATATATAGAGTATATATATAGAGTATATAAATATAGAGTATATATATAGAGTATATATATAGAGTATATATATAGAGTATATATATAGAGTATATATATAAGTATGTATATAGAAATATGGACCAATCATAGAACAGCAATATTTCTTATTTAAATTAATTTTATTAAAACAATAATCCCTTAAACTCGGCCTGTCACACTACCCTGCTCTAGATATATGGGTTAGTCCCATTCTAACTGTGATTTTTTTCTGTCCTGCACTGTTTGGTTTCCCTGGTTACACATAATCAATCTACTAATTAAATTTTTATACAATCCTCAGTGACATACCTCACGAACACGAATTTTATCTTTTTATGTTATAATCCAAGCAAGCAAGTTATTATGATAAAAAAATAAATAAAAAAATACAGACGAATTGAGAACCATCCTCCATTTTGAAGTCGGGTTAAAAAAGCAAGTTATTATCAAAAAAATCTATCTTTTTTTTAAATACCTTCTTAGCTTTTATTTATAAAAACGATAGCTAGCATTTTATCATAGTAACTTGGATTATAACTTAAACAGAAAAAATTCGTGACAGGAGCGGCTTCAACTTACCGAATTTCCTTAGAATACATAAATCACTCTCTAGCGGTCATAATTTTAGTGTGATCAAAATGAAATATAATATCTGATATGACTTTAGTATTTGCAAAAATTAAATTTATTAATAGCCAAAATAGAACGATATGTAAGGATTATAGTTTATAGTTTTAATTTACATTCAAAATTAAAATAAAATTTTAATAAAATAATTTTATAGTCATCTTATCGTAGAGTTTTTGTTTGTGTGGAGATGACAAAATCAACACCAATTTTAACCAATTCCAAAAAAAGAAGGAGGAGATTCTATGTAAGACTGTAAAGTAATGTAACAACTAACTGACTTAATTGTTTGAATACCCAGTATATACTGAGTTGTTTATTAATGATTTAATTGTTAACAATTCTGCGTATTCGAAATGTTAACAATTCTTTCCGAGGAACATATAATCAAAAATTATGAGAAAACTATTCAGTTTAAGAAAATCTTTTTCAAACCAAACTTGTTTATTTTAAAAAGAAGATATTTTGGTAACAAATTTTTTTCACACTTTCCATTGGATTCAAAGATATGCAGTTTTGCGCATATATAGTCCGATTTTGCCTATTAACGAACTTGACCTTACTTTTTTGTTCTAGAACACATTTCAGGACATAATCTCTTTTCGTTCTTGGGTTATCGTGTCCACAGACAGACGGACATGCTGAAATGGCCAAATTTTATGAACACATGTACCAAACATTCATGCCGACGACCAATATTTTTTCTGAATATTCGAAATGTTTACAATTCTTTCCGAGGCACATATAATCACAAATTATGAAAAAACTATTGAGCTTATGAAAATTTTTTTCAAACAAAACTTGTTTATTTTAAAAAGAAGATTTTTTGTTAACAAATTTTTTTCAATCTCTTCTCGACGGGTTCAAAGATGTATATAACCCCCCCCCCCCCCGAGCGAATGGAAACACGTTCCAACGGTTTCAAACATAAGCAGTTTTGCCCAAATATAGTCCGATTTTGCTCATTAACAAACTTTTATCTTCCTTTTTTGCTCTAGAACACACTTCAGCTCATTATCTCTTTTCGTTCTTGAGTAAGCGTGTTCACAGACGAACATGCGGAAATGGCCAAATGTTATGAACACATATACCAAACTTTCATGCCTGCGATCAATATTTTTAAGCGTTACATTCGTGATCAAACTTAATATACCTTGTATGTATACTAAATTTTAGGTAATAGGTTTGGGCACGAATTGTCTTTTGGATTAAATCTGTAAATTGTTATTTTTAGCTCTTTAATATAGTGACTTTTTGTGTTTTTTGAAGTTGAATTTTTTTTAAGTTTTTTACAATAAAATATATTTCATGCATTCGTGTCAAATAAACACAAAATATTAAATATCTCTCTTAATAATAGAATAATCGAAAAATGTATACGGAGTAAAGTTGTAGAAAATCAAGTTTGCTACAATTCATTACCTGATCATTTTTCTCATACTTAGAATTTTAACTTTCAATCTTTAATTGTAAATATTAGTGAAACAGAAATATGATAAGAGACAAAATTACAGTAAAACATATTATTACCTACAACTTAACTCTTAATAAATTTTTCGATTTTTCAAATATTAAGGGAGACATGCCAAATTTTCTGTTTCCTCCTCCCTTTAAACCCTTTTCCCCTCGTCCGATTTAACCCATTAACGACCTTTAGAATACCAAAAGCGCCTCAAATACCAAATTTCCTTCCAATCGGAATAAAACTGTGACCGCTAAAGAGTCCACAGAAATTTTAAAAAGTGCATATATATATATATATATATATATATATATATAACACATATATACTCCGTAAACACACATATATATATATATATATATATATATATATATATATATATATATATATATATATGTATATATATGTATATATATATATATATATATATATATATATATCTTAATATATATAATTCTTCTGCCTGTGTAATTTGATGAAATTTCTTGTGTGTGTTCCAGTGGATACGAGAATGGTTTAGATTCACAATTGGACCCGATTCTAAACGGCTGGACCGATTAGGATGGAATTCTATAAAATTATGTTATTAAAATTTTGTTTTAATTTTGAAATGTCAATGTTGCTTGTCGTTTCCATAGTAATATATCGTTCTATTTTGGCAATTAATAAATTTAATTTTTTCAAAAACTAAAATTATATCAGATATTATATTTCAATTTGATACGAGAAACGCGGAATGAAGTTGAACGGAATCGATGGATTCGAAATCAACAACATAGAAATGTTGTGTTTAACCCCTATCGAGCTGCATTTAATTTTAATGTGGAAATGCTTGCAATAATTAAAATATCATACATAAATCGAAACTTGCGTTATACAGTGGTAATCTTTCGAAATTTGGAAACATCCAACAAATATCTATAAATAATGTTTTGGACGAATGTTTTAGGCGCGCATTAATCGAAATCATCATAGTAAATCATTTTTCGCTTTTTTGAATGACTTCTTAAAATGAAAATTCACCGCTAAGTAGTATCGATAGGTCATTTCTTTAAATGACCCACTGCCTTTTGTATCCGGTCAATTTTGCTACTCATTTTTTACTTTTATTCTGAATTAATTTCGTAAATTTTTTGTTCGTACTTTCATAAATTTTTGCCAAACCGTTTCACTTGTATAACGCCAATGACTCAAATATTTTAAGTGAATCTCTTTCCATTAAAAAGACTTGACCTATTAGAAACGGATGAGTGTTTTTGACATCATATGCGTTCGCTAATTATGCTTCATGAAATATAATATTGACTTGAATAAGAATCATAATACAAACAAATAATGTAACAACTAACTGAGTTAATTCTTTGAATACCCAGTATATACTGAATTGTATATCAATGATTGAATTGTTAACAATTCTGCGTATTCGAATTGTTCACAAAACATTTATTCACAAATTATGAGAACTCTTGAGTTTATGAAAAAAAATTGCAAACAAAAGTTGTTTATTTTAAAAAGTTGATTTTTTTAGTTTTTCTATCTCTTACGGTTTCAAAGATGTATATTTTCCCCCCGGCGGGGGAAAACACGTTCCGAACTTGACCTTACTTTTTTGCTCTAAAACACACAAAACAAATTTCAGCACGATATATCATTGTGTTTTTGAGTTATCGGCTTCACGGACAGACAGACAGACAGACAGACAGACGGACGGACATGCGGAAATAGACTAATTAGGTAATTTTATAAACACCTATGACACAAATTTTTTTCTGCGATCAATATTTTCAAGCGTTACAAAGTCGGAACTAAACTTAATATACCTTGTATATTTACAAATATACTGGGTATAAAAGTAGTATGTATGGATGCTATGTATACATGCATGCCTTCGTTCACCTATCAATTGTATTTCGCATTTTCAACTTTGAGCATAAATTATTAGAAAACTATCGAGATTATGAAAAAAATTTTCAAACAAAAGTTGTTTATTTTAAAAAGAAGAATATTTTTTGTTAATAAATTATTTTTCTATCTCATACGGTTTCAAAGATATAAATTTTCACCCCTACCGGGGGGAAACACGTTCCGATTTTGCCCATAAACTAACTCGACCTTTCTTTTTTGCTCTAGAACACATACAAAAATTTTCAGCTCGTTATCTCTTTTCGTTTTTGAGTTATCGAGTTCACGGACAGACAGACAGACAGACAGATAGACAGACGGACGGGCATGTGGAAATGGACTAATTAGGTAATTTTTAGAACACATATAACAAAATTTTTTTTCTACGATCAATATTTTCAAACGTTACGAAGTCGAAACTAAACTTAATATACCTTGTATATTTACAAATATACGGGGTATAAAAAGTATTACGCCTACGGGCTATAAATACTGTTTATTCGATATGATTGTGAACGGTTTTAAAACGACTTTTCATTTGTTTCATTCTAAATTGTATTATATAATAGTATACCTACGTAGTAATAATATCATTCGTAGCTATACGAGATGGTGAAAGTTTCTGGTTAACTTCATTGATTTTGAATATACTTACAGTTAAACGGTGCAGAGTTGTATCGTCGCGTCTCTGGATATAGTGTGTTCAACACAGTAAATGAAAAATTTGTTTATACATACACTTAATATAAAGAGTAAGCAGAATATATGTTGTTAAAAAGAAATATTATCTGATATTTTAAGAAAATAGAAAATTTAATTGAGTGGAAAATTTATTTTATTGTGCATGTTAATTTTTTCCTCCTGTCCTATCTTTCGTATATATTTGTGAGTATGTATGAATGTTCTATGTAAGTATGATGGATGGGATAATTTAATGTTTTTAAATTGACGTTTTCACGCCCAATTGTATCTGTTTATCCATGTCAATTTTGTAATACCGTGCGTATCTATGAGAAATACTTAGTTGGTTAGTGAATGTCTGCATTCAAATGGTGTTTCTTGCGTAAGCTTTAGTAGTTTGATGTTTAGTTACACTTGGCGTCAAGAGTTGATGTTAGTTAGATGGCTAGGTGACGTAGCGAATTTCCTGAAAAGAAATAGAGCTATTGGTCCCGTACCGATTTCAAAATTTTGCAAAAATTTAAATGGACATTTAATGGACATTTAAAAAAATGTCCATCGATCCTACCTAGTAGATGTCGAAAATCACCGTCTATAAAATATATATATATATATATATATATATATATATATATATATATATATATATATATATATATATATATATATATATATATATATATATATATCCTTACATAGTATAAAATAAATTCATCTATAAAATTTATATATATATATATATATATATCCTTACATAGTATAAATTAAAGTCACCCAGCCGCATCTGTTTGTCTGTTCGCGATTTACTCAAATACTACTGCACCGATATATATATATATATATATCCTTACATAGTATAAAATAAATTCATCTATAAAATTTATATATATATATATATATATATATCCTTACATAGTATAAATTAAAGTCACCCAGCCGCATCTGTTTGTCTGTTCGCGATTTACTCAAATACTACTGCACCGATTTTCATGCTGTTTTCACCAACGGATAGAGTGGTTCTCGAGGAAGGTTTTAGTATATAATTTGTCAAGTTTTTGTATAAATTGGTCATTAAATATGATAAAACAAGGTAAAGTTGTATAATTTATTGATGTATAGGTTTATAATTTGTTGAACAGATGTTCGTTGCTCTAGGTGCTGTGTGTTATACATTGTCTCCCAGGAGTGGGGATGTAGACATTTTAACTGTTATTTATATAAGCATGCAACAGACAGCAGTGATTGAGTGTGCATATGTAACAGTGGATATATTAATATGTGGACAATTTATCAGTCCTTGACGGGAGAAAATATTATGTTACTTGGTTATATGGGCGTTACAAAATTTTTGCGGGCGAAGCCGCGACGGGTAATACTAATATGTATAACGAGGAAAGATGATTGATTTATATATTTACTGTAAAGAACCCGTGCGAAGCCGGGGCGGGTCAGCTAGTATGTATATATATATATATATATATATATATATATATATATATATATATATATATATATATATATATTTATATTTATATATATATATGTAAATATATATATATATATATATATGTGTGTGTGTGACTGTCATCACTAATATTTACAGAAATATTTACAATTTACGATTGAAAGATAAAATTGTAAATATCTTTGTTCACATTGGAGTTTGAGAAAAATGATCGGGTAGTTGAATTGTAGCAAACTTGATTTTCTAGAACTTTACTCCTTATACATTTTTCGATTGTTCTAATATTGGGAGAGATATTTATATTTAGTGCAGCTCCTGCGTAACGAATTTTTAAAATTTTATAATTGATTTGTACCTTATTCATTCGGTTTTCGAAAAAAAATGGCGATTAAAAGTTGTTCATTGTCTATACTGATAATAATGAACAACTTTTATCCGAAGTATTTTTTCAAAAACCGACTCAATAACGCACAAATAAAGTATAAAATTTTTAAAATTGACATCAACTTGCGATGGTCATAGCGCGTAGGTAACATAATGTTCTTATAAATTGTCAGCCACAATTAGTTTTGCTGGTAATTTTGTAACTAGAGTTTCGATATATCAACTGAAATATTCGATGTTGGTTAAACGAATTTTGCGATACCCAAGTACAAAAATGTTTGACTTTTGTTTGTTAAAATCGATACAAACTTAGAAGCTTATAGCAATGCTGAATTTGTTGGCAATATAGAAATGATAATTATCTTCTGGTATATCGCGCAGGCACACAATTTTTGTTGTCATATGGCGAAGCAATAAAACAACAAAGTCAAAATTTATTGAAAATAGAAACCATATTTGTAATGCTGCCTTAGCTGCACCAGAAATAATGTGGAAGAAAAGTTACTGTATACGAAATTTATATTGATAATTGTTATTAATGTTGGTTAAGAGAGTACAAACTCATAAATAATCTTGCATCAAAGAACTAAATGCTTTGATGTAAAATACAAATACCTGCGTGATTTTTTGCATAACATTTGCGAAAACTTCTTGAATTTAAAATTTAAACCAGGACTTTTAAGTAAAAACGACAATTGATTCCTTCATGGTAAGAATGTATAATTTTAGGACAGGGATGTTATGGAACGATGTAAAAGATCAGGTACATAATTCATTCTCAGAGTTTTTTAAGTTCTGTACATACGAACCAGTAGAGTGGGTAAGCTTATCATACGAAATGGAAGTGATCTTAACGTTGATAAGAGACATTGTGTTTTTGTATGTATATGTAAATAAATTAATGTAATATATATTTTTAAATATTCTCTATACTCTACGTTATAATTCTCAAGATAAAATTAGAATTTTATTGACCAGAACTATGTAAAACCTTTAGATTTCGTATTTCAATCAAGATTTTACAACATTATCAATTCTGAAAAATATTTTTTTTTTTTAATAAGCTTCTATTTATGTTAAAAATTATCAAAACATTATAGTACAGTTAATAGAGAATCTACCAGTTCAAGTGGCCGAGCGGTCTAAGGCGTTATGTCTGCGCAGTATGCAGTACTTGGAAACTGGGAGGTTATGGGTTCGAATCCTGACATCGGCAGTTTGTCAATTATTAAGAAAAAAAGGGGCTGGTTAATTGACTAAACTATCGGCGTATGGACAAGAACGGAGTTACCGGCTATGCTTGAGAAGGTTTTCTGCAGTTTCCTTCACGAACTCTAGATGAATATGGGAATAGTTCCTATCATAGTCGGCTGCAGCCGCATATCCTACCAATTCCAAGTCTATACACAAAAACTTCTTCCACTCCACTCACATCATCACATCCTTAGGCATCACAATGGACCTGATGGGCGAAAGTAGCCCGGCCAGGGCAGCCTCTACAATCTATATATCTATCTAATAGAGAATCTCGTTACTCTTGTCCGTATTGCATTATATTACAGGAGTTATTTTTCTTTTAAATTAGGTTCAGTATCACATAATGAAAATAAATGAACAAAATGGAAGTGCTGCCATTTTAAGAAAAACTGTATGAAACTGTGGATATAGGCCAATATCTCCATTTCCGGGCACTTTTGGCCAAAAATGGTAATAACCTTTCTTGTAAAAAATTGGAACTTCTATTTTTTTTGTTTCTTAATTTTTTTTGTATCACTTACAAAAATAAAAAAAAACTTAATCAATTATTTTCTTTCAAAACAATTATTAGAAGAGATATCGGTCAAAAAGTCAATAAATAAATATTAATAGTCGTATAAGTCATAAACGGTAAGTGATACAAAAAAGTTAATAAACAAAAAATAAATAAAATTCAAGGAAAAATAGGAAATTATCTACAAATCTACAAGAAAGGTTATTACCATTTTTGGCCTAAAATACACAGTAATGGAGATATAGACCGATAAACTTTTTCTCAAAATGGTGGCACTTCCGGGGTCGAAATTTGTAAGGATATTGTTCACTTGTGTATGTAAAAAATAGAATTACAGTTTAATTCAAAAAAAAAATTGGGTGTTTAGTTCCAAAAAAAAAGACCAAACACCCCACAGAAAATAATTGAACCATCAATCACTTTCATAAACATGAAATTAAGTTAATTTAGTAATTTTAATTAAAAGAGGTATTATGATGTATTTTCAAAAAAAAACAATGAAAACCAAATATACGGCACTTTAGAAAAAAAAATCCAAAGCAGAGCATTGCACGTGGAATCATGAAAATTAGAAAACGATCGGTGCCAACGCGATACACGTAAATATAAAAAAAAAATAACACGTTGAACCGAAAAGCCTTCAACAAAAGCTGGGCCCATTAAAAAAGATAATATTGAGGCAGCAAGATCCTCACTATCCAGCAAGTGTCCAAGTCATCGACAAGTGATTCGAATCTGAAATACTGAAAAATAAAAAAAAGTACAAAAAAAAGAACAAAACAAAATATATGTTAAAATAAAATATATTTGAAACAAACAATCTTTAGTTCAATATGTTGATAGTACAACCATCCCTAAAATACCAACCCTGGCTGCACAAGTTATAAAAAAAAAGGATTACATGAATATGTGCCAGATTGAACTGTAGTAAAAGAAACATCGCATATAAAAAAAAAACGACACTACAGCAAAAAAAAAATATGCTCAAACATGTCTGATTCGCAAAAAATACAAATATGGACCACAAATTTAATTCAGATACATAGTTGTATATAAAAGAGACATTACGCTTCTGTAAAAAAAAAATACACGGCCGAAAACGCCAAGCGCACACAAACAATATAGTTATAAATTGAAAAGGTCATTGCATATTCACATAAAATATAAATTGTACAGCAAAAGTGTGTATAGAATGTGTATTGAATTGTTACAAGTTTGAGAGACCACAAGTTTCGGAATAGTGAATTAAATAAATTATACAAAAAAAAATATACTTAGATACAATCAGATAGAAACCATTAATTCGCCCATTCGATACTTCAGCACAATCCATAACAAATATTCAACTTGTAAATTGAAGAAACAAAAATTCAAAACACCATCTGACCAATTCATGTGAGACAATTACTTTTAGTAACTGCACTGAGAGAAGTACTTTTAGTAACTGGTACTTTTTGTAACTCCTTTTTGTAACTCACTCCATGAGACGACTTTTGTAACTGATTTGAAATATGTGCAGAAATATCGAAGTAAGCTTGGATATACGCAAGTCATATCCAATCTAAGTAAATGTTTGTTGAAATTATGTAAATTCTCAACTCGCATAAACCAATAATTATATAAATTATTCTTTTTGAATAATAAAAATATGAAAAAAATATCAATAATAAATTTTAAACAGTGGAGTAGTAAAAAAAATTATTCTCCACACTTACATTCAGTACGTGATATTGAACCTAATTTAAAATGCGTCAACTTAGCGAATTTCCTTAGAATACATAAATCTCTCTCTAGCGGTCATAATTTTAGTGTGATGAAAATGAAATATAATATCTGATATGACTTTAGTATTTGCAAAAATTAAATTTATTATTAGCCAAAATAGAACGGTATAATGATTATATTTAATAGTTACTATGGAAACGACAATCAAATTTTTTTACAATAAAATATGTTTCATGTATATGTGTCAAACAAATACAAAATATTAAGAATTTTATATTTAGAATTTTAACTTTCTATCTTTAATTGTAAATATTTCTGTAAATATTATATCCGACCAAAAACATAAATGTAAGAAAGGGCCGAGTTTTTGGGAAAATCCTTAATGTAATAGTTTCTTTTTAAAAAGTAATGATATGAGAGTAAGGACCAAGCTATTTACAAAGTACATAGCTCTAGACTTCATATGCCTCTTAAAAAGTGATAGATATGGGAGAAAGGATAGAGCTATTTACAAAGTAAATTGCTCTATTCATATAATTGTTGCCCTTTAAAAAGTTATGATTCCCATTAAAGAGCCGATTAAAGAGCCTATTTACTTCGTAAATAGCTCGGTAAACTATTAACTAAAACAATTAATGAGGGGTAAATTGATTAAATATAAGAAAAAATTTGGTTGAAATTTATTTCGTAAGTTATCCCTTAGTATGTTTTAAAAATTTTATAACGCGGCAAGTTTTAAAATGTTTTAAATCATCAGAAAAAATAACTTATATAAAATTTTAAAAACATACTAAGGGAAAACTTACGAAATAAATTTCAACCAAACTTTTTCTTACATTTAATCAATTTACCCCTCATTAATTAATTTCGTTAATAGTTTACCGAGCTATTTACTATGTAAATAGCTCGGCTCTTGAATGGGAATCATCACTTTTTAAAGAGCAACTATCATATGAAGTCAAGAGCTATTTACTTTGTAAATAGCTCGGCCCTTTCTTCCATATCATCACTTTTAAAGAAGCAACTATTATTTGAAGTCTAGAGCTATTTACTTTGTAAATTTTGATGTATGAAGTGTATAATTTATTAGTGCATAGTAACAGATGTTCGTGGCTTAGGTGCTGTTTTTTATACGTTGTCTGCCAAGAGTGGGGATGTAGACATTTTGGCTTCATCTCCAAGGACGGATGTAGACATCAGTTCTTGACAGGAGAAAATATTATGTTACTTGGTTATAAGGGCGTTACACAATTTTTGCGAGCGAAGCCACGACGGGTTATGCTAATCATAAACAAATAAATAAATAAATACGTGCAGCACTGATCCAAGACAATCAGTATCCCTGACGGGAAATAATATTATGTTACTCGGTTATAAGGACTTTACAAAATTTTTGCGGGCGAAGCTGCAACGGGTAATGCTAGTAATAAATAATAATTGATCAATGCAAAATATAATAAAAAAGTTAAAATGAGTATATAAATTAATGTTTACAAAATTTCAAAAAAATGCAACTGCACACAATGTTCACCCTTCCTAGTACTGAGTTTATCCAATGTCGCTTAACTTCAAACACTAGACGAAAACTACTGTATTCAACAAGGCATGGCCATTACCCTCGGTTAAAGATATTTTTAGGGACCATATAGTTCATTATGTTTTCTACATGGTTCTTTACTATGATATGGTCTCATACTTATCAATATTTAAATAGGTTTTAGCGCTTCCGAAGCCGAGGAAGCAACTTAAGTCACCTTCAAGCTACCGACCCATCAGTTTGTTGCCATCTCTCAGCAAGGTCATGGAGAAAGTAGTTTTGAGCCGGCTGCAGTCGCATGAACATATCTACAGACAGCTTATACCCCAACAGTTTGGTTTCAGGTAAAATCAGGTAAATCCGGTAAAGTCAGCTTCACCGACTCACTGACCACATTGCTACCAGATTTAACTGGAATAAATCCACAGGCATGGTCTTCTTGGACATAGAAAAAGACTTCGATACGGTTTGCAAACTCGATATACCAACCTATATCCTGAAATTCCTGATTTCATATTTATTAAATCGAAAATCACAAATCCATATCCAACAATGTAAATCAAACCAATACCGTATCATAGCTGGTGTTCCTCAAGGGTCCTTGCTTGGACCCCGGCTCTTTTTATATTATATCAACGATATCTCGAAGGATCCAGCTACTGAAACAACCCTCTTCGCCGATGATACGGCAATCTATTACTCTTCTTGGCTACCGAAAGCTATTTCGTGTTGTCTCCAATCCCATCTATCTAGGTTTGAAAACTGTTTCAAGCTATGGAAAATCAAGCTAAATTCTACGGAGACTCTGCCGTTTTGTTTACTAGGAGGAATAAATTTTCTAAAGTGTTGAGTATCTAGGAATAACTATTCAAAGGTAGTTGAATTGGGCACAAGCCGCCAAAAGGCGTCTTGCGCTTGGAAACGCATCCTTTGCAGGACTATACCCGTTACTCAACACCAAGAGCAATCTGGTCGAATACCTCAAACATCGACTTTACAAGTCATGTATCCAGCCCGTACTCACGAGCAGCCACAATTTGGTCAAACGTTGCTCCTTCGCACCTTGCGAAAATGCATAAATTTCAAAATCGTTGGCTTCGGACGATTCCGAAAAAACCCCTAAGATTTCCAACTGAAGCTCTCCACGTTGAAACTGGACACCCTACTATCCGTAAATTTATCCATACAACCTCCAAATACTTTTTCCAATCTTTCTGCGAAAATCTTTTCCCGGAAATCAACGTACTGGGTCAATTTGACCCAAATACGTTGCTCTTCGGGAAAAGATTCCGCTTGCCACATGATCTCGATTACAATTAATTCTGTTGTTTTCAAAATTGTATATATTTTCTTTTCGTATTTCTATTTAAGTTTAGTTTTAGGGATGGCTTATCCATCCAATTTAGGTTAAGTTTTATGTCAATGGTTTTTGTATTAATTTTTTCCAATTTCTAAACAATGTTAAAACGATTCTATAATCTCGATGTTTATAATTTAATAAGATGATATATTATAGGTAAAGCATAGGCTAGGAACTATACTTTAAGATGAATTGTACTACAAGTTATGTAAAATATTTATGATTAAATATACTTATTCTATTCTATTCTGTTTAAATAGCTAGTGTCATCCAATCATATAGGACTCTATAAAAATATCAACGAATAAGATGAATATATGCGTTCTAATGCTAATTTGATTAAAACGAAAATTGTAAAAATGTTCTTTTTTCCGATAAAAATTTCCAGTTTTCGCAATTTTCCTGTTGGTTTGGGTACTACATCTACCCGTATGCCAAATATAAACTTTACAGGATATCTGGAAGTAGCGTAGAATTATGATATACTATACACGTTTTTTTAAGGCGTAACCGCTAATTTTGCGTTTTTGAAGGGAAATAACTTTTTAACGGTTGATTCGTTAACGATCATTGAAAAAAAAAGTTTCTTATAATTCCGTAAAGTATCGATAATTCCAAATTTCAACATTGTAGCTCTTTTCGTTCAGAAGATATTTCGGGATCAAATCACATTTCAATATTTCCTTAAGTAATAGCACTGTAGTGAGAAGTCAAAATGTGTCCCTTAAACTCGGCCTTACGCATTGCCGTGCTCTAGATTTTGAATTTTAACCTTCAATCTTTAATTGTAAATATTTCTGTAAATATTAGTAAACAGAAAAATTATAAGAAACAAAATTACAATAAAACTTAGTACCTACAACTTAACTTCTGATAAATTTTTCGATTTTTCAAATATTAAGGGAGATAGTCAAATTTTGTGTTTCCCCCTCCCTCTAAACCCCCTCGACCGATTTTACCCATTAACGAACTTGACCTTTAGAATACCAATCTGAATCTGAATAAAACTGTGACCGCTAGAGAGTCCAATGACATTTTACATTTAAAAAAAAGTTAAATAT
Organism: Nineta flava; assembly: GCA_963920215.1. Taxonomy (NCBI): domain Eukaryota; kingdom Metazoa; phylum Arthropoda; class Insecta; order Neuroptera; family Chrysopidae; genus Nineta; species Nineta flava. The sequence goes on along the minus strand of OY986044.1, from coordinate 13,265,336 downwards.
GTTGATATATATCTAGAGCACGGTAGTGCGCTTGGCCGAGTTTAAGGGACACATTTGGACTTCTCACTACAGTGCTATAACTTAAAGAAATATCAGAGCAGATTTGACCCGGAAATAACTTCTGAACGAAAAGAGCTACAGGGCTGATTTTTCAAATATGGAATATTTTGCATTGATCAATTATTATTTATTACTAGCATTACCCGTTGCAGCTTCGCCCGCTAAAATTTTGTAAAGCCCTTATAACCAAGTAACATAATATTATTTCCCATCAAGGATACTGATTGTCTTGGAACACTGCTAAACGTATTTATTTATTTATTTATGACTGTATGATGACTGTAGTAGGCGACTTTAACTGTCGTATTGGTCTTCTGGATCAAGATTTTGATGAGTCAATTTTTAACCATACATGTCTAACCTGTACTCGGAAGTCGTCGGATCTAGTCGTTAATGGTCGGGGACGCCTACTTGTTGAATCACTTAATTCCATGGATTTCGTTTCTCTAAATGGTAGGGCGCCTAGTGATCCCATAGCTGCTCCAACATACATGTCTCATAATGGCTCAAGCGTGATAGATTTAGCATGGGTACACGGTGCGTTTTTAGACGTGGTGGAGGATTTTATAGTCAACGAATCAGGTGAATCTGCCCACTTACTTTGCTCCGTTATTTTGAGAGATACTTTTCATTCGCATTCCTTTTCAGGTCGAAACTATACACAAAATCCTGCTCCCATTTTCTGGAATTATCTCCAATGGAACAGTGACAAACTGTTGGAATATACAAATACAATTGCAAGGGATAATCGTCTCTATTTCAATAGCGAAAGTGTCGATGAACATTTCCAAAATCTTTTGGATGGTGTCTACGATTCGGCTAATTATTTATCTATGGTAGTGCAACACAAATCTGTTTTTTCAAACAACTTAATTTCTATTAAAAAGTGGTTCACAAAAGATCTATGAAAAATGAAAAGGGCACTGAACTTCAGCCACAAAAAAGCAAAAAAACATGGTTTTGCTGAAGTTTACCTTGAAAACTACCGAAAGCTTCGAGTCGAATACAGACGATCAATAAGGAACGCTCAACATGATTATTTTAGAAAAATTAGCGATGCAATAGCCAATACCAAGGATAATATTCAGTTCTGGAAGGTTGTAAGTCTGTTTTCTGGAAACAATAACACTCGGAATAACGACCTAGATATCAACACCTGTTACGCATATTTCTCAAACCTGTATGGGCCGCCGAAAAATCAGCATAAGCAGAATTTGTATTACACTTCTCACCCTTTCCTGGATAATGAAATCACCCTTGAAGAACTACAATACAGTTTGATGCACAGTAACAATAATAAATCTGCGGGCATCGACTGCGTTACCAATGAATTTTATAAAAACTTGCCACCAAATTGGATACATTACATTCTGAACTTGTATAACCAAATTATAATCTCAGAAACACTTCCAAAACAATGGTCAGAATCCCAAATTACATTAATCCATAAATCGGGCGATACAAAAAACCCAAAGAACTACCGCCCGATCGCACTTCTAAATACCCTTTTAAAGATTTTTACCTCAATAATAAACAACCGACTACAGATTTGGATAGAGGAAAAGAACCTCCTCCCAGAAAATCAGAATGGCTTCCGAGCTGGCCGTAGCTGTATAGACAACATCTTCATATTAAACTCGTTACTAACGATACAAGTCCAAATCAAACGCCGACATGTATATGCTATAGTGGTGGACTTTAAAGCAGCGTTCGATTCTTTAAATCACCAATTACTGTGGGAAAAATTATATGAAATGGGTATTTCGGGTAAAGTACTTCGAGTAGTTAAAAATCTTTATTCTAATGCAAAATGTACAATCAAGCTGCACGAACGCCGTTCTAACCATATTGACATAACATCAGGAGTTCTCCAGGGTGAAACGCTATCTCCGACTTTGTTTAATTTGTTTATCGGGGATATTGACGTCTCATTCAGAGAAGCAGGCTATTCTGGTCTAAATTTAAATGAAAAATACGACCTACTCACACTGGGCTATGCCGACGATATGATTATATTTGGATATTCCCCGTTCGATGTCCAACAAAAACTGAAGTATTTATTTACATACTGTACAAAAAATATACTAGTCGTCAATATAAAAAAAACTAAAATCATTGTCTTCAGAAATTCACCGAGATGTAAAAAACTTCCAAACTTTACGTACAATTCAGAGCCGATAGAAGTGAAACAAAAATGTGTATATCTAGGTGTGACACTTAGTTCTACTTGCAAATATCTCCAAGCCGCAAATCATGCTATTAACAAGGCAAATGTTGCAAACGTCCGTGTCAGAAGAATATTAAGCAGTTGCAAATCAGACTTCTGGCCAAGCAAATGCCAATTGTTCGATAGTATTTCTCGAGCCACCCTTCTTTATGCTTCAGAAGTCTGGGCATACAACTATATGGAAAGTATTGAATCAGTCCAAATCAGATTTATCAAATCGATTTTATGCCTCGCAAGAAGCACACCTAACTTTATGGTTCGTCTGGAATCGGGAAGGTCAAACTTGTCCATCGAAATCGTAAGAAGAATCTTAAAATACTGGCATCATCTTTTAATAACACCAGACCACAGGCTTATCAAAATTTGTTTTAATCAACTATACACTCTTTCCATAGCAGACACATCCTGTGATGCCAATTGGTGTAATCAACTCCGTAACTTATTAACTTATGTGCACAAACAAGATCTTCTAAGCTCTTACCAGCTGGGTACCATAAAAAAGGATATTGCGGATGTTATCGACCTGTATTCAGTGAAAATGCATAACAACGACCTAAAATTATTACAAGAATCGCATTATAGTGAAATGTTTGACCAGTTATTTGAACTAAACGACCACAATCAATACTTAAATGTACGTTGCGCTGTATCAAAATTAAGACTTATTTCACAATTAAAAACATCAAGTCGATTCAGCTTTCGGATACTAATTGGTAATCAAAGATATACTTTAAATTATAAAGAAATTTATCCAATTTGTAACACTGGCGAAACGGATAATCTATTTCACTTTTTTATCACATGCCCTATATTTAAAACATATAGATCACAATATCTCAAGAACTACTTGTCGTCTTTTGGAGAAAAACGAAAACCCTGGTTCAGCCTATTTCACATACAAACGCAAAAGCAACTAACTGATATATATAACTTCACTGTAAACTCATTTCGTCTAAGAGCATTTGCATTAGACCAATAATGACATAACACATTTACAAGGCAAAAGAAAAGAAAGAAGAGAAGACAGAGAAAAATATATATTTCTTTCTACGTATTATTCTCTCTGTTTTAACTTCATACAGAAATTTTAAATTATATTTATTTTTGGTACACCAAATTTATGCATTTACTTTAATACATCCTGTATGTTGTTTTTTAGAAATTATTATTCTTCATATTTACTTGCAAATATTTCATAAAATTTTTACATAACCTATGTTTTATCATTGTCGCTACTGTTTTTATAATTGTTATTGTTGATATTTATTTGCAAATGATGAAATTGTTATTTTACTAAGATTTTTACTTCTTTTTCTTTTTAACTTGTATTTATAAATATTTTATTAATTATTATTTTACTGAAATTTTTATTTATTTGTTCTTCTATCATGGGCATTATTTTTTTTTCTTTGTATTTTTTTTTTTCCTCACCTTTATTGGATTTCAATTATAGTATCTAAGCCATAACCAATCATTTTAATTAACTTGTATTTTATATGTTTTTATTTTTTTTTCTGTTTTTCAACTGAACTCATTGTTATAATCGCTGTATGGTATTTTAACACATAAATATAATAATAATATAATATTTATTTATAACTAGCATTACCCGTCGTGGCTTCGCCCGCAAAAATTTTGTATCGCCCTTATAACCAAGTAACATAATATTTTCTACCGTCAAGGACTGATGTCTACATCCGTCCTTGGGGATGTAGCCAAAATGTCTACAACCCCGCTCCTGGCAGACAACGTATAACACACAGCACCTACGCAACGAACATCTGTTACTATGTACTGATAAATTATACACCTGCATACATCAATAAATTATACAACTATTCCTTTTAGTAAAAATCATGAAAGGAAATAGATTGGTGCCGTACCGAAGTAAAAATTTCTTCAAATGTCAATCGATCATTATTAATAAACGCGTAGTGTTTTGTGGGAAGCCTTCGGCTTTGTATATTTAAGCCTGTAAAAAAGGAGTGATATCCGACCAAACACATAAATGTCAGAAACGGCCGAGTTTTCGGGAAAATCCTTAATGTTATAGTTCCTTCTTAAAAAGTGAAGATATGAGAGTAAGGACGGAGCTATTTACAAAGTTAGTAGCTCTAGGCTTCATATAATAATAGTTGCTTCTTAAAAAGTGATGATATGGGAAAAAGGACCGAGCGATTTACAAAGTAAATAGCTCCAGACTTCATATAATAGTTGCTGTTTGAAAAGTGATGATATCCCATTAAAGAGCCGAGTTATTTACAAAGTAAACAGCTCGGTAAACTATTAACTAGAACAATTAATGAGAGGTAAATTGATCAAATGTAAGAAAAATTTTGTTTGAAATTTATTTCGTAAGTTTTCCCTTTGTATGTTTTTAAAATTTTATAACGCGACAAGTTTTAAAATATTTGAAATCATCAGAAAAAATAACTTGCCGCGTTATAAAAAATTTTAAAAACATACTAAGGGAAAACTTTCGAAATAAATTTCAACCAAATTTTTTTTTATATTTAATCAATTTACCCCTCATTAAATTTTTTAGTAAATAGTTTACCGAGCTATTTACTTTGTACATAGCTCGGCTCTTTAATGGAATATCATCACTTTTTAAAGAGCAACTATTATATGAAGTCTGGAGCTATTTACTTTGTAAATAGCTCGGTCCTTTCTCCCATATCATCACTTTTTAAGAAGTAACTATTATTATATGAAGCCTAGAGCTATTTACCATGTAAATAGCTCGGTCCTTACTCTCATATCATCACTTTTTAAGAAGGAACTATTACACTAAGGATTTTCCCGAAAACTCGGCCCTTTCTTACATTTATGTTTTTGGTCAGATATATATATATATATATATATATATATATATATATATATATATATATATATATATATATATATATATATATATACCCGAGAAAATTTCGTTCGGTACGTGCATGTGATGATCTGTCAAGTGCTTAAGTAAAATTTAACTAAATTTGTTATAATAATTATCATAGTAATTCAATTTGAGTGTTAATACAGCTTAATAATTACTGTTATATTAACATATTATTTAAAAATCCAGAAAAAACTAACATAATTAATAATATAAGTTTAAAAAACAAAACTATAATAATTATATGGTTAGAATTTATAAACAAAATTTAAAGTGAAACAAAGATAGCTTTAAAAGATCAAAGGTGAATCTGTATACGTCTATCTTGTTCTAATTTAGTATAGCCTTATAGGTGCTCCATACTGTCCTGCAAAATACTTTAAAACGTATATAAACAAAAATTAACTGTCAAAAACAAAATAAAAATATTAAAATGGACCAAAATGAAATTATAAACATTCTTTTAGAAATAAAAAGTGACATGAGTGAAATTAAAGACGAATTAAAATGTGTAAAAAATGATATGAAAAACCTAGAGTGCTCAATTGAAAGTAAACTAAGTGACATTGTGCTAAGTAATTCCGTACTAAAAAATAAAATAACTGAGTGTGAAAAAAGATTATACTTTACTGATAAAGAGTTAAGGAAACGTAATGTGATATTCTTTGGAGTAGGAGAAACAGAAAATAATTATTACGAACTTGAAAACATGGTAATGGACCTCGTTAAAAATATAATGAAAATTGAATTCAGTGTGCGTGACATCGATTTTGTTAGAAGAATGGGGCGCAAAAATTTAAATAGCTGTAGACCAATAATATTGGGTGTCATATCATATAGAACAAAGATCGAAATTCTAAAACAAAAACAACTTTTAAAACAGTATGACATATCATTAAAAGAAGATTACTCAAAAGAGGTCTTAGAAATACGCAAGAACTTGCAACCCGAAGTAGATGATCTAAGGAAAAAGGGAATAAACGCTGTAATAAAATTTGATAGAGTGATTAGACTAAATAGCAGCAAGACTCTTACAATTAAGGAAGATAATAGTCATAAAAAAAGACATATGTCCCCTTCTCCACCCAGCGAACACACATCTGAAGTAAAAAAATCATTCTTTTCACCTCGCACCCAAAAGGCAACGAATTCAACTTCTACCAAAAATACCAACATACAAGGTGGATCAAAAATTAATGACTTTTGGAGACCTCGAACAAATTCATTACCTAAAGTGAATTCAAGGAACGAAAATCTCACTAGCAGCACAAATTCAAAAAACTTACAACAAATTTGAATATGGAAAATGATGGAAGGGATGATGACGATAAATGCGAACGGAACACGGATAAATGCAAACATAACGAAACAAATAAAAATAAATTGATAATAAGAGATAAATATAAGTATAATGAAATAAAACACAAGCTGCCCCTTAGCGGTTTAGTCAACGAAGGGGAAAGCGACTACAACCTTCAAGAGAATAATATAGACTCAAAAACTAAATACAACGAACCTTTTTACATTTGCACTCTAAATGTTAGATCATTAGCAGGTGAAGAGAGAATCGAACAATTACATTATGCCTTAGAAAAGATTAATTATGATATTATTGGTCTGTGCGAAATAAGAAGAGCGGGGTATAAAATAATTGAATCTGAAAATGTTTTCTGTTATTATGGAGTAAAACCAGGACATCTAGGAGTGGGATTTATTATAAGAAATAAATGGAGAAATCGAATAGTAGAGTTCAAGCCAGTATCTGAGAGAATTGCTATCTTGACACTGAATCTGAATTTGAAATGCTTGTTCTCAATAGTCCAAGTACACACGCCATCAGAGGGCCATCCTATTGATGAGGTGAATCTATTCTACGAAGACCTACACAATGAAATCTGCAACTTAAATAGACACTATTTGTTTGTTATGGGAGACTTCAACAGCAAAATAGGTGAACGATTTAATGGAGAGGAAAAGGTATTTGGAAAATATGGATACGGAGAAAGAAATGATAAAGGAGATATTCTAATTCAATTTGCGCTCGAGCATAATCTAAAAATATGTAACACATTCTTTCAAAAAAGGTCTGGGCGCAGATGGACCTGGACCTCTCCAGATATGCGAACTAGAAACGAAATTGATTTCATTCTCACAAATAACCTTCAAATAGTAAAGGATACACAAGTAGTTAGCAGCTTCAACTACCACACAGATCATAGATTACTAAGAAGTAAGGTAGATCTGAAAATAACTAGAGGAAGGCACATAGTTAAAGGCAAGAATAGAGATTTAATACTCAATGACCAAAGTATACAAGAGTATCAAAACCAACTGAATTCTTGTCTGCAAAGCCTATCTATGTCAAAAAATAACTTGCAGGAGCAATACAAAATTATGGAACTATCAATCGTTCAATCAGCCGAGTCGACCATCTTTAAAGAAATTGATAGAGATAAGAAAAGCAAACTATCCCCAGAAACTCTGCAGTTGATAACAATTAGAAAAGATTTACTAAACATTAAAACCAAAACTCAACTCCATAAAATGGAAATATCTAAACTGAATAAGGTTATCAAAAAACAAGTACGCAAAGATATACTCGAATATAATAATACATTGGTACAAAATATAATCGAAACAAGCGGTTCAACGAAGAAGTCAATCAAAAAACTGAATCCATCAAGGAACTGGCTACCAAATTTAGTTAATAGCGAAGGAGTACTTCAGTCAAAGCGTGATCAAATTATGGAAGTAGCCACAAACTATTATAGTAAACTTTATGAAAGTCCATATGAAAATAGTCGCGACATCGAACAAATGAACGACGAATATGGAAACTCAAATATTCCTACAATTTTACGGAGCGAAGTAATCGATGCTATTAGTAGACTATCCAAAGGTAAAAGTGCTGGAAACGATGGTATCAGCAACGAGTTTTTAATTTATGGTGGTGACAGTTTAGTGAAGACTCTAACAGAGTTATTTAATGTGGTATTATCGTACGAAATAATTCCTGAAAATTGGTTTAATGCAGTGATAGTGCTTTTACATAAAAAAGGAGATCATAGTGTAATTGAAAATTATAGACCAATAAGCTTAAGTTCCAATATCTATAAGATATTTTCTAAAATCTTGCTAAAGCGTATCGAAAAAGTGGTAGATGAAAGCCAGCCATCTAATCAGGCTGGATTTCGGAAAGGTTATTCAACGTACGATCATTTGCAAACTATTAATCAGATCATCGAAAAAGTTACTGAATATAATATAGGCATATGGATAGCTTTCATAGACTTTTACAAAGCGTTCGATACAATCAAGCATAGCTATATAAGCAGTGCACTATCGTATTTTGGCGTTGATAAAAAATATGTTCGTATTATCGGCAGACTGTACGAGTTTAGTACGGCACAAATTAAGATGGAAAAAATGGGCCCAATATTCAATATCAATAGGGGTGTGAGACAGGGAGATCCGCTTTCCGCAAAATTGTTTAATGTCGTGCTCCAATACGCGTTTCTGAATGTGGAATGGAATGATTTTGGCATAAGAATGGATGGTAAACGCATCACTGATTTGAGATTTGCTGATGACATAGCCTTATTTGCAGTTAATAAAAATCATCTACAATTAATGCTTAATCAGTTATCATTATACTGCGGCCAAGTAGGTCTAAAAATTAATATTTCTAAAACTAAGGTTGTGTCAAACGAAGCCTTAGATAGGGGCTCTTTGAGTATACAAAATGAAACTCTTCAAAGAGTAGATACTTTTAAATATTTGGGCCAAGAAATTTCATTTCGGAACAGAACTGCGGGAGAAATACGGCAAAGAACAACTAATGCTTGGAAGCGGTATTGGAGTCTCAAGTTCATTTTCAAAGCTCATATTCCCTTATACTTGAAGCAAAAAGTTATGGACTCGTGCATTCTTCCGGTATTGACCTACGGCACGGCGACTTTAGCTCTGAGCAGAGGTGACTACAACAAACTTAGAACATGCCAAAGGGGTATGGAAAGGAGCATGATGAATATTAAACTTATTCAAAAAATACCATCATCTGAAATAAGAACGAAAACCAAAATAAAGGATGTAGTCGCCTCTGTGAAGAGACTGAAGTGGCGATGGGCAGGACATATAGCGCGTATAAAAGACGATCGTTGGACGTTCCGAAGCACGATGTGGATACCGTACGGCCATAAAAGAAAAAAAGGCAGACCAATACGTAGATGGCACGACGATCTGAAAAAGTTTTCAGAAGGTGGTTGGTCTCGTCTAGCCAAAGACAGAAGATTGTGGAATTCTCTTGAGGAGGCCTTTGCCCAATTTATGGGATAACTATAGGCTATTATTATTATTATTATATATATATACCCTCTAAACTCTCTTTCCTCTTGTCCAATTTTACCCATTTACGGACCTTTAGAATACCAAAAGCGCCTCAAATGGCAAATTTCATTCCAATCGGAATAAAACTGTGACTGCTAGTTTTTGCAAAAACAATAGCTGCATTTCCTTTGGAGGAAATTCGCTAAAAACTCGGGTAGTATAATACAGCGCAATATTCTCTATTGATTGTACTATTATTAATTCATATGGTTTGCAAGATTATGATGATGTTTTGGTATACCGTATTAAAAATTTTAATAAACAAATTATATAAATGTAGCGTGTATTAAACGTTAAATTACAAAATTTAACGTGCATCTAATAGATTTAACTGTTACCAATTCTAATATTTTCTTATTTACAAATTTATTTTGATTCAAATGATATTATAACCGTATTAACGATTACGTCATACAAAAAAACAATTATTCAATAAAAAATTAATAGTTTATTAGAAATTATTTGAATAATTCTCTTAAAAATCGGACAAAAATAATGAAATTATAATTAAACAAATTCACAGTGAATTTTTGTATGAAAAGTATATCCACTACATAATTTTAACAATTTAATAAAATTTTAATGTAAACATTTAATTTGAATCTAAGCGCCTCTGCTCTTGCGGAAACAGTCACCTTGCTGTAGCTCCGAGTAGGAGTCGCTCCGAGTAACGTCACATATGTCAGACTGGTTTCTGTTGAGAGGCGTACTAAGAACTGCTCGCACCTTACCCAAAGTAATATGCGTTACCGTGCTTATTTAACGGTTTGCTGGGAGTATACTGTCTGTAATAACGGTGACTCTCTGAAACCGAGCCGAATCAGAGTTGTATTTAAGGTAGTTGTATCGCAACAGTCAATGCAAACAAAGTACAGACTTTAGTACATCCCATGTATACTTAACGTCAAAAGTCGAGCTACATTTAAAAATTTTATAATTGATTTGTGGCTTATTTATTAGTTTATCGAAAAAATACTTCGGAAAAGTGGTTCACTATAGCTATACTATTGGAAACATTTTTCCAAAATCTGAATAAACAAGGTACATATTAATAATAAAAATTTTACATACTATAATATCAAGCCAAAAGTTAGTACGTTTTGTAAATTAAATTCTTGGTAGGGGACGTTACGCTACCAAATGTAGCGGCATATAAGGGGTGTGGAAGCAACCTAGTGTTCGTCGTGGGAATTCTGCGCCCCCGATTTCTACTTTGGGCTGTTAGGTGATAATCAGGTTTGTCCCAGAGTCGTTGATCTCTGAAAAGATTTCCTCGGGAGTGAATCGAAAATTATCAATATTACCCAAATATAATAAATATTTTTGTTTTAAACTTAACAAATAATTTTATTACAATTAATTTACGAGTTCGAAACCTAAAATGAAACTATATTCATATGTGCATAGATTTGACATAAAGAATATTTTCATTTATAATGAATCCAATAAATACTTGAAAATGCGAACATTCTTATTGATAAATTCATATATACAAAAAAAAAAATTTAGCATGGTTAGATTACATGAGTAAATATTGAAAAACAGAATAATTTATACCTAAATGGTGTAAGAATTTTTATGTTCTATGAACTCCACATCTGTTCTATGAACAGATCTTTCTAGAAACGTGGTTGTTGACACTTTAGAAAATATTGTTTTTGAAAACATATTTTTTTAAATAGATTTTTCTAGAATAAATTAGTTTCTCAACATACATGGATGCATACAGAGAGACCAATAATTAATAAAACTTATTAAAAATTATATTGGTTCGCTGGGATACGAACCAACACAATATCCCTCTTTTGATGATTTAGTGCTCGCGGCCACTGCCAATTCAAAATGTATATACAATTTATAGTATAACATAATAAATTGTTTATGTACTTCGTTTATGTACGTTTATGTACTTGTTTTTATAAAAATTATTTAACAAAACTTAATTTATACTTTCAATACATGTTCAAATTAATACTTTTGTTTTGTAATTAAATTATATTTGATTTCATAACTTTTTTTTATTCATATGATTTAAAAAAAAACTATTAAAAATATAAGTAAATAAATTAAAACTAGGTCTTGGTATTTTCTTTTTGTAATTAGAATTGTGTGCTGAGGTCTCAAAAATTATTTAAATAATTTTCAAAACAACAAAATCTCCCCCGTTAGACCTCCTTTAAACCCCCTTTAAAACACATATTTTCTAATTTTCTCTATTACTAAAAATATTCTTCTCCTACTTACTAGTACAGTTAGCTAACTTACAAGTGTACGGACATATTCTTCAATGTCTTGTTCAACAGCGTCTATTGTTGATTGCCGGGCGTCTATTCGTTCTATTGCCCTGGTTTCTGGCTCGCCTGCACTTGATACATCCCGTCGTCTTCCATCACCTCCATGCCTTTGACCCCCAATCGATCTGGAACTAGTTGGCCAAACATCTCGTTCCCCACACTCAATCTTCTCAGATTCCCATTGGCGGTAATCCTAGCACTGACCGCCATCAAGAGATCTCCATGTATATTCGTGGGAGGCACTTTATCCAGTACGTAGACACCGGCTGGTAAATATCTTGCAACATGTAAGGGCCTTTCAGTTTTGCTGCAAATCCAGCATAGATATCTTCCACCTTACCGCTGAGTAATTGATTGCACATCCAGGCAGACTCTCCAGGATGATAAACGAGTCCCGTCTCCACTTGGTCATTTTCCTCAGCATGGGCCAATATTATTTGCCGACCTATCTCAACATTTTCTTTGCATTCTGGCCTCTTTCATTGACCCATTCTTGAATGTCTTGAGGATCTTCTTCAACTTTTCGTTTCTGCCCCCAGAATCCATTGGGCAGGCAAAATTCCAGTTGTTCTGTTTACTCGGTTCGTATGGCGAATAATGACTTGCTGAGTCGTTGTTCCCAGTATTTGTGTGCTTGATTCAAAAGATGCAAACGCAACTTCTTCGACTCTTAGTTCTGACGTTCCGTGTGGTTGGCTCTTGGATGGTCACTTGGAGTGGTCCATATTTCTGTGTTCCATTCTCTATACACTGCTTTCCATTCTTGTGAGCTGAACCCTCTATAACGACTGCACACTTTATCCTTGAGTACTTGGGCTATCTTTGAGGTCAACGTGGCCCCTAATCGATTCATCTAGTGAAAAACGAATCACTACCAAAATGTTCGTCTTTTCACGTGATGTGCGTGGGTATGAACCTATGAAGTCGATGCTGACTACTTACCATGGTAAAATAGTTCTTCGACTTCTCGTACATTAACTTGGCTTCTGGTTCAGTGGTTTTATTCTCGCAAACGTATCACACCCTCTCAAGAATCTTCGTATGTCGTCTTGCATCCCATACCGGTAAACGTAGTTACGCATCTGACGATACGTTCCTCTCCAACGAGGGTGTGCTGCTTCATCACTGTTGTAATATCTTCTCAGGAACCAAAGTCGGCGATCTACGGGAACCACTGGCCCTTCTTGTATCATCTGTTGACTATGGTACCAGAGGCTCCCGTCGGCAAGGGTGTAATATGCTCTTGTTCGGTCCACTAGTCGTCGGAGATTTTCTTGAAACAAAAAAATTTAAAAAAAAAACTTTTGCTTCGTGGGTTTTAAAAATCAATAAAAATAAATAATAAAATCAAAAACAGGTAATCAATTCCAATCGGATTTTAAATAACCTGATTGATTTAGTAAAGGCGATTAAATTAACAGTTTCGCGTGCTTGGCCCATAGAAGTCTAACTAGTGAGAAGTTAGTTGTAATTCACTCCGATAATAAAAGGTTAGAGCTTTCCCCAGAATTGTAAGCGTCCGTTACTGATCGATTAGTATCTACATCCTACGTAAACTAATATTATTATGTTGCCGCACAACAAATTAATTTCATTGTTCACCGACTTAAAAAATAAAATAAATATCTGAAATAATAAAGTTATCTAAAATAATAAGAACTGGTTTTAAAACAATCTTTATTTACAATAAATAAATTCCAGGCGTATCTACATTTAAAAACTTTTATACAAATATTACAAGTGAGCTGACCGTTAGAAAATAAATAATCAAATCATATCTTCAACAGGCTTAAGCTGAGAATATTGATTGACAAATTATTTGAGTTGACATAACTGGTAGAAAAATAAAAATAATATTTCAACATGTTCGGCTAACAATATGTTATTTTGAATTTAATAAAATTAAAGTTATTTAATAAAATTAAATTTATAATTAAATACAGTAGCTATAAATTAGGAAACAAAAGTTAATATAAATAGTTATTCTAATGTGCGCTGATGCACCTTTTTGAATTGAATAAAAAAATATTTCTCAATAAACAATATTTAAATGTCCAAACACAAGCACGTCCATACACCCGAGGTTTAGAAAATATCAATTTTAGATACATTTCAAATTTTGCCCCTGTTCCTAGAACATTTGTTTGTATTTTATAAATACGTATTTCGACTACAATGTAGTCATCATCAGTATGAATTAGCCAATCGTAACTATCTATGGGATATGGATTAAGAGATATGTTGCTTGTTGCTAATTTGGTGCGTGTCCCATGATGACATTAAAAAAGTTCTGTCCTTTTATACGATTTGACTGAGGGTATAATCTGACCTGAGGATTATTTGAGTTGACTGACTAATGAATTAGGTGTGTGGAGAGCCCCACCTATTTATTGGCGGTATTCTTTGATGACTATGCGGCGTTTATTTTGTCACTAAAGTGAGGGTGTCGACGCTAACTTTGACATTCAGGTATTATATTTTTATTTTTATTTTGAAAATTGTTTTATTTTATTAAATCAGAATTTGGAATTGGGCCATTGTCTAAATTCATTACCTGTTTTCTCAATTTGTATATGTAGATACT